>CM039690.1:25151924-25154424 GCA_022530915.1 Paspalum notatum | reverse complement strand
TGCGGCAAAATAGCTCGATGCCAGAATGATAAAAAGCTTAACGCCTCTTATTTGACTTTTTCGCTATTTTGAAATACGAAAAAGATCCAAATCCAAAACGCAAAGGTTGTCTTATTGAAAACCTCAATCATCACATCCCCTCTCTCCCACTTTACACCTCAGAACGCACTGTTCTTATAGAGAGAAAGGCGCTTTCCCATCTTCTTAACCCGAAATGAAATGGCTGAGGAGAAGAAGGTTCCTTTTGGGGGGTACCCCCAGGAAGAGAGCCAGTGGAGACGGGCTGGGCCTGTAGCTCAGAGGATTAGAGCACGTGGCTACGAACCACGGTGTCGGGGGTTCGAATCCCTCCTCGCCCACAGCCTTCCAAAGGGGGAAGGACCTTTACTTTCTCCCTGAGGGTAGGAAAATCATGATCGGAATAGCGGGCGTAAAGCTATTGAACTTGGGTATGCTCTTTCCTTTTGTCGAAGTGGAATCGTAGAACAGAATATGATGCAATAGAAACAAGGATAGCGAACGGGTTACCTACTCCTAAGGGTCAAAGCAAGCCTTTTAATTCAATTCTTTATTCTTACATTTTTAATTCAATTCTTTATTCTTACATTAAAGAATGAATCAAATCTCCCCAAGTAGGATTCGAACCTACGACCAGTCAGTTAACAGCCGACCGCTCTACCACTGAGCTACTGAGGAACAAGGGGAGATTCGACCTCCTAGAGTTCAACTCCCGCTCTCAACCCCTGAACAATATGAGTCCAAAGCTTCTTTCATAACTCCCGGAATATCTTCGTAGTGGCTCCGTTCCATGCCTCATTTCATAGGGAAGCCCAAAGTGGCTCTATTTCATTCTATTTCACTTCCTAGCACTTCCTATCATTCAATATCCATCCCTTTGGTCTTATTGACATAAGAGATGTCATTTATAGTCTATCTCTTTCTATATATATGGAAAGTCAAGAAATTCTCATCGAAACAACGAGAAATTGTGCATATAGAAAACTCTAAAGAAAGAAAAAAAGGAGACCAGAACAGGTCCGAGTCAAATAGCAATGATTCGAAGCACTTCTTTTTCCATTACACTATTTCGGAAACCTAAGGACTCGATCGTATGGATATGGAAAATACAGGATTTCCGGTCCTAGCGGGAAAAGGAGGGAAACGGATACTCAATTTAAAGTGAGTAAACAGAATTCCATATTCGATCTCATAGATCCCTATAGAATTCTGTGGAAAGCCGTATTCGATGAAAGTCGTATGTACGGCTTGGAGGGAGATCTTTCCTATCTTTCGAGATCCACCCTACAATATGGGGTCAAAAAGCCAAAAAAATAAGTGATTCGTTTTTAGTCCTTATAAAAAGAAAACGGATTCTTGAACCTCTTTCACGCTCATGTCACGTCGAGGTACTGCAGAAAAAAGAACCGCAAAATCCGATCCAATTTTTCGTAATCGATTAGTTAACATGGTGGTTAACCTATTATGAAAGACGGAAAAAAATCATTGGCTTATCAAATTCTCTATCGAGTCGGGAAAAAGATTCAACAATAGACAGAAACAAATCCACTATTGGTTTTACGTCAAGCAATACGTAGAGTAACTCCCAATATAGGAGTAAAAACAAGACGTAATAAAAAAGGATCGACGCGGAAAGTTCCGATTGAAATAGGATCTAAACAAGGAAGAGCACTTGCCATTCGTTGGTTATTAGAAGCATCCCAAAAGCGTCCGGGTCGAAATATGGCTTTCAAATTAAGTTTCGAATTAGTAGATGCTGCCAAAGGGAGTGGGGGTGCCATACGCAAAAAGGAAGCGACTCATAGAATGGCAGAGGCAAATAGAGCTCTTGCACATTTTCGTTAATCCATGAACAGAATCTAGGTATGTAGACACAAGGATCCATACATCTCGATCGGAAAAGAATCAATAGAAGGAGAATCGGACAATATCTTTTTCGAAACAAATAAAAAGGAAAAGAAAGAGAAAACAGAAATCATGATCAACTAAGCCCTCTTGGGGCCTTGCTTAAGAATAAAAAAGAGGAATCTTATGGAAATAGCATGGAATAAGGTTTGATCCTATTCATGGGCATTCCGTAAATATCCCATTCCAAAAATCAAAACAATCAGAACTTTTCGGAGATTGGCTGCAGTTACTAATTCATGATCTGGCATGTACAGAATGAAAACTTCATTCGATTCTACGAGAATTTTTATGAAAGCGTTTCATTTGCTTCTCTTCCATGGAAGTTTCATTTTCCCAGAATGTATCCTAATTTTTGGCCTAATTCTTCTTCTGATGATCGATTTAACCTCTGATCAAAAAGATAGACCTGGGTTCTATTTCATCTCTTCAACAAGTTTAGTAATAAGCATAACGGCCCTATTGTTCTGATGGAGAGAAGAACCTATAATTAGCTTTTCGGGAAATTTCCAAACGAACAATTTCAACGAAATCTTTCAATTTCTTATTTTATTATGTTCAACTTTATGTATTCCTC
>CM039690.1:24714424-25146924 GCA_022530915.1 Paspalum notatum | reverse complement strand
AGAGGCACTTGGGGAGATAATGCACAGAAATAGGAGTTGTGATTTTCCCAATTAATAAAGGTTCCCCGTCCAAATTAAAGGCTGCTATATAAATCCATGTATAAATCATACTTCCACTTAGAATCTGGTATTGAACCTTTTGGCAAAGATGTAGAGTTCAAAGAGTAGGACATTTGGCTCCCCAGCCGACGGACGCCACGCGGCCGGCGACGTACGGGCAATGGCCGCGCCCACGGATCGCCACCCCGCGTCGCGCCTTCCTCACCTGGACGCGACCCCGTCTGAGTTCTCCCCCTCGCCCTCACACTGTCTGCCTCCCTCCCTGGAGCGCTGAGCGCCGAGCCACCATGGCCGGGCTCGGGTGAGCTCGCGCCACTGCCCCTGCGAACCCCCGCTTGCCCTGCCACCCCCGCCCAACGCAAGCGCCCCGGTGCCCTCTTCGATGTTCCCAGGAAGTTGACGTCAATTACCACCTCTAGAGCCACCCTCCCCGCGAGAACGCCGTCGCCGAGTTTGCGGCGAACACCAAGCGCGAACTCGCGTCCCGGTCACCTCCGCCCCTCTCCCTCCAAACCATCGCCGGCATCACGCTCGCGTGACCTCCCTCCACCAAATCCCCAAGCTCTCGTCCCCCGCCATCGACAGGCGAGCTCGGAGCTTGAGCGGCCTTCTCCGCCCCCTCCACGCCACTAGACCTCCACAGCCGCCTCCGCCTCGACCCCGCGCACCCGAAGCGCAAGACGGCGACGCCGTTCCCCTTCCCCACCGCCGAGTTCCCGCTTGTTCCGACCACCACGACACCGAGTTCGCGGCGAGCTTCGCGCCGCCGTCGCCTCGGGCTGTCTCTGCCTCGTCCGACGCGCGTCCCAAGCCCGCTTAGCTCCACTCCATTGAACCCCATTGCTCTAGTCCCTCGATACCGCCTCCTTCACCTTCCACTACGCGCCACCGCCGAGACGCGCCGCCGCGCCGACGGTCTCACCGTGGGCAGCCTCCCTGGCTCCACCTCCGCGCCTCCAAACCCCACCATCGAGTTCGCCTCGTTGACACGCAGCTCACACGCCCACCCTCACGGCCACTCCTCCTTGTGACCGCCGGAATCGACCCAAGACGCCACGCACGCGCGCGCCATCGCCGCCCTAGTTCACCGCCGCCGCTCCACCTCTCCTCTCCGCCCCCGGCGACGAGACCATGGGGAAACGGAAGCCAAAGACTGGGAACACACCCTCAGACCCCGTCGGCTTCAAGTCTGGCCCCCACGCCGCCGGCGGAGCGCCGCATTTCCCTTCCCCGCGCGCGGCCGAAGGAGGAAGAAGAGGAGAAAGGTTGAAGAAGGTGATTTTGCCCGCTGCCCCTTGTATTTCTGTCTAATTTGATTCAAGTCCAAAGCATTGTTGACTGAGTCTGTGCTTACTTCCTCGCAGGCCCGTGAAGTATATAGTTAATTGTGTTAAGGTCCCAGGTCGGTGTAGATTTTGTTTAAATGTACTTATCTAAAGTTGAGGACTTTGGAAATTCATAATAAATCAAATAAAAATGCTAAAAATACAAACTCAGTTGCATTGAACTTCTCTCAAAAAGATCTATTGAATGGTTATAAAGTGGATGTGTAAAAAGACTGTTTTGCCCTTGGCATATTGCATGCATGTTAAAACTAGATAAATGTTAAAAGTAGGCTAAACGAACTCCAAAGGCCATGAAACTTGGACAGTAGCTTTCTTGTGGCATTGTAGCACTATGTGAATTATTGTAGCCCTAGAACTTGATGTTTAATTACCCTTTTACCATTATACATGTGTTATGCGCATTTATTTAACTTAGAGCTTGGAGTCTACATAGAATATGCTCAAATTTACTCTCTAGCATTTTTCATATACTTTGGGTAGTATAAGTAGACCACTGGTGAAATATGAGCCTCTACATGTTAAGTTTGAGTGGTGATTTGAAAATAACAAAAAGCTACATGTTGGAAAGGATAATTAGAAAAAAATGGTCATAACCTGCTAGGAAAATTCTCTGAAAAATATGGTAGCTTAATGTTAGTGCATAGAGTCCAGAAAGTATATTCAAGAAGGCTAATTACACTGTTCATATGTACATCTTAAATTCACCTAGGAGTAATATATGGAAAATGGATGTCCTGTCGAACTTGGGAGTTTTAACTTGTAAATTTTTGAACATACAGTTCGTGCTAAGTATAGCTCACTGGTAAAATTTCACCTTCGGAAACCATTCCTATAATTTATGAAAAATCTGAGAAGCTAAAGGGCTGATAACTTGCTCAAATTTTCATAATTAATTTATAACTTCTTTGTGGCTGAAATTTTGACAGTAGCATAATGTTGGGTAAATCAAGATGTCGCAAAAATCTGAGCTCAATTCGAGTTGTCTAACTATATGAACACAAGTAATGCTTTTTATTCATAAAGTAGGCTTGTGTTATGTAATTATAAGAGTATGTGTTGTTTGCTATTGATATTATTATGCATTTGGGTTGATTTCTAGCTGCACGCTATCTACTGTTGTCTATACCACACTTGATTGAGAGATGAACTCATTTGCGGTGTAAAACACTTAAGGTTAATATAGGGCCTTAATCCATCAGGTAAACAAAATGTGTGATATCATTAATGAATGTTCCCCTATGTGTGCATGAAGTAGTCTTTTCATGATTAAACAACTCGTTCCAAACAAAACACTTAATACTGTTTTAACTTTGCATCATCCCTGTGTGATTTTCTTCCACTTAGTACCCAACATGTCTTCTTTACAATAAATAACTTACTAGTTAGGCATGTGACTGGATATGCTTGTTATCAGTACATGAAGTTATTACTTTCACTAATGCTATCAGAGTGGTGTAGTAGTCTACTACATGTGTAATCATATACTTGTGTGATGTTTTACTTACATATGAAATGATAAAGAACCAGTTAAATTGATAACTTGCTCATGTACTAATTTATGTATTGCATTGTTTATATTTAATTGTATGAGCGTATGCTAGGTTTATACCCACCAAAGAAATCTTGTTTAAGTACTCTATTATTCATCTTTCTGCCTAACCACGAAACGATTTTCTAAGTGTGTGCTAGTCATTCATGCATCCCATTCACTGCATCGTGCATGGCATTCATATAGTGACGCTCATTACAGATACGTGATCAAGAAACGAGCGCGTGGAACTACTTCAACCAACGGTGATCCAAAAGACCAACTAAGACCCATTCACGACCTGGAGGGCCCATCAGTCGTGCTTGGAAGGAGGAGTTGTCCAAGGGATCAAGGGGTTGCCTGGAGCAAAGCCTCACAACTAGGCAAACTAAGAGTAGCTTAGTTTGTTGGTTTTATTAAAGCGAATCAAAGGTAGGCAGGACCATGCTTCACCCAGCAAATGTATTATGATGAATGCTTACGCATCTGCATTAGGAGTTGTTTGGAACCAATTGCATTGGACTCCTTGGCCGCCCTGGCCCTAGTACCTAAAATAGAGTACGTAGGACGAGTATGCCTAGTAATGCTAGGTACGAGTAGACACGAGTGAATGGAGTCACTCGTCGTGTAGGTGATTTTTTTTTCAAAAGTCACAAAAAATATTAATATGATGAAAGCTATGAGGATACTCATGGTTTTAACTCGAGACCGGGTGAAGATATGGATATATAAGAAAAATGATGATGATGTGGATGGTATGGTGGACTCCGCCCGAGTCGCATAAGGCCGGTCGTTGTTCGCCTATTGGTCGGCATAACATTGCTAGGGTGCTTATCCGGGATCAATGGACCGGTGAAAGTCTTACTTGTGAAGTCTCAAGCACAGCTACCCACTGGTTGAGAGGAAGGTGGCCGCGGAGGCGGGTGTCAAGGGAGGGCTAACCCATTGCGTGGCAACGCTCCTACGACAACGCGATCCGAGAGTCAGGCGGGAGTGGTCTCGAACTTGAGACGGGACAAGTGGAGATGGGGGAAGCATATGTGGGAACGCTGAGAGTTAGTAAGCATATGCCATCCTGGTGCTTCTAGTTGTTCCCAGGAATATAAAAATCGATTCGGATCGCTGATGCTCACCAGGTGTGAGAATGCCAATACCATTGACGGGCAAAGTAGTAATCCACTTGAATATGTTGTATTATGATTTCATGGTTTCAGTGTTCGCCTAAACGGGCTAAACGGCCGTTTAAACGCTTAAACGGCGTTTAAACGGTAAACGGGACCAAACCGTGTTGTTTAGGGTGTAAACGGTCTATTAAACGGTTGACCGTTTAAACGGTCAAAAAACGGTATTAAACGGCCTAAACGGTCTAAACGGAACGGATTTAAACGTTATTAAACGGCCTAAACAGCCGTTTAATCAACTGTTTAGGTGAACGCTGCCAAATTCACTTGAATTTTTTCATTCACAATTATGGTGTACATTATCTCATGCATACATAAATATGCAAATTTGATTTACTACATGTATAAATATGTATATTTATTTTTTATATGTATAAATGAGTATATTTACTATACTATATTTTTATCTTTCAGCATGAATATGCATATTTTGGTGCTACAGTACAAAACCGTTTAGACCGTTTTATTCCGTGTAAATGCCGTTTAAACCGTTTAAACGTTAAACGAGAGGTGACCGACTGTTTACCGTTTAGCGTTTAGGATAACACTGCATGGTTTTGAATACTACATGCTTGGTTTACATGCTTTACTTTCATGCAACTTATTATGGTACTCATGAATAGCATCTATTGACATGATGAGCTAAGTAGTTGTCAAATCCTAGCCCATATGATAAATCAAGCAGCTGCCACATCCTGCTTCCACGTGTTAACTTGATCCTGTTTAAAATCAACAGCTAAGGATCAAATTCTTAGTAAGCAAGCTTTGCGTCAGCCGTAAACCACTTCCATTAAGTCCTACTGAGTAATTAGTACTCAGGGTTTGCCCCCACTTTTGGCTTACAGGTACTAAGACTTTTGGACAATCGTTGAAGGAGGGTAGAACCGGTGGGCTCGGTGCTACTCGCCTTGGTTACCTCTGCATGAAGACTAGTTGAGTTTTATTTTCGCTGCGAGATGTTTTGTAACGCTTCCGCTATACATGTGTGTTTTGAATTCGTTTCCGCTGTATTTTGAACATGTAATTGATTACATATATTGGTTTGTAAGAACTTTATCTTATTTTCACTATTAAACTGCCTGTGATGGTGTAACTGTTGTGGCTCTTTCAAGGGCTGAATGTGTGTGATGTCGGTATCCTCGGGCGATGGTTACATCGAGTGCCCTTTGGGTAGCTCGACGGACTTCCTGGTTTAGTCTGGCCTAAGTGCACTGCGAGCCAGAGGCGGCAGGTGTGCTTAGTTTGGATTAAGCAGGGCGGTTCCACCACAGCTAGTATCAGAGCCAATCATACACAAACAACAGCTATATCATCAAGTTTTGGTTTACAAAACTATTTTCGAAAGCCCTTTTCAAGTACTTCAAAAATGAGAGTATACGATATGCCCATATTAAGGATGTTAGTGTTATCCAGGTGACACAACTGACATTCTGACCTAGATAGAACTCATATGCATGTTTGGCGCTTTGGGAACAACCTTTCGGCCATAGCTGTCCCCAGTACTGGTGGAAGCTATCGGGTTTTGCAAATGGTTGTAATCTCTGCATTCATGATGTATAAGTAAAAGCTCTTTAAGGGTGGTGGGCATGTTTGAGGCTTTCATACCCACCACACTTACGTTCGGTTTTGGGATCCACCTTCTTCTCGACAATCCCCAGTACTGGTGGAAAGTCAGGCTTTGAGGAAAAGGTGCAGCGGCCCACCTACGTTGTCCCCGCAGCGGTCACGCGTGGATGCCACACTAGGTGGTAATGTATGAGCTTGCATTCTTCTGCAGGTACACTAACCACGTGCGGAATTAAGAATGACTAGAGAATGGCTAGTTGCATTAAGGAGAGGCGTGCATATATGTCACCGAAATATCGCTAGCTAATATAATACACATAGGAGGTGTGAAGTGAGTCCGGATAGGACGAATCATGCATCATTTCATCTCATCTCATGTGCTTTGCTATGTGTTGGATTGAAAATGACTAGATTCATATTTTATCGTACGCATGGTTGTTAGTAATAACAAGTCAACATGAGAATTGCATGTATGATGCTAATGATGGCATGTGAATAAAAATCCGAGAAGAACTAGTTGAAACGTTGTGTAAGGTGCTTATAAAACGTGAAATTGTGACCTTTGCCGAAATTCTACCTTCTACATTAATACAAACGCTTTTACTGGAAACTTTCTAAAACAAATAATTTCCCTACTTGAGTTTTGATGCAAAGGTGTATGTAAAGATGACTCACAATCCCTTTAGGTCAAAACTCCACATCGGGACCATTGCACCAAATCTGATAACTTGAAGTTTTGAGACCTTTGAATATAGAATTGGCCATAGGCATCCCTAAGAAAGATGAAGTACATGAAGTTTGCAAAGTGTTATCTATTTTTACCATGACCTGGGCAGATCTCAGCTAGCTGAATAGTTTGAGTTTTAGACCATACCGAGGTAGAACTAGTAAACATCGTCTATGCCAACGATGTAGGATGTAAAACTTCCCACGGCCTTCGTATTCGAAGTTTCTACCAGATCCCTTTGGGGATTCCTTCCAAAAGCTAACCGCAACCTGTTCACATTAGAAAGGGGGCGGTAAGAGTTGTGTCACACGTGATGATGGGATCGTTTTCATTACACTTTCTCGAGCAAGGAAATACGATCGCACTATGACCGTACCAAGATTTTAAGATTCTTGTATTAACACAGACCTTATTCTTCCTACTACAGATGTCGCAGCCCTCGACGCAGCCCTTCGACTTGTGCCCTAATTACCAAGAGTCCACAAAAGCTAAAACAATAATACCTCGAGATCCTAAGAAGAAAAAAGCGAGAGAGTCTTCCACTGAGGCAGCCTCAGTTCAACATCTGCGACCCGGGATGGTTCTACTAAAAGGATTTGTCAAGCCTGGAGATCAAATCGAGATGGTTCGTATGTGTCGACAACTGGGTAAGGGCCCAGGAGGATTTTACAGGCCAAGCCTCAAGAATGGTGCCAAGCTGAATTTATGGATGATGTCTCTGGGAAAGAACTGGGATCCGACGGCACGCTCATATGGACCCACACGTCCATTCGATGGAGCACAAGCCCCGACAATACCAGACACTTTCAAGATGATTGCTCAAACTACGAACTCCACTACAAGCGAGTTTCCTCAGATTAACCCGGACATATGCATCGTCAACTACTACACCAACTCCGGGAAGCTCGGACTTCACCAAGACAAGGACGAGTCAGAGAGTAGCCTTACCAAAGGATTACCTTTCATATCCATCTCCATAGGAGACACTGCCGAGTTCTTGTTCAGTGACACGAGAGACAAGGACCAAGCGACCAAGATCAACCTCGAATCTGGTGACGTTCTCATACTCGGTGGAGAATCAAGACTATTGTTTCATGGCATTTCCCACGTGAAGACCAACACTGCACCAAGTTGGTTGAAAGAAGAAACGGGCATTCGTCCTGGATGTATCAATCTTACGTTTAGCCAGTACTAGCTAGGTACCAATTCGTACGATGGCGACCATCGTGAGCTGCTGTAATCAAAAGATTCTGATTCTCATAGCTGATAGGTGTCTCCAGTACCTAGCTCCTTAGAATCAACATGTACCCAATCCACGTGACTAGCGCATCTTGTTGCCCTGGGATGCATTTTGAATTCTTAAGTCGTCATGTTTCGAGCTCTAAACATTCAGGAACTTCAATCTTTGTAAACCATGATGCTCTACGTTGTCATCATGATGTTTCAAATTCTAATTATTGTGATGCTCCAAAACCTCAAAGACCGTATGCTTCGTTTCCTGGATTTACATCGTTCACATTTTAAGCTTTATGGTCCCAAAGCTCAAATGCTATCGTCAAACCCCTATTTCACTCCCGTGTTGTGACCTTGCGATCCCCATGGTTTTGGAAATGGTATGGTTGGACCCCCTTTGATGTGGTGTTACCCTGAGCAATCTATGGTGCCGCGACGGGACCTAGGACCCCGCGTGTACAGACATCACCCGGTTGTGTCACTAGGTGCGCGCTAGTATCGAGACCTGCAAAGGCGAGACACCGCTTCAAATCGTGGAACATTCACATCCATCTTCCACCCATTGGTGATCTTTATGCATCCACTTCATGGAAATGATCGACTCTATTTCCGCCCCTGCAATATGTCATATCATTGCTTTGTTTCACCTTGCCTTTCTTGATCTGTGGGAGTGATACACTTCAATCCCCCGACTCGTTCATATCTTTCATTTCGGTTGCTTAACCTTGTCTTTCGTTGATCTATGACAATGAACAGTCATACTTTAGTACCTTGTTCACTTACTTCCATTGTGTTGTTACACGTTACTTTCACGACTCATGGAAGAAGACAACCACGATCCCAATAGCGGTTACATTTTCCTTCTTGGTTTAACCCCGACTTCTTTGACTTATGGAAACAAGCAATTCCGCTCCCCTGTTTCACTTGTATCTTTTCCTTCGACTCGATGAATTTAATTCCCCGAGGATGAATTCTGAGGACACCTTCTACACTGTCACGCCCAGTTCTCAACCAACGGAACCGGAACAACATATATGTGCCAGGAACGTGTCTCACATATATCATGACAATAGTGACATCACAGAACGTGCATAAACAATAAATAAAACGTTTACATAGAGTATAACATCACTTTATTACAATAAGACAACCTGTCTTTAAACAAGTCATAGCGGAAGCGTAAACGAAGTTAAACGAGCCGCCACAGGGACGTCGACTGGTGGACCGGTACGCCTAGAACTGGTTGAAGTCCTGAACATACTCTTCGAAGTCTTCTGGAGCTGAGCAGCGGTTGGGTTCCAGCCAACAGTAGGTTTAAAGTAAAGCAAGCGTGAGTATTTCATACTCAACAAGCATAACATGAACTATGAGGCATCTAGGGTTGGCTGACACTTAGCATGAGCTTTTAGTTGGTCAAGTTTTATTAAGCGATGAAATTACTACAAGTGAGTTGATAAACCATTAACCCAAGATATTGCATCAGAACATTATTCAACAATATTAACATAAGAACCACTTACAAAACCCAACAGAACCACTAATCTGCATAAAGGATCTAGGCCGCTCATAACCGTGAGCACGGCTGACATGTCAGTTTTACACTCTCGAGAGGTCGTACAACTTTACCCATGAGTCGTGGGCTACGCTAGTGGTCCACCACATTACCTTAGATGAGATGGCTAGCAAGCACACTACGAGGCCTTTACAAAGATCACGTTGGTAAGGTGTAACCGCTAAGGTTTCAGGGTCCGCAGCTGTGGAGCAAGCCTCAAGGGGAGATAAACGCACTCAACCCCAAGTAGCGCGAGGGCCACAGAAGCTCACCTCCCCTCTTGCCCCATCGGTAAGTTACCCCCAAACCAATGCAACCTAATTAATTAGCCAAGACCGTCCCATTCCAGTCTCATGGTAGCACTGTTGTCCCAGGTTGTCGCTTTGCGAACCGGTCCTTACGGAGAGTGGCTATAAGCAAAACACATGCTCATGCCCCCTAAACCAAGTTGCTAAAAAGCCATTTTTAGAGGAACATGATCCATAGAGGGTCAAGCTCAAAATTTGATTGCATAGATCCATTTAATTAAATTATTAACAAAAGATACATGAGTTCGCACGGCGACTAGCAAAACTTAACCAACATGCAACCCATAGGTAAACATATCGATAAAAGAGGCTAGGTACGGTCCTTATTGGCATACAAAATTAGACACATGCATATGAAGTGATTAAAGGGTTGTTAGGTTGTGTTCATGCTATACTTGCCTTGCTCAAACTGGTCTTGAGTCTGCTGCTCAACACCCTCAAATGGCTGCTCTTCGTCACCAACAAACTGCTCACCGTCTAACCACGTTCACGGCAACATACAAGCATTTCCACGCATACATACATGCAAACAATTATCAAAAGGTGAGAAACAGTACATCATATCATAAATACAGAAGGTAAAACTGTACTAAAAACATTCTACATGTTTCTACGGTCGCGTGAGCGCAAGAATCACTCAAATCGGAGTTAAAACGCGGAAGTTATGCATAAAACGGGCTCCTAGGGGCATAACTGTGATGGAAACATTGAAACCAGAGGCTAGATTTGAAAAACCGAGGACTTAAACGTAATTAACTATAGCCACCGCGGGTTTCCATGCAAAAACCCGAGACTGGGACCGTGGGTTCAAAAACCGGAAAGTCCAGGGGTCTAACCGAAGAAAACAGGACCTAAACCTAATTATTTTTCAAAGCCGGTGGACCGCGGGTTGATTCTAGAGAAGCGCCGTGCTGACCGGTCTACGCCGACGCGGCGCTGACGCGGCGCGCTGGTGGCGTGACACGTCGGCCTGACAGGTGGGACCAGCTGAGTCGGATTAAGTGAGGGCGACGTGGCGCTCTGTGATTGGCCCGCGAAGGGGTACCCCCACGTTATGATCTCGGCTGTCCAGATCAGATCCGAGGGCCAGGGTTGAAAGGGAGAAAAGGGGGCGCCGGCGGTGACCACTCCCCACGGTGGAGTTCGGCCTGCGCGGCGGCGGCTCACCGGAGCAAGGTGCACCGGGGCACTAAGGGCGGTCTCACTAGACTAGACCTAGCTCGGGAGAGAGGAGGCCGAGGCGGAGCTCACCGAGGGTCCAGCGAGGTCGGGGAACGGACAGCGAGGCTTGGCGACGGTGACCGGCGGATGAAGATGGTCGGCGCTCGCGGACAGGAGCGTTGGAGGTTCGCTCCCGCTTCCAAAACTCGCGGAACGACTCCGAGAGGATCCTGCGGACGATATGGAGGGGATTAGAGCAGCGGAGGTGGCTCATCGGTGACGAATCGAGCGGTGGAGTGGCTTACCGAGGCGGAGCTCCGGCAACGGACAGCGGGCACGAGAGAGCACGAGCGACGAATTGGAGAAGAGGGTTTGCAAAGGAGAAGAGTGCGGTCCTCGGAGTGGGTTTTATAGAGCCCTAGGCGAAGGGGATAGACACGGCCACGGTGATTCCGCTCGGCGGCTTTGAAAGCTGGACCCGGCGCAGTGAAGGAAAGGAGGGAGAAGGGGAAACCGGGGCGGCGACCGCGGGATTGAGGGCGGGCACTAAAGGAAGGGGACGTGGGCGTGGCTTCGGCTTCCTTTGCTCGAGCGCCGACGTGGCCGAGCGGGGGAGTAAGGAAGGCGGGCGTGGATCGCGGCGGGAGGAAGGGGACGGGTCTGACCGGCGAGGCCGGGCGGTCAGTGGGAGCGAGGGCGCGGGCCCGCCTGTCAGCGAGGCACGGAGAGAGAGGGCGGCGCGCGCTGGCGGGCCGAGCGGCGCTGAGGAGGAGGGGCGCGGCCGAGTGGGCCGGCCTCTCGGCCCAGGCGGGAAGGGGGCGGGGTCGGCTGGGCCGAGCCCAGGCGGGAGAGAGGTGGGGGTCGGCTGGGCCGAGCCGGGCCTGGCCGGCCTGTCTGCCCCTTTCTCCCTTTTTTTTCTTTTCTGTTTTTGAATTATTTTGAATGGAGATAGAAATGGTTCTAAAATTCAAATGAATTTGAATTTGAATCCTTAATTCAAGCAAACAAGAGACAATGCACCAGCATGTAATGCACAAGAAAGTTGGGCCTATGATAAATTTTATTCTAGTATTTATTTTAAATAAAACCTGTTAAATGCAAACTAAACATATAAGCCTTAGGAAAATTAAATAAATTGCTTGAATTTTATTATAAAATGCTGGAATTTAAACTAGGGTGTTACATACACTAGCTGTTGTTCTTGGCTATTGTTGTTGCCACACTCCTTTCCGTGAGTATTTCCCTCTCTGTGAAATTATCCTCGAAGGTGGACTTACTAATCTTGCAGGTCGACTTGTTAATAAGCACATATCGTCTACCCAGAACTTACTGGGTCAGTTGTGTCCAACGCTAAGAAATCGTACAAACCATCACCTTGACAAGTCTAAGTTAACCCTTGCGCATATTTCTCGCTGCCAAAGGCCGGATGTGTTGTACTGCACCACATCTTCCCTTTGAAGTTACCTGGAATTGTTGTCTTATATGTGTACACAGTCCCTATCAACCAAGATGAATGAGTGTTGCAAAAGCACATCCATTGATAACCCTTCAAATCTCAAGAGCCTTCGTGGTTCGGTCTTCCGATTTCATATGCCTTGCTTCTAATTGTTCTAAGACCTATATAGTTATCACATTTCTAAACCCTAGTGTCAAAGTCAAAGAGTAACCCTGTTCCATTATTCGAATAAATCACTGCCGTTTCCGCATTAGCCACATCGTCTTTGCGGTTTGTTCATTCGCCCTCATATAAAACACGACTTGCCTAGCACCTGGGAGGGACCACCTTAGACCTATTCAAAAGCTTTATAACTACCTTGTGTTAAAGAGGCACTAACCATTCATGAGCCAGTTAACAAAGCAAATTGATGAAGGATTAAGTGTTACCATGTGTGACAGAAGCACACGAACAACGATGCCAAAAACCATTTGCATTGCGCAGTAAGCCGTAGAACCCCGCTTCCTCCAAATCTCGGGATGAGATTTCTTTAAGGGGGGTGGGTTGTGATGCCCCTTGCATCTCAAAAGCCTTAACACATAGTTAGAGACAAACTAGTAACGAATTAAGACTTGATTATGCTTAGAGAGCAATGAGGACTAGCCAAAGAAATCACTAAGTCAAAATTTTCGAGGAGATACAAAACTCTACGTGGTTTGGTTGTTTAAGTTACCACCCACAAGCTTTATGCAAAACACCAAAATACCATAGTCTTAGTTCAGGATGTTATCTTCAACTTTGATATTACAACCATCTTTAAAAACATATGTTATGAGGATTAAAAGTCAAAGCCAAATCAAATCAGAGATTCCTGGAAAGGTGTCAATAGTGATCGTGATCAAATTTGAGCCCTGATAAAACTCTCAAATTCATTAAGCACCTTTGCTTAAACTCTATATCAAACGTGTGGTGCAGATCATGTACTACGCATTGGTTACACTGAGCATGGATCAAAACTATCGCCTACTCACTCAAAATTTCACCCAAATATCTCATGGAAACAACTAGGTCAGCCTACACTTAGAATATTTTTCCCAGGTCTGAATTTCAGCCCTTCCCAAACTTGAATCTGAAATTACTTTTGATTTCACTATACAACTTCAAAATCTTCCTTTCTATGAAGTGAAATTAAACTTATCTCCTTTCAAATGCACCTATTGTGGAAGTGATTGGACTTCATTTGATACTTCAAAAGTTGGAAACAAGAAAGTCTCTACACAAAGTGAAATTCCTGTTTTACCAAACCTTGGAACACACTTGCATCTATAGTTCAAAATCTGTGGGGATTCAGACCAAAGTTACATTATCAAACTTATAGATAATTTACTGTTGAACAACTTTGGTAATTAGAGCTTGGTCACATATTGAGGTTTAAATGGAGTTTAGGGTCATTTGGTACCAACACAGAAAACCAGTCCAAATCTGATCTGTTTAGTAATCTCAATGTTTCTATGAACTACAGCCATTTTCATGCAAAGATCAAATTGAAGAAATTGTAGATTATGAAATTATAAACAATGTTGTCAAGCGGCACTTGGGGAGATAATGCCCAGAAATAGGAGTTTTGATTTTCCCAAGTAATAAAGGTTCCCTGTCCAAATTGAAGGCTGCTATATAAATCCATGTATAAATCATACTTCCACTTAGAATCTGGTATTAAACTGTTTGGCAAAGATGTAGAGTTCAAAGAGCACGACATTTCATTCAATTGGTACTTTTCCAAATTCGGCTCCTAAGTAGGTCAAAAATACGATTTTCAGTAAGGGAGAAAAGACACTCTTTTATTTTCCTTACCTGAGCCACTGCCGGGTGGGCCCCACCCGTCAGCGCCGCCGCGGCTCCCCAGCTGACGGACGCCGCGCGGCCGGCGACATACGGGCAGCGGCCGCGCCCACGGATCGCCGCATCACGCCGCGCCTTCCTCACCTGGACGCAACCCCGTCCGAGTTCACCCCCTCGCCCTCACTCTGTCTGCCTCTCTCCCTAGAGCGCTGAGCGCCGAGCCGCCATGGCCGGGCTCGGGTGAGCTCGCGCCGCCGCCCCTGCGAACCCCCGCTTGCCCTGCCACACCACCCAACGCAAGTGCCCCGATGCCCTCTTCCATGTTCCCAGGAAGTTGACGTCAATTACCACCTCTAGAGCCACTCTCCCCGCGAGAACGCCGTCGCCGAGTTCGCGGCGAACACCGCGCGCGAACTCGCGTCCCGGTCACCTCCGCCCCTCTCCTTCCAAACCATTGCCGGCATCACGCTCGCGTGACCTCCCTCCACCAAATCCTCAGGCTCTCGTCCCCTGCCATCGATAGGCGAGCTCGGAGCTCGAGCGGCCTTCTCCGCCCCCTCCACGCCACTAGACCTCCACAGCCGCCTCCGCCTCGACCCCGCGCACCCGAAGCGCGAGACAGCGACGCTGTTCCACCTCCCCACCGCCGAGTTCCCGCTTGTCCCGACCACCGCGACACCAAGTTCGCGGCGAGCTTCGCGGCGCCGTCACCTCGGGCTGTCTCTGCCCTGTCCGACGCGCGTCCCAAGCCCGCCTAGCTCCACTCCACCGAACCCCAGTGCTCTTGTCCCTCAATACCGCCTCCTTCACCTTCCTCTACGCGCCACCGCCGAGACGCGCCACCGCGTCAACGGCCTCACTGTGGGCAGCCTCCCTGGCTCCACCTCCGCGCCTCCAAACCCCACCATCGAGTTCGCCTCGTTGACACGCAGCTCACGCGCCCACCCTTGCGGCCACTCCTCCTTGTGACCATCGGAATCGACCCAAGCCGCCACGCACGCGCGCGCCATCGCCGCCCTAGTTCACAGCCGCCGCTCCACCTCTCCTCTTCGCCCCCGGCGACGAGACCATGGGGAAACGGAAGCCAAAGACTGGGAACACACCCTCAAACCCCATCGGCTTCAAGTCTGGCCCCCACGCTGCCGGCGGACCGCCGCATTTCCCTTCCCCGCGCGCGGCCCAAGGATGAAGAAGAGGAGAAAGGTTGAAGAAGGTGATTTTGCCCGCTGCCCCTTGTATTTCTGTCTAATTCGATTCAAGTCCAAAGCGTTGTTGACTGAGTCTGTGCTTACTTCCTCGCAGGCCCCTGAAGTATATAGTTAATTGTGTTAAGGTCCCTGTCGATGTAGATTTTGTTTAAATGTACTTATCTAAAGCTGAGGACTTTGGAAATTCATAATAAATCAAATAAAAATGCTAAAAATACAAACTCAGTTGCATTGAACTCCTCTCAAAAAGATCTATTGAATGGTTATGAAGTGGATGTGTAAAAAGACGGTTTTGCCCCTGGTATATTGCATGCATGTTAAAACTAGATAAATGTTAAAAGTAGGCTAAACGAACTCCAATGGCCATGAAACTTGGACAGTAGCTTTCTTGTGGCATTGTAGCACTATGTGAATTATTGTAGCCCTAGCACCTGCTGTTTAATTACCCTTTTACCATTATACATGTGTTATGCGCATTTATTTAACTTAGAGCTTGGAGTCTACATAGAATATGCTCAAATTTACTCTCTAGTATTTCTCATATACTTTGGGTAGTATAAATAGCCCACTGGTGAAATATGAGCCTCTGCATGTTAAGTTTGAGTGGTGATTTGAAAATGACAAAAAGCTACATGTTGGAAAGGATAATTAGAAAAAAATGATCATAACCTGCTAGGAAAATTCTCTGGAAAATATGGTAGCTTAATGTTAGTGCATAGAGTCCAGAAAGTATATTCGAGAAGGCTAATTACACTGTTCATATATACATCTTAAATTCACCTTGGAGTAATATATGGAAAATGGATGTCCTGTCGAACTTAGGAGTTTTAACTTGTAAATTTTTGTACATACAGTTCGTGCTAAGTATAGCTCACTGGTAAAATTTCACCTTTGGAAACCATTCCTATAATTTATGAAAAATCTAAGAAGCTATAGGGCTGATAAATTTCTAAAATTTTCATAATTAATTTATATCTCCTTTGTGGCTGAAATTTTGGCAGTAGCATAATGTAGCGTAAATCTAGATGTCCTAAAAATCTGAGCTCAATTGGAATTGTCTAATTACATGAACACAAGTAATGCTTTTTATTCATAAAGTAGGCATGTGTTATGTAATTATAAGAGTAGGTGTTGTTTGCTATTGATATCATTATGCATGTGGGTTGATTTCTAGCTGCACGCTATCTACTGTTGTCTATGCCACACTTGATTGAGAGATGAACTCATTTGCGGTGTAAAACACTTAAGGTTAATATAGGGCCTTAATCCATCAGGTAAACAAAATGTGTGATATCATTAATGAATGTTTCCCTATGTGTGCATGAAGTAGTCTTTTCATGATTAAACAACTCATTCCAAACAAAATAATTAATAATGTTTTAACTTTGCATCATCCCTGTGTGGTTTTCTTCCACTTAGTACCCAACATGTCTTTTTTACGATAAATAACTTACTGGTTAGGCATGTGATTGGATATGCTTGTTATCAGTACATGAAGATATTACTGTCACTAATGCTAGGACAGTGGTGTTGTAGTCCACTACATGTGTAATCATATACTTGTGTGATGTTTTGCTTAATATGAAATGATAAAGAACCAGTTAAATTGATAACTTGCTCATGTACTAATTTATGTATTGCACTGTTTATATTTAATTGTATGAGCGTATGTTAGGTTTATACCCACCAAAGTAATCTTGTTTAAGTAGTCTATTATTCACCTTTCTGCCTGACCACGAAACGATTTTCTATGTGTGTGCTTGTCATTCATGCATCCCATTCACTGCATCGTGCATGGCATTCATATAGTGATGCTCATTACAGATACGTGATCAAGAAACGAGCGCGTGGAACTACTTCAACCAACGGTGATCCAAAAGACCAACTAAGACCCATTCACGACCTGGAGGGCCCATCAGTCGTGCTTGGAAGGAGGAGTTGTCCAAGGGATCAAGAGGTTGCCTAGGGCAAAGCCTCACAACCCAGCAAACTAACAGTATCTTAGTTTGTTGGTTTTATTAAAGCGAATCAAAGGTAGGCAGGACCATGCTTTACCTAGCAAATGTATTATGATGAATGCTTACGATGCATTAGGAGTTGATTGGAACCAATTGCATTAGACTCCTTGGCCGCCCTGGCCCTAGCACCTAAAATAGAATACGTAGGACGAGTATGCCTAGTAATGCTAGGTACGAGTAGACACGAGTGAATGGAGTCACTCGTCGCGTAGGTGATTTTTTTTCCAAAGTCACAAGAAATATTATTATGATGAAAGTTATGAGGATGCTCATGGTTTTAACTCGAGACCGGGCGGAGATATGGATATATAAGAAAAATGATGATGATGATGATGTGGATGGTATGGTGGACTCCGCCCGAGTCGCATAAGGCCGGTCGTTGTTCGCCTATTGGTCGGCATAACATTGCTAGGGTGCTTATCCGGGATCAATAGACCGGTGAAAGTCTTACTTGTGAAGTCTCAAGCACTGTAACATCCCGTATTTTTAGGAAATGATAATGAAAGTAAAAAAAAATCCGAACTTAAAAAAAAAAACTTTCTCTTAATTTGTGTGAATTGAATGTTTGCATCTCATATTAGGTGTAACATTTCTAAATAAGTAACTAAATGAATGATTCTATTCCTTTTTCAAAGAGATTTTATGCTAAAAGTAATATTCCTTTTATAAATCAATTGCTTCAATAATTAAAAGCTAGTATTAAAAAAATGCTAGGACATATGCATGTATGATTTGGATTTCTCGAATCTTTGCTTGAGTGCTGGGTATGAAATTAAAGTCGTACTTAAGTTTAAGCCAAATAGCAAGTGCACGTTTGTGCTAGCAATGAAGAGTAATAACCAATGCTAATTAATCTAAGCCTGCAGCTAATCGCGGGAGGCAGCAAAGCAGCCTGGCATGCGCTGCCATTCTGGCCTAGGCGAGAAGCCAGCAAGCCCAAGCCAGCCACTGCCCAGCTATCCAGCCCACCCATCCTCTCTATCGCTGACAGCTGGGGCCCGCGCAGCAACTTTCCCTTTCCCCTGTTTCTCTTCCTCACGCTGGAGACGAAGCGGAAGGCGAACTGCTTCCTTCCGATGCCATCATCCGCACCATCTTGGCAGCCAAGAAAGACCCCGACCAGCACCCGACAGCCTCCAAATGCCTCAACCCCACTCCCTCTCACGCTCTCGTTGCCGGTGGAGCCGCAGCCCCGCTCTCGCCTGACCCGAGCCCGCACTGTGTACCCAAGCTGCCGTCGATGCACACCACGTGCCCCCGGAGCACGGAAGCCGAAAATCGACGGCCACCCGTGCAGAAGCCTCGCCCTAGAACCCTAGCCCCTCCTACTTAATCCCATCTCTCACCTCTTCCCTTGTGCCACCGCGGGGCAAGTGCCCTGTTCTTCGGTCCCCAAATCCACACCAGACCACCACACCTCTTATGCCCTGAGGAGGAAGAAGAGCCGGCGACGACACGAGCTGGAGCGGAGCGCTGTCGCGACGATGAGGACGCGTCGTTCCGCGAGTCGCTGATCCAAGTAGCCGGGCGACGGCGACGCGGTGGAGTACGGCATCGACGACGACGCCAGACCAGGAGGGACGCGCGACCGCGACGCCAAGCCGGAGCTGCGGAGGTGTTGCCACCGCCGAGTGAACCCCGAGCTTCTATGGAAGACGGACACCGCCGCCGCCGAACTGCGACGATCTGTACCCCGATGCACAACGCCACACGATGCCGGACGCCGATGTGGTGGAGTAGTAGAGGAGCCGGGCCATGCAGAGCGCGACGACACCTCAAGCCGCTGCTGTTCCATGAGCTGGGCGCCCAGGAGAAGAAGCCGGCCGGGAACGTCTTCATCGAGCCGGAGAGGAGCTGCTACGCCAGGAGCGACATCGAGCCAGACGCGTCGACCTGCTGCGACGCCGTGTACCGCGAAATCGGGCTGCGTCCCCTTCCCCGACGGTCGGCACAGCTACGCCTACGCCGTCGACCCTCGGTGAGCACAACCATATGCCAAGCCCGACCTTCTTCCCCTGTTTTTCTGTCCGGCGAGCATGCCGATGAGCCCTCCATGCCTGTGTCCGTGCCTTCGTGCCGGTTAGCCTTCTTTTGCAGGAACCTGGAACCCACTCTTCATCCTTAGCCGCCGTTGTTGTGCTGCGTTCTTGCGTACACATGGTTTAACCGGCCTCTTGCCCTGCTGCCGCACCGGTTCACCGGTCTGTGCACGCTGCCGAACACAGCCACACCCTTGCTGCTGCACGGCACCACCAGGAGCGTCCACGTCGTCGCGAGCGCTCGCACATACCACCCTCACGCTGTCGCGGCCGAGCACAGGCTTGTGTCCGCGCGCGTGTAACCACACAGCATAAACCCGCGCACCCTTGCTGCCTTGCTGCCGCCGCGCAGGTGGACGCGCCGTCGCTGTTACATGCACACACCACGCCATAGCCAAGCCCCAGCTTGTGACTGTGTCGCGACCATGCCGTTCTTTTAGCATATCCATGCCTCAGACCAAGGCACAGCTGCTATCCTGTGATCAGCTGCCGAGCGTGCCTGACTAGACTCACGCCACAAGCCTAAGCACATACTGCTTAATCCGATGATCCCCTTGCTACACGGCCATTCAGGAAGCACGTTCCTGCCATGGTCAAGCACCCTCACGTATGCCAGGCTAACCTCTGTTGGCTTGTTCAAACCTGTAGCACTTCTGTTTACCTGAGAAAATAATCTAAATGCCTACCTGAAGGTTGTTTAACCTTAGAAAATAATAGCCACGACAGTTTGACTCAGAAAAATATGGAATCAATTATGTTATCTTCTAAAATCAAACCGTGCATGTTAGAACTACTTTTTGAGTGATGTTAGTTCTTTATGCATCTTATTTGGAGTTTTTGTGCATTCGATTTATTCGGTCTTTTGCGTATAGGCCCGGAGAAGATCTCGGAAGACCCTGAACAGTACCGCTACTTCGACACTACTCGAGGTCACCATTCAGACACTTCCCTGCTTCGAATCTTATAGACACGCATATATGCTGCTGCTGCTTTATTTATGATCATGCTTGCTATGTTAACCCAAAAATAGGGAGCCTACTTCCATTTAGCCACTATTACCAAGCTTGCTATATTGCCACCACCATATTACTACTTCAACTAAATAAAATGAACATGATGTGAGATTGGGTGATATGATGGTGGGATTTAATAACTCTTGGCGTGTGTGAAGTGGGTGGGTTTTTGAGCGCGAGATGGTGTGTGAGATGGGTGGCGGGAGTCGGCACGGAAATTATGGGAGAGACTAGAACTCTACCCTGAGTGGAGAGAGGTGTGTGGTGGTGCGTGGCCCACTGCTGAGGGTGGCAACCGACCCCTGGAAGGCTTGCTCTCGCCAAATTAAGGACCGAGTAGGGGTGATAACACTTGGATATTTCGTGCATACCACGCGACCTCAGGCCCGGTTCTCGATCTTCCCCAATGGCACTCGGACTGTAGGCGTGAGGCGACAGTGTTAGGGGACGATGGTGGGTCTGTGATGTAGCCACACGTCCCCGATAGACTCGACCCGTGGAGGCCCCGGATTCTTCAAGCTCAGTTCTGAGAATGAGGTGGATAGTATATCCGCACAGTTTTCTAGCTCAAAAAGCAGAATGATGCCAGGAAGGGGAGGTCATTACCGGTGTGGTGGGCCAATGGCAGCGGACGCTCTGCCCTTATCCCATCTCGTGTGGGTACAGATGTACAAATCTCTGCAGAGTGTAAATCTTTACGTAAAGCCGACGTCCACGGTCAAGGACGGACCAAGGGCAGAACTCACCTCATCTAGCATGGGTTTTCTTCTCTTCTCCCTCAAGTGATAGAACACCGGCTGAGGCCGTTGAGGATGGGCGGGTGGGAGCTTCCCATGCCGCAGAATTAGTTGATGATGAGTGGGTGTATGGGAGAGGTGTATGGTGGTGAGGTGTGTGTGTTGGCTTGAGTGATGAGCAGGGGAAACCGGTCGTGTGACCGAATTCCCGAATGGAACAATGATACAATAATCTGGATATTATTTATATACTCTTGCATTGGAAGCCTAGAGCCTTCCACTTGTGCCAGTCCCTTTTATTATTATGCTGCCGCTTAGGGGAGTGTCTCAGGGTGGTCTGCGCTACTGGCGCGCAGGTTTTGCAGATAAGCTGGATGACGAACTCTTCTTCAACGGAAGGCGATGAGATGGACGACGATCATTCCCATGAAGGACGGAACTACGAAGGATCACGGTGCTTCGCTCAAGGATGCCTGTGGAGATGGACCTGAAGACTTACTTTCCGCTGCTGGATTACAAATTCTGCTTGATTTATCCCGTTGGACTTGTATCGGCTTAGGCCATTATTGTGTAAATGTAAAGATATTCGAAGCTATGGATGTGATACCAATTGAAACATATGAATTGCGATAGCTTATGTGTATCCTGGGACTATCGCAATGAGTAAAGACTTGGATTTCGGCATCGTGGAATCCGGGTCGTTTCAGTTGGTATCAGAGCCGAGCTTGACCGTAGCTCGTGACCCTAGACTCGGACGAACATAAGGACTATTTTATGAACAAATTATTTTACCCGACTGGCATTTTGGAAAATTTTAGCAACCCATGTCTACTTCTTACCTTTAGTCTATTGGAAATTATTTTGATTTTCTCTCTTTCGAATCAAAATCCTTCCTCTGGATTTAAAACCTTCAACTGGATTTAAACATTAGAACACGAGACAATCGCTCGCATCCTACCTTCGCTGTATCAAAAGAGTTCTGGCAAAGTGCAAGTGCCATACAAAGTCGAAGTGCAATGAAGACTTGAGTGTGTCTACTTGGATGGGAGCAATTATCATCAAAGACAACGTCTTGTTGAAGGAAGTCAAATGAGCATAAATCATATGCCGATAAGAGCCTTTGACGGAAAAGGACGGCATCTTCTCAATTGATCTATCAAATGACCATGATTTAGTGACTACCCTCCGAATGCCACGATGTGGAATAACTCGGTAAGAGTGCGATATCTCTAGAGCCATGGAGTCAGCCTGGAGAAAGCATATAGTTAGGGTATACTATTGTAATGAGTGCCTGGATCTTATGGATTTATTTGGTTCTTATGCTTCTTCTGCTTGAGTGCTCCTAATAAACTATTTTATTATAAGTTAAATAATATTATAGACTCCTTCGTAAATGACCTTATAAACACCCCTCTCATCTTAACAGATGATCGCTAACCAGAACCAGCTTATGCAAGCCATGGCCAACCTACTACATGCCCAGAAAAACCAAAACCCTCCACCAAACCCAGTCCAGAATGACCATACCCAAGACCCACACCCCGAGAGCCTTACCAAGAAGATTGAGGGATTCATAAAGCTGAAAGCCCCCACCTTTGACCACACCGATAACCCACTCGAGGCTGAGGATTGGCTAAGGGAGATTGAGAAGAAGCTTGATCTTACTACTTGCATGGATGAAGAATGTGTGGCTCTTGCTGTCCACCAGTTGAAAGGCTCAGCGAGCGCTTGGTGGGATAGCTTTTGTGCGACCCACGATGACCCAGCCAGCATCACATGGGAGGAGTTCACAATTGCTTTCAGGGAGTTCTTTGTGCCAAAGGAAATGATGATGCAAAAGGCAGCAGAATTCCGCAACTTGAAGCAGGGCACCATGAGAGTGCAAGAATATGTGAACCTTTTTATCAAGATGATGAGGTATGCCCCAGATGATTCCAGAACCGACGAGAAGAAGCAATATTAGTTCCTGCAAGGTCTACATCCAGAAATCTGAGTGCTCTTGACCGTAGGTGTCTACCGATCTCTTCGGCACATGATGAGCAAAGCCATCTCTGTTAAGAAAGAAGTGATGGACTACGAAGAAGGTGAGAGCTCCAAGAGGAAGCGTACCGATCACTTTACCCAAGCGGAATCATCTCAAAGGCTCAAGTTCAACCTTGGTGATAGTGATGATTACTTGGATTGCGATGTTGATGTGCATGGTTCCATTCGCCAGAGGCAAAGCTATCCGCCCTTAGGAGAGAACTCATGGGAAGAGCCACCCACACCCGTCCCTACTTCAAAGGACTTGGAGGTGTTCACTTGCCTCGTATGTGGCAGTCCGGATCACGAGGCTGATTTATGCCTGTACCAGGAAAAGAAGAAGAGGAAAAGAAGAAGACCTGCCAAGACACATGAACACCGAAGGACAGTTCAATACTCTCAAGCCTGTGCACCACAATCGGATATACAAGGCCAGTTGAATCATGTAACTGCCGAGGATACTACCGATGCACCAGATGTTGTACTTGGCGAGTTCTTGGTAGATGGAACTAATGCCTTAGTGTTGTTTGATTCTGGAGCAACAAGTTCTTATATATCATCCAAAGTTTGTTAATCAAAATTCAATGGTTAGTATAACTCGGAGAAGACCCATAGTTACTAGCTCACCCTTGGGAAAGATGAGTTGTACCTTGATATGCAAAGGTGTGAGCATTCTAATAGCAGGATTGGAATTCAAGGCAGGCTTGACCATCCTCAGTTGCAGTGGGATGGATGTGATTTTGGGTATGGACTGGCTCACCAGACACAGAGGTGTAATTTCTTGCTTTCCTCGCTCAGTCAAGCTTGTACACCCTAGTGGACAGGAGGTAGAGTTTGAGCCTGTACGATCGTTAGCTACCCACCAGTTGCATAGTCTTGTCACCAAGGCCTTAGAAGAGGTCCCAGTTGTCTGTGAGTATCCAGATGTCTTTTCGGATGAGTTGCTAGGGCTACCGCCAGATCGAACAGTGGAGTTTGCGATCAACCTTGTGCCAGGGACCGCTCCTATTGCAAAAGCAGCCTACAGAATGTCTGGGAAAGAATATGATGAGTTGAAGAAGCAACTTGATGAGCTGCTTGAGAAGGGATTTATCAGACACAGTGTGTCACCATGGGGAGCCCTAGTGCTGTTCGTGAAGAAGAAAGATGAGACATTGAGATTGTGCGTTGACTACCACGAGCTGAATGTGGTCACAATAGAGAACAAGTACCCACTTCCTCGGATTGATGATCTGCTTGACCAGTTGAAGGGGGCAAAGTGCTTCAGTAAGATTGACCTTAGGTCTGGGTACCATCAGATGAAGATTCGAGAGGAGGACATACTGAAGACAACCTTTGTGACCCGGCATGGTCACCATGAGTTCACTGTTATGTCTTCCAGATCGACCAATGCTCCAGCCTACTTCACGAACATGATGAACTTGATTCTCATGGAAGAGCTCAATCAATTTGTGCTGGTTTTCATTGATGATATCTTGATCCACTCCAAGAGTTAGTAAGCATATGCCATCCTGGTGCTTCTAGTTGTTCTCGGGAATATAAAAATCGATTCGAATCGCTGATGCTCACCAGGTGTGAGAATGCCAACTGACGGGCAAAGTAGCAATCCACTTGAATATGTTGTATTATGATTTCATGGTTTTGAATACTACATGCTTGGTTTACATCCTTTACTTTCATGCAACTTATTATGGTACTCATGAATAGCATCTATTGACATGATGAGCTAAGTAGTTGTCAAATCCTACCCCATATGATATATCAAGCAGCTGCCACATCCTGCTTCCACGTGTTAACTTGATCCTGTTTAAAATCAACAGCTAAGGATCAAATTCTTAGTAAGCAAGCTTTGCGTCAGCCGTAACCACTTCCATTAAGTCCTACTGAGTAATTAGTACTCAGGGTTTGCCCCCACCTTTGGCTTACAGGTACTAAGACTTTTGGACAATCGTTGAAGGAGGGTAGAACCGGTGGGCTCGGTGCTACTCGCCTTGGTTACCTCTGCATGAAGACTAGTTGAGTTTTATTTCTGCTGCGAGATGTTTTGTAACGCTTCCGCTATGCATGTGTGTTTTGAATTCGTTTCCGCTGTATTTTGAACATGTAATTGATTACGTATATTGGTTTGTAAGAACCTTATCTTATTTTCACTATTAAACTGCCTGTGATGGTGTAACTGTTGTGGCTCTTTCGAGGGCTGAATGTGTGTGATGTCGGTATTCTCGGGCGATGGTTACATCAAGTGCACTTTGGGTAGCTTGACGGACTACCGGGTTTAGTCTGGCCTAAGTGCACTGCGAGCCAGAGGCAGCAGGTGTGCTTAGTCTTGATTAAGCAGGGCGGTTCCGCCACAATATGCGCCAGGAAACGTCTCGCATATACATGACAAATTACAAAGTACCACAAATACATGCCAAAGATAAAATCGTACATAACATCAAATATATCATTATTACACTGTAACACAAGTGTTTAACTCAGAGTATAACGTAGCATTGCGGAAGCATAAAACATAAAGATAACGGGGCACCACAGGGACATCGACTGGTGAACGAAGCGCCTAAAACTCATCGTCGTAGTCTTGCACATAGTCTTCATTACCTCCATCAACTGAGCAGCGGTTGGATTTTTCCCCCCAACAAGGAATAAATATAAAGAAACAAACGAGAGTACAGAATACCCAACAAATATAACATAAACCATGAGGCTCTAGGGTTAGCTGACAGACTGCATTAGCTTTTAATTGATTACTTTTATTAAGGCCTACTTACTATGAATTAGTAGCAACGCTATTAACCCAAAAGATACTGCATAAGAAAATTAAGTAAGATTAAACAGATATAACCATTATCATAACCATAACCAAAACCAAGGAACCTCAGCCAAGGGTCCTACTAATCACTGGGAAGGGTCTGGGCCGCTCATAACCATGAACACGGCTGATATATCAGTTTTACACTCTCGAGAGGTTGTACATCTTTACCCACAAGTCGTGAGCTACGCTAGGAGTTCATCACATTACCGGAGATGAGATGACTAGCAAGCGCACTACGAAGCCTTTACAAAGATTGCGTTAGTAAGTTGTAACCGCTAAGGTTTCAGGGTCGCAACGGTGGTGTCCGCCTCCAAAGGGAGAAGCACATACATATAACGTAAAGCACACTCAACCATGAGGTAGCGCAGCGACCACTGAAGCTAACCTCCCCTATTGCCCCGCAGGTAAGTTACTCCCAAACCAAAACAGCCTAATTAGTCAGCTAAGATCGTCCCATTCCAATCTTGTGGTATCTCTGTCATCCCAAGTGGTCGCTTTGTGATTCGGTCCTTACGGAGAAAACTAGCAAAAGCACACTAGCACATTGCTCAAGCTCCCTAAACCATATTGCTAAAAAGCCAGTTTTACAAGAGACATGAACCATTCAAGCACACAGCACGGAGGGTCAAGCTCACATTAATTGCATAGAACCATTAGTCAACATTAATTAACATCAAAGTATGTGTTCACGCAGCACCTAGCACAACTTAACCATATGCATCCCAAAAGGTAGGTACAAAAGGATAAAAGTAGGTAGGTAAAACCTTACAAACATACAAATTTAAATGCACATGCAAAAAGTAAAAGGTTATTAGGTGTTGTTTATGTTATACTTGCCTTCTTCAAAATTTATTCCTTGTTGCTGCTTAGAGGCTTCTGGAGGCTGCTCTTCGAAATCAACAGGCGAATCAACGTCTACGCACGATACACGGCACCAAACAAACATCCACATGATCATACATGCAAGCAAATAAATGCAAAAGATAAGAAACAGTACATCATGGCATAAAAACAGAATGTAAAACATATTTAAAATTATTCTACACATTTATACGATCGCGTGGGTGCGAAAATCATCGAAAACAGATTTAAAACGTGAAAGATATGAGCTTTTGAAGGTGATATGACTTAATTGTAAATATATTTTGAAAACCAGGGTTAACATACTAAATACAGGGGCCTGCATAGAACTGAGATGGACTGTGGGTTAATTTTGACAAAGGTCGGGGGCTCTTTAGCAAAACGCCGACGGCTGACCGGAGTTGACCGGTATTGACCCGGTCTCCGGTGGATCACGGTCGTTAGATCGGAATCAAACGGCCCGGGTTGAATGGGGCAGAGGCAGGCCGGCGACGCCTTTGGGAGCGGCGGAGCCCGCCAGGCTATGGCGGTGGTTCGCCGGAGCAAAGCGCTCCGGGCGCTGTAGGGCATTGCGCGGGAAAGGAGAAGGCCGAGGAGCAAGAGGAGGGCACGGGGATCTCACCTAGGGGCTTGGCGGCGTAGGGCGGCGAACGAAGAGGGCTGGCGGTGTGGCGAGGTGGACGGCGGCGGTTGGCGTACACGGACGGCGTCGAGGAGCTGGCTTTCGGTGCCCAAGAAACAGCAGGGAAGCTCCATGTGGCTCCTGCGACGGTGAGATAGGGGTCAATTTGGGCTGGAGAAGACCCCGACAGCGGGAATCGAGTGGCGGCTCCACTGCTCACCTTAGGAGTCCGGTGGCAGAAATTGAAGGCGGTGGTGCGCTAGGGCTTGGGACGGCGGCTTGGATGCGAAAAGATCGCGGCGGCATGTCTCGTGACCCCTTTTATAGGGCGGCGAAGGCGGAATCGAGTCAAGTCCTACTCGAATTGGGAATGACAGCGCGAGCTTTACCGGGTCCGGTTCGACCCTGGCTAGGGTCCACTCAGAGCCCGCGTCGGGGCGGCGCGGCGGCACTAGCAGGCGGGCCTCGGGTTGGACGGCACGGGTCCATGGCGCAGAGGGAGGCGGCGCCTCTGTCCACCGTGCAGAGAGACGGAGAGAAGCCGGTCCACAGGCAGCGGAGGCGCGAGGTGGGAGACGGCCCTGACGAGGGGGCCCACCTAGCGGTGACCCAGCGGTGCGGGGGCCACAAGACAGTGAGAGCGTGGGGGTGGGGGGCTGGGGAGCGCAGGATGGGCCGGCTGGCCGGTTGGGCCTGGCGGCCGCGAGTGCTGAGGGAGAAGGTGGGATGGGCTGGGCCGGCCGGTTGGCTGGCTTGCTCGTCCCCCTTTTTATTTTTTTTTCTCTTTTTCCTCTCCTTTTTCTTTTTAAAACCAAGGCCAAAACAAATCTAAAATTCAAATAAATTTGAATTCCAAATCTTAGTTCATACAGTACATAAAATAAAGCTCCAGCATGAATGCGCAACCAAAGTTGTCCTATGATTAATTTAAATTATTTATTTAATAAAATAGACCATGTAAATGCAAGCCTAGGCATAAAAAACCTTAGAAAATTAAATAAACCATATTAAATTTATTGTAAAATACTGGAAATAAAATTAGGGTGTTACACAAGGCATGAGTTTGTGCCCTCAAAACTATTTTTTGTTTTTTTTTCAAAAGAACATGCCTAATCCACTTCTTTAGGTCCAAAACTCATGTTTGGGGTGGTTTCGCGCCATTTCGTTGCCGCACGTGACCCATTCCGAAAACGAGTATCAGGGTGCATACAAGGCATGAGTTTGTGCCCCGAGAACCATTTCTTGTTTTTTCGCAACAAACATACACAATCCACTACTTTAAGTCCAAAACTCATATTTGGGATGGTTTTGCGCCATTTTGTTGCCACATATGACCCATTCTGAAAATGGGTATCGAGGTGCTTACAAGGCATGAGTTTGTGTCCCTGAAACCATTTCTTGTTGTTTCGCAATGAACAAGCCTAATCCACTACTTTATGTCCAAAACACATATTTCGGATAGTTTCGCGCCATTTCGTTGGCGCATGTTACCCATTGCGAAAACGGGTATCAGGGTGTATACAAGGCATGATTTTGTTCCACCGAAACCATTTCTTGTTTTATCGCAATTAACATGCCCAATCCACTACTTTAGGTCCAAAACTCATGATTGGGGTGGTTTCGCGCCATTTTATTGCCACACGTGACCCCCCATTGCGAAAATGAGTATCGGGGTGCATACAAGGCATGAGTTTGTGTCCCCGGAACCATTACTTAATTTTTAGCAAGGAACATCACCAATCCACTTCTTAAGGTCCAAAACTCAGGATTGGAGTAGTTTTGCGTCATTTCATTGCCGCATGTGACCCATTGCAAAAATGAGTATCGGGATGCATATAAGACATGAGTTTGTGCCCTCAGTACCATTTCTTGTTTTTTCGCAACGAACATGCCCTATCCACTACTTTAGGTCCAAAACTCATACTTGGGGTGGTTTCGCGCCATTTCGTTGCCGCACGTGACCCATTGCGAAAACGAGTATCGGGGTGCATACAAGGCATGAGTTTGTTCCCCAGAACCATTTCTTGTTTTTTCGCAACGAATATGCCCAATCCACTATTTTAGGTCCAAAACTCATATTTGGGGTGGTTTTGCACCATTTTGTTACCACACATGACCCATTCTGAAAATGGGTATCGGGGTGCTTACAAGGCATGACTTTGTGTCCCCGAAACAATTTCACATTGTTTCACAATGAACAAGCCTAATCTACTACTTTATGTCCAAAACACATGTTTGGAGTAGTTTCGCGCCATTTCGTTGCCTCACGTGACCCATTGCGAAAACGGGTATTGGGGTGTATACAAGGCATGAGTTTATTCCACTAAAACCATTTCTTGTTTTTTCGCAAGGAACATGACCAATCCACTACTTTAGGTCCAAAACTTAGGATTGGGGTGGTTTTGCGCCATTTCATTGCTGCATGTGACCCAATGCGAAAATGAGTATCGGGGTGCATATAATGCATGAGTTTGTGCCCCCAGAACCCTTTCTTGTTTTTTCGCAAATGAACATGCCCAATCAACTACTTTAGGTCCAAAACTCATGTTTGGGGTGGTTTCGCACCATTTTGTTGCCGCACGTGACCCATTGAGAAAACGAGTATCAGGGTACGTACAAGGGATGATTTTGTCTCCCGAAACCATATCTTGTCTTTTCGCAATGAACATGCTTGATCCACTACTTTCGGTCCAAAACGCATGTTTGGGGTGGTTTCGCGCCATTTCATTGCCGCACGTGACCCATTGCGAAAACAAGTATCGGGGTGCTGTTGACAGCAGAATTTGGCCGTCCCTGTTAATGGGCCAAAATCGGCTTAGGGCTAAAGAGAAGCTGTTCAAGGAAGCGACGGCGTGTGGTAAAACAGGCCATTGGGCCTGGTATCGTAGATTAAAGATTAGTTAAAAGAGTCCAGTTTAGGTCGGTTAGGGTTTGTAGCTTAATTATAGAAGGGCAAGCTTGCCGCCCGAGTGTCCGGACTATAAATATGTACCCTTGTTATCGAAATAAAGTTGACGACATATGTTCATCAAACAGCGGTTGTCTCCACATCCCCTCGGCGCATCACCATCTCTAGCGACTAGAGTTTCAGGCAATCGTAATGCTGCCTTAACGATTTATTCGTTATAGGCATTATCACGTTAGTCGCCTGGAAAATCGTGTACTGAAGCGTTTTTTATGGCATGGTTTGCTAGTTACCATGATGAATCTTGTGCTAAGCTTAGCCTAGCGTGAGATCCATTAGTTATCCCAATGGATCTCATGTCAAGCCAACCACCACAACCTCCCTAGCTAGGTCATTAGCCAGGTGGCACACCCTACTAACACCAAGCCAAGACAATCGGCTGATCCGTTTAGCTGGTCGTGGGTCGCAGCAAGGAGGAGGGATCCCTACGATCCACAAACACCTCCCGGCCCTATTGTGTGAAGCTCTCCAGGGTGCTATCCGTCGGTTTCCTGGTGCAACACACATTTTTGGCACGCCCAGTGGGACACGCAGATCTCAATAGAGGCATGGCCACCAAAGGACGCAATACCGTCGCTGATGAGAGCGGCGAGGAGTGCACCCCCATCAACAAGCCCGAGGATCTTCCTGAAGTTCACCAAAGGCGCTACGCTGAGATCCTGGATAAACTCAAGGCTAAAGTGCTCGCCATGTACGGGAGGTCTCGCCACGGCGGCGTCATGATACGTGGAGTTCCTTCGTCGCTTCTTGACGGAGTCGACCTCATGACTCCCTCGCAGTAGTGCACTGAAGCACTTCGCGAGGAGATACACAGGATTACCGCGCACACATTGATCAGGCAGTCCGAGGTGGTCATTAACCGCATGGATAATATCGTGGTCAAGACGGTCAGAGCAGTGTTGGCCAGTGAGCCTCTTCACATCACCGGCCCTGAGTTGAACGGCCACGTTGGAGAAGCCATGTTCTACTCCAAGCCGCTCACTCAATCCGCATCGAGGTACAGGGGGATAATATCGTAAAATTTGTCATGCATCCTCCGCGTGACAAGCTCCCTCTAGAGACCAAGGTATACTCCACTCTACCCTTGGTCATACCTGACAGTTTCGTATGCCAGATGAGATACCGTCAGCTGGAAGAAGGAGAAGCGCCTCCTTCCCCGTACCCTAACCCAGTCCTCGTCAATCCACCACGAGGGCCAAAGCAAAGTCCGCCAGAAGCCAGGCCTACGCACGGAGCAGCAAAGATGGCAGATTAGGAGGTGCTTGAATGGCAAAACGCCTACGGGACCGCACCGATCCATAGCAATCAGGCCATGTATACAGCTTGAGCGGGCTTCGACATGTCTCAGCAAGACCTTTCTAAGATTTTGAAGAACCAGTACGGCATCACACCTCTGCGGGGTGCCGTTACCTACGCGAAGCCATATCCAGAGGTGTATGATCACCTCGAGGCGCCCCCTAAGTTCAAGATCCCTGACTTCACCAAATTCAGTGGCAATGACGGGGCTAGTACCGTGGAGCATGTCAGCCGGTACTAGCACAATTGGGGGTTGCATGAAGGGCCGAACATATGAAAATTCGACTGTTTTCTCTATAGTTAACCGGGCCAGCCTTCGGTTGGTACACCATGTTGGCCCCTGGATCTATTACTACCAGGAGGCAACTAGAAGAAAGCTTCCATGCGCAGTTTTTCTCTAGGTCCGACGAAGCTACGTTCACAAACCTGAATAGTATCCACCAGCTCCTAGGAGAAACGGTCCACAAGTACATTCAGCGGTTCCGCGAGCTAAGGAACCGATGCTACTCTCTCTAAGTTGATGAGAGGATCCTTGCCCAGATAGCATACAACGGTCTGAACAAGGCCGTCAAGGCAGTATATGGGCCGACCGATTTCGATTCCATCGGCCATTTAGTGTCAAAAGTCTCTGCCTATGAACGGTGCCATCCAGAGGTTTTGCAGGGAAGGCAGTGATGGAGTATCGGCTGTATCCAGACCGAGGAATATGATGCCTTGGATGATGCTGATGCCTACCTTGTTCAGTGGGCAAGGACCAACAAGACTCTGCAGTGCCAATGGGTAAAGAAGCCAGAACCCATCCCAGGCTATGACTTCGATGTCTCAAAGACTGAATCCATCTTTGACATGCTTGTCAAAGAGAAGTTGCTGGTGCCACTCCCTGGGCATCAAACCCCTACGGCCGAGGAGATGCGTGGCCGCAAGTACTGCAAGTGGCATAACAATCTAGATGGGCATAATACAGTTGACTGCAAGATTCTGCGGTCTGAAATCCAGAAGGCCATCGAGCAAGGAAGACTGGTTTTTGCTCGCGCTCCAATGAAAATAGACACGACGCTTTTCCCAGTCAACGTCGTTTACGCCACGAGTCCATTGCCTGACGAGTGCTACTCAGAATTCGTATACGAGTCGATGTGTCGAGGGCGCTTGAGCAAGGCTATTTCTGCGGGCAGGATCCAGCATCGGGGAAATCAAAATCAGTATTCCCATCTCCTCCGAGGTTCTACGGCTTCGATCAACATGGTCCACGCATCCAAGGACGAGAAGGGGAAGGCCAAGGCGGATCCTTGTGATGACCTCCCTCTGGAATTTAGGGCCGAAGAGCATACTTCGGTCAGGACGATTTAGAGGAATCGACGGTGTCGCCCCAATTCGGGAGTGTTGATTGGCATGTACGCACGCCAACATCAACGGAACGAGGATCGGCGTCGAGCTGAAGAGGATGTTGACGCCACTTAAGAACATCAATCCTTATACTGCAAGCGCACAGTATCGTGGTAGCTTTTCCCCAGGATAGATATCTTGGGTTTGTCAATCCAGGGATAATTATGTTTAAGATATTATCTATCTAATATTAACTGAATTACTGACTAATTCTAATAGATCTAAATAAGCTTAAACAAGAGATAAAACCAATCTAAATAAACTCTAATCTATACTCTAATAAGGCTCTAAACAAGATGAATCTATAACATAAAATGATAGAACAGGGTTTAGGTTATAAACGCGAGAACTATAGGTTTACCATGGCAAAAGGATCCACAAGAGATATGAGACAAACAACCATCATACTCAAACCTTTCCCCGGGCTCTACTCAAACCACCTGGAAGCTAGATCTAAACATAAAGCAAAGAATAAACATGATCAAGAATGTCAAGGATCTACTCAAACCTTTCCCCGGGCTCTACTGTCACTAGTAACCAGGTAATCGATGAACTAGCAAACCCTAACCATCTCTAAGCATGAGCAGATTCAATCAACTAATTAAAGTAAAGAGATCTACTAAAAGAACAAGATAACGTTAAATGCTGGCCAGCAAACCATGCTAGAATTAAGCATTGCAAAGATATGGATCAAGAATCATGCATAAACAACAAGCTAGGTCTAAAATACAAACTTTAATGATCAAATAACAAGGTTTCATCAAAGTATCGAAGGAAGTACAAGGAATTACTCGAGATACATCGTAAACTTTGAAGCATAGTCGTCGGGATGAACTCGACGAAGAACATGTCGAAAGATGAACTCGAGATCTCCTCGGAAGGGCCTAGGTCAGCCGACCAGACCCCCTAGGGGTCGGCCGACCGGCCCCCCTCCTGTCACCTCTTGCTTCCTCCTTTCGCCGAGATGGACTTCTCGCCGAGTTGAACGCTTCTCGACCCCGACCCTTGCCCTAGACTCTCAACTTGCGATGAATAATGCGATGGAATATGATGCCTCTCCCCTTGGAGGCTCTCTATTTATACCCCGGAGGGAACCCTATACATGGCATCTAATTGGTCGGTTCCAAGAATCCATCCTTGTCCTTCCCGAGTTGGACTTTTCAATATTCTGCAGCCTTTAGTATTTTGACCATAACTGTCTCATTCGAAGTCCAAATAATGAAAACTCGGTCTCTAAATTATAGAGCTCGAAGAGATCTACAACTTTGGAATTGAAACTTTCTTCATTTGATGTCGTTAAGGTCTCCAAATTGGGCCCACAAGCCGCTACTGTCATGAATTTCGATAAGATTTCAGGATTTAATTCTTCGGGCAATCTTTATCTTTCAAGACTTCTTTTCTTAACGGGCTTCCTCATCTATTGGGCTTCAATTAGCCATCTTCATAGCATAAATCCTTTCTTCGAGAAATTCTCAAATATCTTCAATTATTTCCTATTTTTCTACAAAAATGAACATAGCACAAAAACAAAGAGCATTCTCGAAAACGGGGTTATTTATTAGTAAAACAAGACTAAATGATAAGATTAACTCTTGAAAAGACATAAAAACATTTGAAAATAAAGCAAAATTTTAGTACTTAAGGAGCATCAACAATATCCCCACACTTAGATCTTACTAGTCCTCAAGCAAAAGATCGATAAAAGAACTTTAGCTATATTTATGCAAATTCTAAATAATTACCTTTCAGAAATAACCATGCCTTTTAGAATTTATTCAAATCATAACATGGATCCTTCTAGATTAATCTTCATGCATATAGATCCCCACAAAGTTTATCTAAGTCAAACGAATTATAGCAATGCCAAATGTCTCTTTTTAGAATTATCAAAGAGGTTTTTTTTATTTTGAAACAAAACTTTCAAGGATCAAGAAATTACTATATCCCAGAGGTTAAGCTCTCAAAAAGGCACTCTTAAAAGTTGCTATCCTACAGAAAATACTTTTTTTCTCTTATCTCACTTAGAATTTAAGTGGAGCTTGGTAAAGGCTAGCAAAAGCTGCTTATTCTATTGTCTAGGTAAGGTATCTCTCTAAAGATTATTCAACCAACTTATAAACTATCTTGGTCATCGAAATAAAGAAAGGAGATTGTAGCAAAGGTCAAGGAAAAAGAAGATATAGACAGTGGACATGTGCAAGAACAAAAAATGAAGTGGAATAAATTTCAAAATTTTGCACATGGTTAGAAAAAGTATTTGCTCATTATATTGAACAAGATTATAAAAGCTCTTTTTATTTCTCCAAACTTTTTACATCTTCCCCCTTCTCCTTTTCCTAATTCTACTTTTTATAATTCGACCACTTGGCCATTTTTTCTCCCTTTTCTCTTTTTTTCCTTTTTTTTTCTTTCTAGGCGCCATACCTATATTTTTTTCTATTTTCTTTTTTTTTCACTAGATGGGCGCCTCTTTCCTCTTTTCACCACCTTTCTTTGAGATAACTGCTTTTATGAAGTATTATTTTGAGCAAAACCTTTATATAGGTAAAGATAAAATAATGAGATGATAAGGCTTCAAGGATTAAAGAAATTGCTTTATTCTTGTAAGCAATTGGAATATATTGAAAGGCTAGCAAAAGATGAAAATAGATGGCCAAGATAATTCTAAGTGATCAAAACATCTAAAGGGATTAACCAAACTCATATAAGACAACTATGCTTTTCAAACTAATTTTCATAAAGCAAAGCTCTACTAGGAATTTTAAGCTCTCTCTTAACATAGGGATGTAAAACTTGATCCAAGAAAAAGAAATTTAAAAAAAAAATAAAACTCCTCTAATCTTTTTCTAAATAAAAACTTTGGCAAAGCTATAAAACATAATCCTTTAATAACCATATGGGTTATGCAAAAATAATTAATCTAGCAATCACCATATTAATCAAATCATAAAACTTTAAGCAAGATTAATCATCAAAGCAAAAATAAAGAACAAACTTAAATAAAGCAAAGTAAGTTATTCAATCTAACACTTTATTAATCTAATAGACCGATTATACAAAAGACAACTGACTCTATTAAACTAACTTTAAAGACTCTAAACTCTATTTAATCTAAACTCTCTATCTAAATGGGACATTCTATTAATATCCCCACATTTAAACTTAGCTAAGCTCTTAATCATCACCGCTAAACCAGTGTGTATCATCCACCGGCCCATCAAGAGGATCTTCACTAGGCAGATAATTGGGTGGAGGTGAATATGTCTCTTCTGGCTCATCCCAAGTTGCATCTGGTTGATAGCCTCCTCCTTCAAGTTTTGTAACGTGGCTCCAGATTGAATCAATTACTCGCTTCTGACTCTCACAAACACTTTGAAGGTAATTAACTTGCCTTTTTAGGTTCCTGACAAAATTGTCAACCCTCTCTCTTGTTTCTCGTATCTCCTTGTTAAGCCTTTCCTCTACATCAATGACTATATCCAGAATATCCTCGCTTTTCTATTTATTGAAGAAGATGGCTTCTCTACACTTTGGGCAGCAATCTACTCCATCCTCTGCTCCAACATGATAAGTATTGAAACAAGGAATGAAATTGATTGAATTTACCTCCTCAGCCCCTGATCCTTGAAAACCATCAAAGCTCATAGATTGATTCTCGCTTGAGTTAATAGTCCCCCCCCCCAGAATGGGCATGACTTTCTTGATAATTAATCCTGGGCATTCTTTCAATTCTCCCGGACATTCTAACCTTCATCTTCAAAGGTTGGATCGAAAGTTTCGCCATGTGCTTCGAGATTCCTCGTTGTTCAGCTGATTCACACCCCCTTGGTCCTTCATCTTCATTGTCAGAGATCACTTGCGAAAAAATTGCGGCGAACTCCACAAGATACAGGGCTGGTCGGCCGACTAGCCTCCTCCTGGTCGGCCAACCAGGCCCCCTCTTGCGGCGCCTCGGCGTCCCTCTTCACGAGTTGCACCTCCATTGCTTCGGAACTTGTCGTGGCTAGGTTTGGATGTGTTTTGAGTTGGATGTCTCGGCTCCATGGCTTCCCTATGGTTTTATACCCCGGAGATTGGCGAGATTTGGAAACAAAACAGCGATTCCGATCCGAACTCTACCCTAAACTTACTTATAATACAATGCGGATTCTATCGGCAAAATTTGGAAACAAAACGCCTCGGAAAGTCCCTGGGTCGGCCGACCTGGGCTCTTTCCTTTACGAAAAGAGTCCAAGTTTTGTCGGTGACTCTATTTCCTAATTAAAAACAAAAATGGAACTAAATTTTTAGAAAAACTGAAACTAAACGTAACTATTTACATACAAAGTTATGGAAACTATGGAAAACTAGAGAGTATGGCCATGGTAATGAATCCTCACTTCCTTGAATTCATATATATCAATATAATTGACTTCAAATTTATCCCGTTCAAGGAAAACCTTAAGTCTTTGACCATTTATCATAAACTTGTTTCCTTCTAGATCCATAATGGTAACTGCTCCAATAGGTGATACGTCATGTACTATATAAGGTCCATCCCATTTACTTGAAATTTTCCTTTTCCAAATAATTTAAACCTTGAATTAAAAAGAAGAACCTTATCACCTACTTTAAACTCCTTGTTTAGGATCCTCTTATCAAACCATCTCTTAACCCTTTCCTTATAGATAGTGGCATTATGGTAAGCTTGCAATCTTGCCTCATCAAGGGTACTAAGTTGAATCCTTCTTTTGATTAGAGCAGCGTCTAAATCTAAATTTAATTCCTTAATCGCCCAATAAGCTTTATGCTCCATCTCTACCGGCAAATGACAGGTTTTTCCATAGACTAACTGATAAGGCGTCATTCCAATCGGTGCCTTAAACATAGTCCTATATGCCCACAGAGCGTCGCTAAGCCTATTCGACCAATTTTTACCTCCTTTAATTACTGTCTTTTTAAGAATTTCTTTTAACTGTTTATTTGATGTTTCGACTTGGCCATTCGTTTGTGGGTCATAGGCTGTGGAAACTCTATGTTCAATTCCCATCTTCTCTAAATAATTAGTAAACTCTTTACCAACAAAATGCGATCCTCCATCTGAAATGATGACTCGAGGGACTCCATATCTTGGAAAGATATTATTTCTAATCATTTCTATGGACTCCTGCGTAGTCGCCTTTTTACATGGTAAAACTTCTACCCCACTTTGAGACATAATCCACAGTCACCAAAATATATTCATATCCATGTGAATTTTCAAATGGACCCATGAAATCCATCCCCCAAACATCAAACAAATTAATTTGTAGGTTATAAGTGAGAGGCATTGAGTTTCTAGATGTAACATTCCCAGTCCTCTGACACTCGGGACAAGAAGCAACGAATTTCCTTGGATCTTCATGCATTCCTGGCTAATAAAATCCACTCCCCCCTATCTTGGCTTGAGTTCCGAAATGTCCATGATGCCCTCCATATTCTGAAGCGTGACACTTCCTAAGAAATTCTTCTCTCTCTTCTGCAGGCACACATCTTCTAAGTATTTCGTCAGATCCAAACATATATAGGTAAGGGGCGTTCCAGTAGAACTTCTTAGCTTCGGCTAGGACATTTCTTTTGGAATTATAGCTGATATGAGTTAATGGCTCTTTTCTTATGGCTCTTATAACGTCTATCATCCAAGAGTCTTTATCAAGAACGGCATAAAGGGTATCGTCTCTTAAAGCGTCTTCTATAGGTGGTCCACCTTTAGCATGGTTCATTCTAGATAAATGATCCACCACTACATTCTCAACTCCCTTATTGTCTCTAATCTCTACATTGAACTCTCGTAATATTAAAATCCATCTAATTAAACGAGGCTTGGCGTCTTTTTTTGTAAGAAGGTATTTAATAGTAGCATGGTCGGTGTAAACTATAACTTTTGAATTAACTATATAAGATCTAAATTTCTCAAAGGTAAAAACTACTGCTAACAACTCCTTCTCTGTAGTAGCGTAATTCACTTGAGCTTCATTAAGAGTCTTGATGGCGTAGTAAATGGCATGCACTTTTCCATCCTTTCTTTGACCCAGCATAGCTCCTACTGCGTAATCACTTGCATCACACATGATCTCAAAAGGCAGATTCCAGTCGGGCGGTTGAATGATAGGTGCACTAATAAGCAACTCTTTTATTTTTCTAAAAGCGACCTCACATTCTTCAGTGAACTCGAAAGGAACGTCCTTTTGAAGCAAGTAAATAAGCGGCTTAGCTATTTTAGAAAAATCTTTAATAAATCTTCTATAAAATCCAGCGTGACCAAGAAAGCTTCTTAGAGACTTAATATCAGTGGGTGGTGGCAGTTTTTCTACGGTCTCTATTTTTGCTTTATCTATTTCAATCCCTTTCTCGGAAATGATGTGCCCTAACACAAGTCCTCTTCTAACCATGAAATGGCACTTCTCCCAATTTAGCACTAAGTTGACTCTTTATATCTCTTAAGCACCTTCTCTAGATTCCTCAAGCAATGGTCAAAACTTGTACCGTGAACTGAGAAATCGTCCATGAAAACTTCCATGATATCTTCAATAAAATCTGAGAAAATAGCCATCATACACCTTTGAAAAGACAGGCGCATTACAAAGTCCAAAGGGCATTCTTCTATAGGCAAAAGTTCCGTAGGGACATGTGAAGGTAGTTTTATGCTGATCATCTAGGTGAATAGGGATTTGAAAGAATCCAGAATATCCATCTAAATAGCAAAAATGGGTATTCTTAGCTAGTCTCTCTAACATCTCGTCTATAAAGGGTAAAGGAAAGTGATCTTTCTTAAGTGGCTTTATTAAGCTTCCGGTAATCTATGCACATTCTCCCACCAGTCACTGTTCTTTGTGGAATTAATTCATCTTTATCATTTTTAACTACAGTTAAACCTCCCTTTTTAGGCACACAATGAACATGGCTAACCCACTCACTAGTTGGTACTGGATAGATAATTCCGGCATTTAAAAGTTTGATAACTTCTTTTTGACTACAGACCTCATCTCGTTACTCAGTCTCCTCTGGTTGTCAACTACTAGCTTGTGGTCTTCCTCCATCGGAATGCGATGAGTACAAAACGCGGGGCTGATTCCTTTAAGATCTGCTAAGGATTTCCTTAACATTTCCAGCAGCCTCTCCACTTCTTCCGGACTTAGCTCGTTACTGATAATTACTGGGTAGGTTTTATCTTTTCCTAAGAACTCATATCTAAGTCCATCAGACAGCGGCTTTAACTCTACATCAGGCGTCTCCTGATGATTGAGATCACCTAACGGCTCTACTGGTAAGTCTCGGGTTTCTTCTATATTATGTTCTAATTCATTAGTGGCATTGGTTGCTTCTTCAGAGAAAAACCCTTCGTCTTCTCTCTCTAAGACTAGATTTAAAGGTTCTCTAAAGGCATTAATTTAATTAATACTCTCTATCTCCTCTATATCAGGAGTGAGATTAATAGGCACTTTAGATGCCGGTAAGAAATCAAAGTCATATTTTAATCCATTAATATTTAGAGTGACTTTTCCTTTTTCATTATTAACTATGGCATTAACTAACTTAAGAAAAGGTCTATTAAAAATTAATTTAATATCATCATCATAGACATTAATGACATAGAAATCAGTTTGTATAATTTTTCCAGCAAAGTCAACTTCAACATCTTTAATTAAGCCTACCGGTTTAATTACTTCATTACTAGCAAGTTTAATCTTAAGATTAGTAGAAATTAAACATGGTTTGTCACTCAACTTAGAATAAACTTCATAGCTCATAGTACTTACCTGAGCTTTCATAGCGCTGTGTATGTTGTTGAAGACTTCCTTGTTGATGGAGCACGAAAGTCCAGTTGGTGATTCCTCGGCTGGTAGCTGAACGATAGCTTCCTCAGTAAGCGATGCCTCCGGCTTGACTCCGATCACTAGCTTCACTTCAGAGACGAAGTCACTATCTAGCTCCTCTTCTTAGAATAATTTCTGCAGCACCTCCCCTGTATCTTGACTATCATCGCTCTTCCTTAGTGGTACTTCTGGTGGGAACAACTCTTCTTCTTCCACTATGTCTTCTGTTGGAAGTGGTCCTGCACACTTGAGTGTATCTCCAAACTCCACTGGCATCCAGCTCGTCTTCTTGAACTCTGTCAAAGGCTTTGTACTGGCAAGACTTCTGAAATCACTCTTGGTCTCCTCTCGGGGTGCAAAACTTTCATAATCCTCCTCATCAGAGGCATAAGACACTGTAGTCTTTTTGACAGGTGGTTGGTCGCCATGTGCTCCTTCTGCTTCTTCACTCCGTCTTCCTTTCTTTCTCTGTTGAACTTGCAACCCATGCAGATATCAGATAAAATCTGTCTGGATTCACTCGGTATTCTGCTTAACAGTGATCCTCCAACAGTAATATTCACTTTCTCGAAGGCTTCTGGCGTTAGTCCAAAGTAGAAGATATGCAAATGCACCATTGGTGTTACATCAAGTAGTGGTCCTTATGTGAGTAAACCTTCAAGTCTCTCCCAAGCTTCATCGATGTCTTCATCTTATCTTTGCTCGAAGTTGAACACTTGCCTCCTCAACTTGTACACTTTCAGTGACGAGAAAAATCTTGCTAGAAACTTCTGCTCAAGAATTTTCCGGTCTCCTTTAGCTTCAATTGAGGCAGCTCGGTACCACTTGCTGGCTTTATCCACGAGAGTAAATGGAAAGATATTCCATTTAACCCACTCCACTGGAACTCCTTCTTGATAGAAGGTGTGGCACACTTGCCTGAGCTTCTCCAGGTGCTTGTACGGGTCCTCGTCATCTTCTCCACTGAATGGATTTTCGGCAGCAATCCTGATGATTCCTGGCTTCAGCTCGTACAATCCTGACTCCGGCTTTTTGTTGGATCCTTGAAACTCGAGGTCTACAGCTTTTGGAGTCATGTACTCCCCAAGTGTCAAGAGCTCCCACTCTTCAGACTCTGAAGTCATAACTGAAACTAATTATAAAAACAAAAACACAAAACAAAGAATCTATGACAGCAAAATGCTGGGTTAGTTTAAATAAACTAAGAACAAAATTAAATAAAACTAAGTAACTAGCACTTAAACGTAAAATAACGATTATTATAAAACTATAAACAAACTAAAACACAATTAAACACATAAAAAGCAAACAAACTAACTATTAAAACTAGTAGCAATATAGCTAATAAAAGATTGATAATAACTTAAACGATAATTAGGATTCCCTGGCAACGGCGCCAGAAAAACTCGTTGACGCCACTTAGGAACGTTAATCCTTATACTGCAAGCGCACAGTATCGTGGTAGCTTTTCCCCAGGATACATATCTTGGGTTTGTCAATCCAGGGATAATTATGTTTAAGATATTATCTATCTAATATTAACTGAATTACTGACTAATTCTAATAGATCTAAATAAGTTTAAACAAGAGATAAAACCAATCTAAATAAACTCTAATCTATACTCTAATAAGGCTCTAAACAAGATGAATCTATAACATAAAATGATAGAACAGGGTTTAGGTTATAAACGCGAGAACTATAGGTTTAACATGGCAAAAGGATCCACAAGAGATATGAGACAAACAACCATCATACTAAGAACCACATTGAAACTAGATCTAAACATAAAGCAAAGAATAAACATGATCAAGAATGTCAAGGATCTACTCGAACCTTTCCCCGGGCTCTACTTTCACTAGTAACCAGGTAATCGATGAACTAGCAAACCCTAACCATCTCTAAGCATAAGCAGATTCAGTCAACTAATTAAAGTAAAGAGATCTACTAAAAGAACATGATAACGTTAAATGCTGGCCAGCAAACCATGCTAGAATTAAGCATTGCAAATATATGGATCAAAAATCATGCATAAACAATAAGCTAGGTCTAAAAGACAAACTTTATTAGTCAAATAACAAGGTTTCATTAAAGTATCGAAGGAAGTACAAGGAATTACTCAAGATACATCGTAAACTTTTGAAGCATAGTCGTCGGGATGAACTCGACGAAGAACATGTCGAAAGATGAACTCGAGATCTCCTCGGAAGGGCCTGGGTCGGCCAACCACCCCCGTCTTGTCTCCTCTTGCTTCCTCCTTTTGCCGAGATGGACTTCTCGCTGAGTTGAACGCTTCTCGACCCCGACCCTTGCCCTAGACTCTCGACTTGCGATGAATAATGCGATGGAATATGATGCCTCTCCCCTTGGGAGGCTCTATATTTATACCACGGAGGGAACCCTATACATGGTATCTAATTGGTCGGTTCTAAGAGTCCTAAAACACCTAAAACTCCTATTTCCAAGTATATACAAGTTTCGAAAAGAGTTCTGGACGTCCATGCTTTTCCTTGCTTGTAGATGAAGCTTCCATCCTTGTCCTTCCCGAGTTGGACTTTTCCATATTCTGCAGCCTTTAGTATGTTGACCATAACTTCCTCATCTGAAGTCCAAATAATGTAAACTCAAACTCTAAATTGTAGAGCTTGAAGAGATTTACAACTTTGGTATTCAAACTTTCTTCATTTGAAGTCGTTAAGGTCACCGAATCGGGCCCACAAGCTGCTGTAATGAATTTCGAGAAGATTTCAGGATTTAATTCTTCAGGCAATCTTTATCTTCCAGGACTTCTTTTCTTAACGGGCTTCAATTAGCCATCTTCATAGCATAAATCCTTTCTTTGAAAAATTCTCAAATATCTTCAATTATTCCCTATTTTCCTGCAAAAATGAACATTGCACAAAAACAAAGAGCATTCTCGAAAACGGGGTTATTTGTTAGTAAAACAAGACTAAATGATAAGATTAGCTCTCGAAAAGACATAAAAACATATGAAAATAAAGCAAAATTTTAGTACTTAACGAGTGTCAACAGAGGAGGAAGCATACCATCGCGAACGACGCCGTCATCTTGAAGAACGACGTCTCCAAGACCAATGGCACGAGGAGCGGCGCCGCGAGGAACAACGGTGATACAAGAAGCGTCGTGATGCCATGAACCGCGAGGAGCATTGGCGCTGCCCCTATTTTCACTTTTGTTGAACGCAAGGTATGGAGAGACTCCCCACCCTTGATGATTGTCCACAATGTTCCGACCGCAGAGGTCGCCATGGCAAAGCGTCCGTGTTCAAACGCCTGGAGCGTGCGCCGTCACCACGTCGGTATCGTACGACCTCGCCACGCCGTCGCCGGGACCCTACTCCTCCGCCACGATGTCCTCCGTCTCCGCCACCAAAGCGGCGACCTGCGTCTCCACCGCCGGCGCACTAGCCCTCTCCAGCAGGGAAAGACGACTCAAAGGATGTTCAACGTCGCCCAGAGTACCACCTGTCAAGGTGGTGCCCTGAGGGTTTGTCAAAGACGCAGAAGCGTAGGGTTCAGCGCTTGCGCAGTCTAGAACTAGCCGAAGAGGAATATCTTCGGCTACTCAAGAAGGTCGGGTGTATCATGAAGATTCCAAGCCTGCGCCCCAAGCGTAATCTTGTTTGGAAGCGGAAGCCTCAACCTGATGTTGCTGAGACATAGACAAAGCCGGCATCGGCTAAACCGGCTAAACAAGATGCACGAGAAGGTCCGTCGCGCATGGTCAGTAATGACTCATCCAGCAACGACGATGACATTGAAGACGAAGTCAATGAGGTGATTAAGAAGGCTGCAGCAGGGATGAACATGGTCTTCTATCTCTCTAAAGATTTTTGCCCTCCCAGCAGCGAACAGATGGCCGAGTCAATGGCGCAGCTCAGCCTCGGCCCCGCTGCTGTGATTTTTGAAAAGCCGATTGATAAGAAGTATCGACACCTTAAGCCACTCTACGTGAAGGGTTTCATCAATGGCAAGCTAGTTGGCGGGATGCTCGTTGACGCGGGCCCGACTATCAACATCATGCCGTGCTCCTTGTGCCGCAAAATTGTAAGGTCCGTTGAAGATCTCATGAAGACCAACGTCACCCTCAATGACTTCAAGGGAACTTCATCCCAGGTCAAAGGAGTCTCAATGTTGAGCTAACAGTTGACCACAAGACACTAAATACCTCCTTTTTCATGGTCGATGATCATGGTCCTTACTCGGCTCATCTTGGCCGAGACTGGATTCATGCCAACTGCTGTGTGCCTTCCTCAATGCACTAATGTTTGATCCAGTGGGATGGCGACAACATTGAGGTGGTGCCCGCGGACGATTCTCGCAGCGTTGCACAATCATCTACATCAGACGAAGCAGAGTGTTTGTCGGACAGGCAGGAGTTGAATTGGAGTTTTGTAGAAGAGGCAAAAAAATGTGATCACGCCGGTTCTGGCAATCGGCATTCACTCGTAGACAGTAGGCTGCTTCAGCTGACGGCATCGGCCGATCATCATCGGCTAGTGGATACTAGTGGCGTGTCTACAGACGCACGGGCCGTAGTGGCCGATCTGCGCGATCAGCCCCAAAAAATTTGTAATCATATTTTTTGTAACAATTCTGTATTGGCCAATCTGGGTGATTGGTCGCAAAACATCAATTTGATTTATACTTCTTCTAACAAAGATGTTTTGTCATGTGATGATCAACTGCCCGATGATGAGGAAAAACCTGAAATCGCACCTCCCCATCCATCTCCAGCATCATCAAGCTCTACTCAGGAATTTGCCGAGGAGGGTAAACTCGGTTTTGGTTTCACTCCTTCTGATGAGCTTGAAGCAGTTGACATCTGTCCAGGCGATCGTCCCAGGCTAACATGGGAGAGTAAAAAGCTTGACGCAAAATTTAAAACTAAATTGGTAGAACTGCTTAGGGAGTTTCCTGATTGTTTTGTCTAGGAGTACCATGAGATGCCTGGTCCTGATCGATCTATCATCGAACATCGGTTGCCAACAAAGCCTGGGTTTCGTCCGTTTGCACAACAGGAAGATCGATGCAAAGATTATAGATACAGTCAAAGAGGAAATAAAGAAAATGATTCGTTCCAAGTTTATTCGTCCTTGCCGATACGCCACCTAGATATCGAGCATTGAGAAAAACAGAAAGTTTAGGATTTGAACAGAGCTACCCCAAAGGATGAGTAACCCATGCCCATTGCTGAATCACTTCTTGATGCTGCAGCCGGCCATAAAATGATGAGCTTTCTTGATAGTAATGCTGGGTATAACCAGATATTCATGGCCGAAAAGGACGTCTACAAGACAGCTTTTCGTTGCCCTCAAGGTTTATTCGAGTTCGTGGTTATGACTTTTGGCTTGCGTAATGCTGGAGCTACATACCAATGAGCCATGAATTATATTTTCCATGACTTGATCGGCCGGCTTGTGGAGGTTTATATCGATGACGTGGTGGTGAAATCGGTTTTGCAAGAAAATCATTTAGCCGATCTTCGCCAAGTTCTCGAGCGCACTCGGAAGCACGGGATGAGGATGAATCCAGATAAATGCGCGTTTGGCGTCACAGCTGGCCAATTTCTTTGTTTTATGATACATGAAAGAGGGATAGAAATCGGCTCGAAGAGTAAGGACGCCATCGAGACAGTGGTGCTGCCAAGAACCAAGAACGAGCTTCAGAAGCTGATTGGCAAAATCAACTATATTAGAAGGTTTTATCCCTAATTTGTCTGCCAAGGTTGAAGCGTTCATGCCGTTGATCAGGACACAAAGGAGCAAAGAGTTCATATGGGGGCCTAATCAGCAGCTGGCGTTCGATAATTTGAAGAAGTACCTAATGACGCCACCAATGATGGCTCCGCCTCGTCTTGATGTTCCATTTATCGTCTACCTCTCGACTAACGAGACAACCATCGGCTCTGTGCTGATTCAAGAAGTCAATGGGAAGGAGTGGGTTGTCTACTTCCTGAGCCGACGGTTGCTTGACGCGGAAACCAGGTACTCTGAGATGGAGCATTTATGCTTATGTTTATACTTTACATGCACCAAATTACGACATTATTTACTTAATGCTGAAACTTGGGTAGTATGTAAAGCCGATATTATTAAGCATATGCTGTCAGCCCCTATCCTTAAAGGGAGGCTCGGCAAGTGGATGTTTGCTCTCTCGGAATTTGATATTAGGTACAAGCCAGCCAGGGCTGTGAAAGGCCAAGCGTTAGCCGATCTCATTACTGAACGATCGGCTCCACAATAAAATTTCGTCAGCATTTCATCTTGGGCTTTGTTTTTTGACGGTTCTGCATGTGACGCTGGCTGCGGTGTTGGGCTTCTCATTACCTCCCCTCAGGGGGCACAATATGAATTTGCTTTTCGCCTCAGCGAGCGACGCACTAACAACCAAACAGAGTATAAGCTTTGTGCAAGGGTCTTGAGTTGTTGCTAGAAGTAGGAGCCGAAGCAGTGGAAGCTTTCGGCGATTCCAGGGTTGCCATCAATCAGTTGACGGAGGATTTTAATTGTGCTAGTGATTTATTATATCCTTATCTCCTATGTTATCAAGAGTTGATGGCAAAATTCAGGTTTGTTCAGCTAACATGGATACCAAAGGAAAACAACATGGAGGTCAATAAATTAGCACAAATAGCTTCTGGATACGCGGAACAAGACGATGACGTTTGTGTTGACATCATGCCGATTGATACAAATGACTAGAGAGCCGATCTCCTCAATTACTTGAGGGATCCGGCACGTGGGGGCAGATAAGAAGACAAGACATCGTGCTTTAAAACACGTGCTTATCAGAGATGAGTTATACTTCAGAACCATGGAAGGGCTATTGCTAAAATGCTTGGGGCCAACAGAAGCACTTAAGGTTATGCACGATGTCCATGAAGGAGTGTGTGGTACCCACCAATTGGCTCATAAAATGAAATGGCTGATCAGGAGGTTAGGATATTATTGGCCAACCATGTTGGAGGATTGCTTCAAATATTATAAAGGTTGCCAAGAGTGTTAGAGGTTCGGAGCCATCCAGATGGCACCAGCTGGGCCATTAAATCCTATTGTCAAGCCATGGCCATTTAGGGGCTGGGGCATGGATATGATCGGGCAAGTTAATCCTCCAACTAGCAAGGGACACAAGTGGATCCTGGTTGCCACTGATTACTTTACCAAATGGGTAGAGGTCGTGCCGATGAACAACGTCACGGCCAAAGACATGGTGAACTTTGTCAAGGAACATATCATCTACCGGTTTGGTATCCCGCAAACTATCACCACGGATCAAGGGACTGTCTTTTTAGCCGAGGAATTCAAAAATTTTGCCAAAGAGATGGGTATCACGCTGCTACAGTCGTCCCCCTACTACGCACAGGCCAACGGGCAGGCCGAGGCGTCGAACAAGAGTCTCATCAAGCTGATCAAAAGAAAGATAGATGAATATCCCAAGTAGTGGCATGATCGGCTTGCAAAGGCATTATGGGCATACAGGATGTCGTGTCACGGGGCGACTAAATGCACTCCATATCAGTTGGTGTACGGCCAGGAGGCCATTATGCCATGGGAGGTTAACATCAGCTCTCGTAGAGTTCAGTTTTAGAATGATCTGTCAGCCGATGATTATGCGTCTCTCATGAACATCAACACAGATGATTTGACAGAGCTTTGATTATGGGCTTTTGAGAAAATTAGAGACAACAAAGTTAGGGTAGCAAAAGCCTACAACAAGGAGGTGAAGCCAAAGAATGTCAAAATAGGTGATCTCGTCTGGGAGTTAGTCTTGCCAGTTGGAACGAAAGATCCAGCATTTGGAAAGTGGTCACCTAACTGGCACGGACCCTATCGCATAGTGGAGACTGCCCCAGGGAATTCATACAGAATGGAGACGTTAGAAGGGGTCCGATTTTTCAGAAATGTCAATGGTAAATAGTTGAAAAAATATTATCCTAGTCCGTGGATCGGATCTTGACTTATGTGAGAGCTGGTGTAGTAACACCTGGCTTGGATAGCCGATGCCTTAGCATCGCCTCTAGAAAAAATTTGACAGATGTGTTGCCATCTGGTCTTAGCAGGAGCCGATGTATTAAAGCATCGCCTTTAGAAAAAATATATAAATAAGCAAACTACGAGTGGCAGGGCCAACGTGTGCCATGGGCCTTAGATAAAAGCCGATGCTAGGCATCGTCTTTAGTACAAAATTCAAAAAAAGCATAATGTTCTTGACCGAGCTACACACTCAGGGGCACGACTGTCAATGTTCAAATGATCAAATGAATCATGCAGAGGAAGATGTTGATAGTCTCTGAAGGTATTGGTGGACTGCAGTCAAAGCCTTTGTTCTGACCTCATTGGCAGAGTTGATGATTTGGCGATCTGGTTCGTCAAAGCCGATAATCAGTCCCTTGTTCAGCTCACAGATACGCGCGATGCTGGCTTTGAGCGATGTTGACAGTTTTTGCTTGTTGTCTGCAAGCATCTTCACACTTGCATCGTTCGCCAGGATGGCAGCGTCAACCCAAGATAGCTCTTCCTCAAGGTGCTTGATTTCATCAGTTATCTTCATTCTCTTTGCATCGAGAGCTCGTCTGGTCATTTTTAGTCCCGCCTCTTCACTGTTGTCATCCAGGTCTGCCTTGAACAGGTTTGCTGCTGCGCATTCCTTGGTGATTTCTTCTTTCAGGACTGGTTGGTTGTGAGGCTATGCGTGACGCAGCGACCAACACATCCTCGCGAAGAAATCCAAGGTGAGCTATGGGCCGGAGCACCTGCTTTAGGCCTAGAGGCAGCATGTCGGCGATCGGCTCGAGGGCCGTGCGAATTCCGTCACATGCAACAACCAATTTCTCAATTGGGGCTTCCAGTTGCTTGGCGATTTCCACGAGGTTCAAGGTCACATCGGTTGTAGGAGACGTGGGAGGACTCTCAGTCACCAAAGACTCCGATGGTTGAAGGATCAAAGTTCAACAAGGATGCAGCATCAAAGGTCTGGCAACGGTTTGGTTAGTTCACAAACTATAGACGAAGGAAGCATGCAGTTGGAAACGCACCTGAGGAGGACTGACTTCTGTGCTGTGAACTTCGTCTGTGCGGCTAGATGTGTCCTTGGGGGAAGAACTGGGAGGATCAGGCGAATTCTCTTCTTCAGCGCCTTCCCGCTCCTGGCTGTGAGAGCTGTGTTCCTGCACGATATAAAAATGATCAGTGCAGTTCTCATTACTTGAGCATGGATGATGGAAGAGAAGCTTACTGGTGATTCAGAGAGAGGAGGTTGAGCCGAGACAATGGGTTTGGGCTTAGTTGTAGCTTTCTTAAACCTCGGCTGGCGAAGTCCTTTGCCCTCTCTCTTGCGCTTCATTCCAGGGGATGAAAAGATGGCCTTGTCAAGAGAAGGCATGCCGGCCTGGTACATAGGCAGTGGTGCCTTTTGCAAGCATTCGAATGGTTGGCCTGTGTGTGGGGGGGGGGGAAAACTGAGCCGGCCGGCCTGGTTAGCTAGGCCGGGACTACTTTCGGCGGCCCAGTGGCTAGCCGTCGAAAGTAGTGGGATAATTTTCGGTGGCCCTCTCCAGCCACCGAAAATAGTGGCCCAACTTTCGGCGGCCGGGCCATTGCCGCCGAAAATAGGGCCACTATTTTTGGCAGCTAGTCTGAACCACCGAAAGTAGTGTCACTATTTTCGGCGGCTGGAGAGGGCCGCCGAAAATTATTCTGGCCGCCGAAAGTTTTCGGGATTCTTGTAGTGGTAGGCAAGAAGTTCGGTTGTATTATTAGACAACAATACAAAAGAAGACCGAATCAAGTGTGAGGTTACCTCTTTTGGTGTGGTTTCATGCTCTGGATCGATGGCTAGAAGAGCCAATGCCATAGCATTTTGAAAAGGGTGGGGCCTCCAAAAATTCCACCAGGTGTTGAAGCCATCGGCTGTATACACGAATTCCATCGTGTCGGGTATATTTAGCTCCAAGTCGGAAAAGATGGAGTACACTTTGGTGGCTACTAAGGAGTCAGCTATATCAGCTCGGCTTTGGATTTTCTCATTGATAATCAGGCGAGGAGAGGTTTGGTTCAGGCCGAGTTGGCGAGCAGCTAGAACAGGTTGGTATGCTTCATATCCTGGTTTGTTAATTCTGTTACTAGTACTCATGCTGACTGGGAGAAAGCAATGGGTAGCCACAATGCCGAATATAGCACGAGTTTCTTCATTAGTGCTAAAGATTTCTAGTTTGAAGAAGGATGGGTTCTCGAATTGCTTAGATTCGGCATATGCATTATATACAGGGGCAGTTTGAGAGCTGTAGAAACATTGTACCATTTGGCTGTTTAAGCTGCATCAGGTGGGTTATGGGCAATTGATGCAAGGCCTGGCCAAATAAGGTACAATGGATGGATCTGTTTGAAAGATTTGGGAAAGACTAAGACTCGAGTGGTGGAAAGTCTGGGATTTCATTACGGAAGTATAGTTGACTCCAGAGCTGAACAAACCACCAAGGGCCGCCTGTCTTGATACGCTGTACAGCGAGAATGCACTGGGTATTCAAAGAAAGATGGCGGTACAATACGCCTAGGAAAAGCTTTCCTAAGGCGATGGTCCGGCCTTGAGCTAGGGCAGTGGCCAGGTTGAGATAATTCTTGGTCGGGGCTAGAGAAGGACCATTGAAGAGGAAATGGTCAAGCCAGAGGTTCAGGAAGGCAATGTGTTCTTTCTCTAAAACTGAGCCAGAGTGCTTGTTGTGCTGGACGATGTATTGGCTCCAGTTTCGGGTACTGCTCTTCTCCACTATTTTCTTATGAGGGCATTCAGCTAGATGGAAAGGAGAAGGACTGGTGGATTGCACATCAAGCCCTAAGATCATGACGACGTCCATCAAAGTGGGTGTCATGGGGCCAGAGCCGAACAAGAAACAGTTCAGGCTATCTGACCAGAAGTAGCCGATGGATCTAAGTAGGTTATCATCCTTCTCCATGGGAGAAAGGGATAGAGTCAGGGCATCAGCTATGCAGACGGTTTGCCAGGTTGAGCTGTATGCACGCTCAACGCGTTTGTACCAATCAACCCACATGTCCATGGGGAATGGCCAGGCGCGGAGCTAGTTTGTCCATAGATCTAGGTCTGGATCGACATGAACAAAAGGCAGGCGTTTGGTTTTTGTTCTAACAAGGTCATATGGGGGCACATAGGATTTGGGTCATAGACTGAAGGAATTGGAATTGGCCGAGGTTGGGATCAGTATCTCATCGGCCTAGATGATTAAAAACAAGTGCAAGGTAAAGATAGCAGCTTTACGAGGGTCGTAATTGCAGAAATAGCCAAAGTCTTCACCTTCAATCTAAATATTCGCCCGCAAAGAGTTTGTTCTTCTGTTGTGCTGCTGGACACCCCTATTTCACAAATCGCTCGGAACAGGGAGTGGTGGAAAAGTGTTTGTCAGCGGCAAGGGGAAAGAAGACGTGCTTTGGTTCGATACGTATGCCTTTATGAGGTGCTGACTTGCGCGGGATTTGGAAATTTTGGTCGGAGGAAGCGTGCCCTCTGGCTAGTCAGCTTGTCGCGTCATTTTTGACTAAGTCAACAAGACAGAGCCGATTCGATGTTTGCCAACAAGCCGATTTGATGACTAAGTCAACTAGAAATCGGCTGAGTAAGCTGATTGGCTTGTCGTGTTGTTCTTTAGAGCTGATTGTGGAAATTCTCGAGTCAGTGTGATGCTGCTGAGCTGATTTTCGTATTGATAAAAACATAAAGGTAAAAGGGGAATCGGCAAAAGAGAAGAAACAGAGGTTTAGAAAGGGAAATTTCATTAATTTACATAGCAAATATATTTACATCCCTAAGCCGACATTACGGCTGTTAACCTCCAAAAGTTAGGGATTTTCTTCCAAGGAGCCGATGCAACGGCTAATACTTATACCTAACTAATCCTATTACTACTAAGATAGGATGCTCTAAACATCGCTATCATCGGCTGACTCCTTGTCGGCTTCTTCTTCATCTCCGGCGGTTCTGTCGCCGGTGTCCTCATCTCTAGAGGAGTCAAGGTCAGACGGGCGCTCATCATACTGAGCGACGAGGTCCGCGTCTTCGTCTAGCTCCTCCGGCGTGACGTCGTCGTCGTCTGACTCCGTCGGCTCGTCGTCGTCGTCTTCTTCATCGTCATCTTCCTCCTCGTCGTCGGCTGGCGGTGCCTCCACCCGCCTCTTCTTGGCAGGGTGCTCCGGTGATGGTGAATGCCGCCGCAGAGGAGGGTTCCACGGAGGAGACGCTATCGCATCCTCTGGGTCCTCGACACAGCTGAGGTTCACCCACATCCCGGACAGAGGGTCCGGGATGTCCGGGCCGAAGAACTTCAACCAGGCCATGGTGGCCTGGTCCGGCGATTCCTTCTCGCCGTCCACCGGTGCAGCTAGAGGGGCCTGATCGGCTCCCGCCGCTGCAGAGGAGCCAAGCTCGGCAGCGTAGCAGGGCAAGGCGGCAGCGGGGCTTGCACATTGATGGCTGTAGGAACTGCCGGATCCTCGACGGAGGCGACGGAGGGCGAGGCTGGTGGAGTGGGCGCTCGAGGCCCCATCACAGAGGGGGAGGAAGGTGGAGATGGTGGGTTGTTGCTGCTAATGGAAGACATGGCTAGGAGGGGGTTTTTTTCGACTCTTTTCTGGCTTAAGGAAGAAGAAGAGCGGATGCCGATTGAGGAGAACAGGGGAGACCTGCCTTTTATTAAGCATGAGGCGATAGAAGGCGAAGGGACGCTGTACGGGAAACCGCAGGGTCGCGCGGGTCATCATGACGGTTACCATGGAAGACCGTGTGGCAGGACAGGTTGATGGGACGTGCATGGTCAGGTTTCTCACTTATCTGGTTTTGAAATAAATAGATCTATATTTGCCAAAACCAGGTGGGCATGTGTTGACAGCAGAATTTGGCCGTCCCTGTTAATGGGCCAAAATCGGCTTTGGGCTAAAGAGAAGCTGTCCAAGGAAGCGACGGCGTGTGGTAAAACAGGCCATTGGGCCTTGTATCGTGATTAAAGATTAGTTAAAACAGTCCAGTTTAGGTCGGTTAGGGTTTGTAGCTTAATTATAGAAGGGCAGGCTTGCCGCCCGAGTCTCCGGACTATAAATATGTACCCTTGTTATCGTAATAAAGTTGACGACATACATTCATCGAGCAGTGGTTGCCTCCACATCCCCTCGGCGCATCGCCACCTCTAGTGACTAGAGTTTCAGGCAATCGTCATGCTGCCTTAACGATTTATTTCGTTATAGGCATTACGACGTTAGTCGCCTGGCAAATCGTGTACTGAAGCGTTTTTGATGGTACGGTTTGCTAGTTACCATGATGAATCTCGCGCTAAGCTTAGCCTAGCGCGAGATCCATTAGTTATCCCGGTGGATCTCATGTCAAGCCTAGCTTAGTATGAGATCCGTCATGTGTATGAGCCGATATGTTTGCACATCGGCTCGTGCACAACTTGCTGTTATGCTAATATCTTCTGTGATGCATGCTATCACGTTGCTGGTTCGTTATTGGATTAGCATATCACAAGGCTCGATGCGTAGATTAGATCTGTTTTTATAGTTTTATCTACAAATCACATGTTGTTAGGAAGATCCGATGTATACCCTGCCTTGCCTTTTATCGTTTTATTAAAGATGCATATGCTTTTATAGCTTTCCTGTATAATCTTTGGTGCAATAGTAGATTTAAGGAATGTTTGACGTTCATCTTGATGTTTTAGCTGACTAGAATAGATCCAGTCGTGTTTTCTCTTCCTTTATTTAAGTACTTTTATATATTATATCTGGATATACTACTGGTAAGACAGTAGGCCTTGTCGATGCAGAAGATCCGACCCAGGATGAGCCGATCCGAGCGATCCGGCTAGTACTTAACGTTTAATCTGTTTTGCCTGCATGTACAAGGGACACAGGAACCAACCAACGCCACCACCACCACCACAACCTCCCTGGCTAGGTCATCAGCCAGGTGGCAGCCCAACTAACACCAAGCCAAGATGATCGGCTAATCCGTTCAGCTGGTCGTGGGTCACAGCAAGGAGGAGCGATTCCTACGATCCACATACCCGGCCCTATTGTGTGAAGCTCTCCAGGGTGCTATCCGTCGGTTTTCTGGTGCAACACGTGCATACAAGGCATAAGTTTGTGCCCCAGAACCATTTCTAGTTTTTTCGCAACGAACATGCCCAATCCACTACTTTAGATCCAAAACTCATGTTTGGGGTGGTTTCGCGCCATTTCGTTTCCGCACGTGACCCATTGCGAAAACGAGTATCGGCGTGGATACAAAGCATAAGTTTGTGCCCCCAGAACCATTTCTTGTTTCTTTGCAAAGAACATGCCCAATCCATTTCTTTATGTCCAAAACTCACGTTTGGGGTGGTTTCGCGCCATTTCGTTGCCGCACGTGACCCACTGCAAAAACGAGTGTCAGGGTACATACAAGGCATGATTTTGTCTCCCAGAACCATATCTTCTTTTTCGCAATGAACATGCCCGATCCACTACTTTAGGTCCAAAACTCATGTTCGGGGTGGTTTCGCGCCATTTCATTGCCGCACGTGACCCATTGCGAAAACTGGTATCGGGGACTATAAAAGGCATGAATTTGTTCCGCCGGAACCATTTCTAGTTTTCTCTCAACGAACATGCCTTATCCACTACTCTAGGTCCAAAACTCATGTTTGGGGTGGTTTCGCGCCATTTCGTTGCCGCATGTGACCCATTGCGAAAACGAGTATCGGGGTGCATACAAGGCATGAGTTTGTATCTTCGGAACCATTTCCTGTTTTTTTTTTTTGCAATGAACATGCCCAATCCACTACTTGAGGTCCAAAACCCATGTTTGGGGTGGTTTTGCGCCATTTCATTGCCGCACGTAACCCGTTGCGAAAACATGTATCGGGGTGCATACAAGGCATAAGTTTGTGCCCCGAGAACCATTTCAAGTTTTTTCGCAACGAACATGCCCACTCCACTACTTTAGATCCAAAACTCTTATTTGGTGTGGTTTCGCGCCATTTCGTTGCCGCACGTGACCCATTGCGAAAATGAGTATCGGGGTGGATACAAGGCATGAGTTTGTGCCCCCAGAACCATTTCTTGTTTTTTTACAAAGAACATGCCCAATCCACTTCTTTAGGTCCAAAACTCATGTTTGGGGTGGTTTCACGCCATTTCGTTGACGCACGTGACCTATTTCGAAAACGAGTATCGGGGTGCATACAAGGCATGAGTTTGTGCCTCTAGCACCATTTCTTATTATTTCGCAACGAACATGCCCAATCCACTACTTTACGTCTAAAACTCATATTAGGGGTGGTTTTGCGCCATTTCGTTGCAGCACATAACCCATTGCAAAAACGAGTATCGTGTTGCATATAAGGCATGAGTTTGTTTCTCTAGAACCATTTCCTATTTTTTTTTGAATGAACATGCCAAATCCACTACTTTAGGTCCAAAATTCATATTTGGGTGGTTTCGCACCATTTCATTGCCGCACGTGACCCATTGTGAAATTAAGTATAGGGGTGCATACAAGGCCTGAGTTTGTGCCCCCAGAACCATTTCTTGTTTTTTCGCAATGAACATGCCTAATCCACTACGTTAGGTCTAAAACTGATATTAGGGTTGGTTTTGCGCCATTTCGTTGCCATACATGACCCATTCTGAAAATGGGTATCGGGGTGCTTACAAGGCATGAGTTTGTGTCCCCGAAACCATTTCTTGTTGTTTCGCAATGAACAAACCTAATCCACTACTTTATGTCCAAAACACAAGTTTGGAGTAGTTTCGCGCCATTTCGTTGCCGCATGTAACCCATTGTGGAAACGGGTATCGGGGTGTATACAAGGCATGATTTTGTTGCACCAAAACCATTTCTTGTTTTTTAGCAATGAACATGCCCAATCCACTACTTTAGGTCCAAAACTCATGATTCGGGTGGTTTCGCACCATTTCGTTGCCACATGTGACCCCCATTGCGAATATGAGTATCGGGCTGCATACAAGGCATGAGTTTGTGTCCCCGGAACTATTTCTTGTATTTTTAGAAGAAACATGACCAATCCACTACTTTAGGTCCAAAACTCAGGATTGGGGTGGTTTTGCACCATTTAATTGCCGCATGTGACCCATTACGAAAATGAGTATCGAGGTGCATATGAGGCATGAGTTTGTGCCCGCAGAATCATTTCTTGTATTTTCGTAACGAACATGCCCAATCCATTACTTTAGGTCCAAAACTCATATTTGGGGTGGTTTCGCGCCATTTGGTTGCCGCACGTCACCCATTGTGAAAACGAGAATCGGGGTGGATACAAGGCATGAGTTTGTGCCACTGGAACCAATTCTTGTTTTTCACAACGAACATGCCCAATCCACTACTTTAGGTCCAAAACTCATGTTTGGGGTGGTTTCGCGCCATTTCGGGGTGGATACATGGCATGAGTTTCTGCCCCCAGAACCATTTCTTGTTTTTTCACAATGAACATACCCAATCCACTACTTTAGGTCCAAAACTCTTCTTTGGGGTGGTTTCGCACCATTTCGGTGCCGCACGTGACCCATTGCGAAAACGAGTATCAAGGTACATACAAGGCATGATTTTGTCTCCCGGAACCATATCTTGTTTTTTCACAATGAACATGCCTGATCCACTACTTTAGGTCCAAAAGTCATTTTTGAGATGGTTTCGCGCCATTTCATTGCCGCACGTGACCGATTGCGAAAACTGGTATCGACGTGTATACAAGGCATGAATTTGTTCCGCCAGAACCACTTCTTGTTTTCTCGCAACGAACAAGCCTAATCCACTACTTTAGGTCCAAAACTCATGTTTGGGGTGGTTTCGAGCCATTTCGTTGCTGCATGTCACCCATTGCGAAAACGAAAATCGGGGTGGATACAAGGCATGAGTTTGTGCCCCCGGAACCAATTCTTGTTTTTTCACAATGAACATGCCCAGTCCACTTTTTTGGGTCCAAAACTCATTTGGGGTGGTTTCGCGCCATTTCGTTGCCGCATGTGATCCATCGCGAAAACGAGTATCAAGGTGCATACAAGGCACGAGTTTGTGTCTCCAGAACCATTTCCTGTTTTTTTTTGCAATGAACATGTCCAATCCACTACTTTAGGTCCAAAACCCATGTTTGGATTCGTTTCGCGCCATTTCATTGCCGCACGTAACGCATTGCGAAAACAAATATCGGGGTGCATACAAGGCATGAGTTTGTGCCCCCAGATCCATTTCTTGTTTTTCCGCAACGAACATGCCAAATCCACTACTTTAGGTCTAAAACTGATATTAGGGGTGGTTTTGCGCCATTGTGTTGTCACACATGACCCGTTCTGAAAATGGGTATCGGGGTGCATACAAGGCATGATTTTGTTCCACCGAAACCATTTCTTGTTTTTTTGCAACGAACATGCCCAATCCACTACTTTATGTCCAAAACTCATGTTTGGAGTGGTTTCGCGCCATTTCGTTGCCGCATGTGACCCCTTGCGAAAACGAGTATCAGGGTGGATACAAGGCATGAGTTTCTGCCCCCAGAACCATTTCTTGTTTTTTCGCAACGAACATGCCCAATCCTCTACATTAGGTCCAAAACTCATGTTCAGGGTTGTTTCGCGCCATTTTGTTGCCGCACGTGACCCATTGCGAAAACGAGTATCAGGGTGCATACAAGGCATGAGTTTGTGCCCCAGAACTATTTCTTGTTTTTTTGCAAACAACATGCCCAATCCACTTCTTTTGGTCAAAAACTCATGTTTGGGTGGTTTCGCGCCATTTCGTTGCAGCACGTGACCCATTGCGAAAACGATTATCGGGGTGGGTACAAGGCATGAGTTTGTGCCCCCAGAACCATTTCTTGCTTTTTTGCAAAGAAGATGCCCAATCAACTTCTTTCAGTCCAAAACATGTTTGGGGTGGTTTCGCGCCATTTCGTTGCCGCACGTGACCCATTGCGAAAACGAGTATCGGGGTGCATACAAGGCATGAGTTTGTGCCCCCAGAACCATTTCTTGTTTTTTCGCGACGAACATGCCCAATCCACTACTTTAGGTCTAAAACTCATATTAGGGGTGGTTTTGCGCCATTTTGTTGCCACACATGACCCATTCTGAAAATGGGTATCGAGGTGCTTACAAGGCATGAGTTTGTGTCCCCGAAACCATTTCTTGTTGTTTTGGCAATGAACAAGCCTAATCCACTACTTTATGTCCAAAACACATGTTTGGGGTAGTTTCGCGCCATTTCGTTGCCGCACGTGACCCATTGCGGAAACGGGTATTGGGGTGTATACAAGGCATGATTTTGTTCCACCGAAACCATTTCTTGTTTTTTCTCAATGAACATGCCTAATCCACTAATTTTGGTCCAAAACTCATGATTCGTGTGGTTTCGCGCCATTTCGTTGCCACATGTGACCCCTATTGCGAATATAAGTATCGGGCTGCATACGAGGCTTGAGTTTGTGTCCCTGGAACCATTTCTTGTTTTTTCACAAGGAACATGACCAATCCACTACTTTAGGTCCAAAACTCAGGATTGGGGTTGTTTTGCGCCATTTCATTGCCGCATGAAACCCATTGTGAAAATGAGTATCGGGGTGCATATAAGGGAAAATGGGTATCGGGGTGCATATAAGGCATGAGTTTATGCCCGTAGAACCATTTCTTTTTTTTTCGCAAGGAACATGACCAATCCACTACTTTAGGTCCAAAACTCAGGATTGGGGTTGTTTTGCGCCATTTCATTGCCGCATGAAACCCATTGCAAAAATGAGTATCGGGGTGCATATAAGGGAAAATGGGTATCGGGGTGCATATAAGGCATGAGTTTATGCCCGCAGAACCATTTCTTTTTTTTTTTGCAAGGAACATGCCCAATCCACTACTTTAGGTCCAAAACTCATGTTTGGGGTGGTTTTGCGCCATTTTGTGACCCGTTGCGAAAACGAGTATCAGGGTACATACAAGGCATGATTTTGTCTCCCTGAACCATATCTTGTTTTTCGCAATGAACATGCCCGATCCACAACTTTAGGTCCAAAACTCATGTTTGAGGTAGTTTCGCGCCATTTCATTGCTGCACGTGACCCACTGTGAAAACTGGTGTGGGGATACAAGGCATGAAATTCTTCCACCGGAACCATTTCTTGTTTTCTCGCAACGAACATACCTAATCCACTACTTTAGGTCAAAAACTCATGTTTGGGGTGGTTTTGCGCCATTTGGTTGCCGCACATCACCAATTGTGATAACGAGAATCGGGGTGGATACAAGGCATGAGTTTGTGTCCCCGGAACCATTTCTTGTTTTTTTGCAACGAACATGCCCAATCCACTACTTTAGGTCCAAAACTCATGTTTGGGGCAGTTTCGTGCCATTTCGTTGCCGCATGTGACCTGTTGCGAAAACGAGTATCAGGGTACATACAAGGCATGATTTTGTCTCCCGGAACCATATTTTGTTTTTTCGCAACGAACATGCCCGATCCACTACTTTAGGTCCAAAACTCATGTTTGAGGTGGTTTCGCGCCATTTCGTTGCCGCACGTGACCCAATGTCAAAACGAGTATCGGGTGGATACAAGGCATGAGTTTGTGCCCCCCGAACCATTTCTTGTTTTTTTTCAAATAACATGCCCAATCCACTACTTTAGTTCCAAAACTCATGTTTGGGGAGGTTTCGCGCCATTTCGTTGCCGCATGTGGCCCATTGTGAAAACGAGTATCGGGGTGCATACAAGGCATGAGTTTGTGTCTCCGGAACCATTTTCTGTTTTTTTTTTTTTTTGCAACGAACATGCCCAATCCACTACTTTAGGTCCAACACTCATGTTTGGGCTGGTTTCGCGCCATTTCATTGCCGCACATAACGCATTGCGAAAACAAGTATCGGGGTGCATACAAGGCATATGTTTGTGCCCCCAGAACCATTTCAAGTTTTTTAGCAACGACATGCCCAATCCACTACTTTAGATCCAAAACTCATGTTTGGGGTGGTTTCGCGCCATTTCGTTGCCGCACGTGACCCATTGCGAAAACGAGTGCCGGGGTGGATAAAAGGCATGAGTTTGTGCCCCCAGAACCATTTCTTGTTTTTTTTGCAAAGAAGATGCCCAATCAACTTCTTTCGGTCCAAAACATGTTTCGGGTGGTTTCACGCCATTTCGTTGCCGCACGTGACCCATTGCGAAAACGAGTATCGGGGTGCATACAAGGCATGAGTTTGTGCCCCCAGAACCATTTCTTGTTTTTTCGCAATGAACATGCCCAATCCACTACTTCAGGTCTAAAACTCATATTAGGGGTGGTTTTGCGCCATTTTGTTGCCACACATGACCCATTCTGAAAATGGCTATCGAGGTGCTTAGAAGACATGAGTTTGTGTCCCCGAAACCATTTCTTGTTGTTTTGGCTTTGAAGAAGCCTAATCCACTACTTTTTGTCCAAAACACATGTTTCGGGTAGTTTCGCGCCATTTCGTTGCCGCACGTGACCCATTGCGGAAACGGGTATCGGGGTGTATACAAGGCATGATTTTGTTCCACCGAAACCATTTCTTGTTTTTTCGCAATGAACATGCCCAATCCACTACTTTAGGTCCAAAACTCATGTTTGGGGTGGTTTCGCGCCATTTCATTGCCGCACGTGACCCATTACGAAAACAAGTATCGGAGTGCATACAAGGCATAAGTTTTTGCCCCTGAACCATTTCTAGTTTTTTCGCAATGAACATGCCCAATCCACTACTTTAGGTCCAAAACTCATGTTTGGGGTGGTTTTGCGCCATTTCATTGCCGCACGTGACCCATTGCGAAAACGAGTATCAGGGTGGATACAAGGCATGAGTTTGTGCCCCTAGAACCATTTCTTCATTTCTTGCAAAGAACATGCCCAATCCACTTCTTTTGGTCCAAAACTCATGTTCGGGGTTGTTTCGCGCCATTTTGTTGCCGCACGTGACCATTGCGAAACCGAGTATCGGGGTGGATACAAGGCATGAGTTTCGCGCCATTTGGTTGCCGCACGTCACCCATTGCGAAAACGAGAATCGTGGTGGATACAAGGCATGAGTTTTTGCCACCGGAACCAATTCTTGTTTTTTCACAACGACATGCGCAATCCACTTTTTTAGGTCCAAAACACATATTTGGGGTGGTTTCACGCCATTTCGTTGCCGCACGTGACCCATTGCGAAAATGAGTAGCGGGGTAGATACAAGGCATGAGTTTGTGTCTCCAGAGCCAATTCCTGTTTTTTTTTTTTGCAATGAACATGCCCAATCCACTACTTTAGGTCCGAAACTCATGTTTGGGGTGGTTTCGCGCTATTTCCTTGCCGCACGTGACCCATTACGAAAACAAGTATCGGAGTGCATACAAGGCATAAGTTTGTGCCCCCCGAACCGTTTCTAGTTTTTTCGCAACGAACATGCCCAATCCACTACTTTAGGTCCAAAACTCATGTTTGGGGTGGTTTCGCGCCATTTCATTGCCGCACGTGACCCATTGCGAAAACGAGTATCGGGGTGGATACAAGGCATGAGTTTCTGCCCCCAGAACCATTTCTTATTTTTTCGCAACGAACATGCCCAATCCACTACTTTAGGTCCAAAACAAATGTTCGGGGTTGTTTCGCGCCATTTTGTTGCCGCACGTGACCATTGCGAAACCAAGTATCGAGGTGGATACATGGCATGAGTTTGTGCCCATAGAACCATTTCTTGTTTTTTTTTGCAAATAACATGCCCAATCCACTTCTTTAGGTCCAAAACTCATGTTTGGGGTGGTTTCGCGCCATTTGGATGCCGCAGTCACCCATTGCGAAAACGAGAATCGGGGTGGTTAAGGCATGAGTTTGTGCCACCGGAACCAATTCTTGTTTTTTCACAACGACATGTGCCATCCACTTTTTAGGTCCAAAACACATGTTTGGGGTGGTTTCGCGCCATTTCGTTGCCGCACGTGACCCATTGCGAAAACGAGTATCGGGGTGCATACAAGGCATGAGTTTGTGTCTCCAGAACCAATTCCTGTTTTTTTTTGCAATGAACATGCCCAATCCACTACTTTAGGTCCGAAACTCATGTTTGGGGTTGTTTCGCGCCATTTCATTGCCGCACGTGACCCATTACGAAAACAATATCGGAGTGCATACAAGGCATAACTTTGTGCCCCTAGAACCATTTCTAGTTTTTTCGCAACGAACATGCCCAATCCACTTCTTTAGGTCCAAAACTCATGTTCGGGGTTGTTTCGCGCCATTTTGTGCCGCACATGACCCAATGCGAAAACGAGTATCGGGGTGGATACAAGGCATGAGTTTGTGCCCCCAGAACCATTTCATGTTTTTTTTTGCAAAGAACATGCCCAATCCACTTCTTTAGGTCCAAAACTCATGTTTGGGGGTGGTTTCGCGCCATTTCGTTGCCGGACGTGACCCACTGCGAAAACGAGTATCGGGGTGTATACAAGGCATTAGTTTTTCGCAACGAACCTGCCCAATCCACTACTTTAGGTCTAAAACTCATATTAGCGGTGGTTTTGCGCCATTGTGTTGCCACACATGACCCATTCTAAAAATGGGTATCGGGGTGCTTACTAGGCATGAGTTTGTGTCCCCGAAACCATTTCTTGTTGTTTCGCAATGAACAAGCCTAATCCACTACTTTATGTCCAAAACACATGTTTGGTGTCGTTTCGCGCCATTTCGTTGCCGCACGTGACCCACTGCGTAAACGAGTATCGGGGTGGATACAAGGCATGAGTTTGTGCCCCTAGAACCATTTCTTCATTTCTTGCAAAGAACATGCCCAATCCACTTCTTTAGGTCCAAAACTCATGTTCTGGGTTGTTTCGCGCCATTTTGTTGCCGCACGTGACCATTGCGAAACCGAGTATCGGGGTGGATACATGACATGAGTTTGTGCCCACAACACCATTTCTTGTTTTTTTGCAAATAACATGCCCAATCCACTTCTTTAGGTCCAAAACTCATGTTCGGGGTTGTTTCGGGCCATTTTGTTGCCGCACGTGACCCATTGCGAAAACGAGTATCGGGGTGGATACAAGGCATGAGTTTGTGCCCCCAGAACCATTTCTTGTTTTTTTTTGCAAAGAACATGCCCATTCCACTCCTTTAGGTCCAAAACTCATGTTTGGGGGTGGTTTCGCACCATTTCGTTGCCGCACGTGACCCACTACGAAAACGAGTATCGTGGTGCATAAAAGGCTTGAGTTTGTGCCCCCAGAACCATTTCTTGTTTTTTCGCAACGACATGCCCAATCCACTACTTTAGGTCTAAAACTCATATTAGGGGTGGTTTTGCGCCATTTTGTTGCCACACATGACCCATTCTGAAAATGGGTATCGTGGTGCTTACAAGGGCATGAGTTTGTGTCCCCGAAACCATTTCTTGTTGTTTCGCAATGAACAAGCCTAATCCACTACTTTATGTCCAAAACACATGTTTGGGGTAGTTTCGCGCCATTTCGTTGCCGCACGTGACCCATTGCGAAAACGGGTATCGGGGTGTATACAAGGCAGGATTTTGTTCCACCGAAACCATTTCTTGTTTTTTCTCAGTGAACATGCCCAATCCACTGCTTTAGGTCTAAAACTCATGATTCGGGTGGTTTCGCGCCATTTCGTTGCCACATGCGACCCCCATTGCGAATATGAGTATCGGGCTACATACAAGGCATGAGTTTGTGTCCCCGGAACCACTTCTTGTTTTTTCGCAAGGAACATGACCAATCCACTACTTTACGTCCAAAACTTAGGATTGGGGTTGTTTTGCACCATTTCATTGCCGCATGTGACCCATTGCGAAAATGAGTATCGGGGTGCATATAAGGCATGAGTTTATGCCCGCGGAACCATTTCTTGTTTTTTCGCAACGAACATGCCCAATCCACTACTTTTGGTCGAAAACTCATGCTTGGTGTTGTTTTGCGCCATTTCGTGACCCGTTGCGAAAACAAGTATCAGGGTACATACAAGGCGTGATTTTGTCTCTCGGAACCATATCTTGTTTTTTCGCAATGAACTTGCCCGATCCAGTACTTTAGGTCCAAAACTCATGTTTGAGGTGGTTTCGCGCCATTTCATTGCCGCACGTGACCCATTGCAAAAACTGGGATCGGGGTATACAAGGCATGAATTTGTTCCGCCGGAACCATTTCTTGTTTTCTCGCAACGAACATGCCTAATCCACTACTTTAGGTCAAAAACTCATGTTTGGGGTGGTTTTGCGCCATTTGGTTGCCGCACGTCACCCATTCCGAAAACGAGAATCAGGGTGGATACAAGGCATGAGTTTGTGCCACCGGAACCGATTCTTGTTTTTCACAACGACATGCGCAATCCCCTTTTTTAGGTCCAAAACACATGTTTGGGGGTGGTTTCGCGCCATTTCGTTTCCGCACGTGACCCATTGCGAAAACGAGTATCGGGGTGCATACAAGGCATGAGTTTGTGTCTCCAGAACCAATTCCTGTTTTTTACAATGAACATGCCCAATCCACTATTTTAGGTCCGAAACTCATGTTTAGGGTGGTTTCGCGCCATTTCATTACCGCACGTGACCATTACGAAAACAAGTATCGGAGTGCATACAAGGCATAAGTTTGAGCCCCCAAAACCATTTCTAGTTTTTTCGCAACGAACATGCCCAATTCACTATTTTAGGTCCAAAACTCAAGTTTGGGGTGGTTTCGCGCCATTTCATTGCCGCACGTGACCCATTGCGAAAACGAGTATCGGGGTGGATACAAGGCATGAGTTTCTGCCCCCAGAACCATTTTTTGTTTTTTTTTGCAAAGAACTTGCCCAATCCACTTCTTTAGGTCCAAAACACATGTTTGGGGTGGTTTCGCGCCATTTGGTTGCCCCACGTCACCCATTGCGAAAACGAGAATCGGGTTGGATACAAGGCATGAGTTTGTGCCAACGGAACCAATTCTTGTTTTTTCACAACGACATGCGCAATCCACTTTTTTAGGTCCAAAACACATATTTGGGGTGGTTTCGCGCCATTTCGTTGCCGCACGTGACCCATTGCGAAAATGAGTATCGGGGTGGATACAAGGCATGAGTTTGTGTCTCCAGAACCAATTCTTATTTTTTTTTTGCAATGAACATGCCCAATCCACAACTTTAGGTCCGAAACTCATGTTTGGGGTGGTTTCGCGCCATTTCATTGCCGCACGTGACCCATTACGAAAACAAGTATCGGAGTGCATACAAGGCATAAGTTTGTGCCCCCTGAACCATTTCTAGTTTTTTCGCAATGAACATGCCCAATCCACTACTTTAGGTCCAAAACTCATGTTTGGGGTGGTTTTGCGCCATTTCATTGCCGCACGTGACCCATTGCGAAAACGAGTATCAGGATGGATACAAGGCATGAGTTTCTGCCCCCAGAACCATTTCTTGTTTTTTCGCAACGAACATGCCCAATCCACTACTTTAGGTCCAAAACTCATGTTCGGGGTTCTTTCGCGCCATTTTGTTGCCGCACGTGACCATTGTGAAACCGGGTGGATACATGGCACGAGTTTGTGCCCATAGAACCATTTCTTGTTTTTTTTTGCAAATAACATGCCCAATCCACTGCTTTAGGTCCAAAACTCATGTTTGGGGTGGTTTCGCGCCATTTGGTTGCCGCACGTCACCCATTGCGAAAACGAGAATCGGGGTGGATACAAGGCATGAGTTTGTGCCACCGGAACCAATTCTTGTTTTTTCACAACGACATGTGCCATCCACTTTTTAGGTCAAAAACACATGTTTGGGATGGTTTCGCGCCATTTCGTTGCCGCACGTGACCCATTGCGAAAACGAGTATCGGGGTGCATACAAGGCATGAGTTTGTGTCTCCAGAACCAATTCCTGTTTTTTTTTTTTTTTGCAATGAACATGCCCAATCCACTACTTTAGGTCCGAAACTCATGTTTGGGGTGGTTTCGCGCCATTTCATTGCCGCACGTGACCCATTACGAAAACAATATCGGAGTGCATACAAGGCATAAGTTTGTGCCCCGAGAACCATTTCTAGTTTTTTCGCAACGAACATGCCCAATCCACTACTTTTGGTCCAAAACTCATGTTTGGGGTGGTTTCGCGCCATTTCATTGCCACACATTGCGAAAATGAGTATCGGGGTGAATACAAGGCATGAGTTTCTGCCCCCAGAACCATTTCTTGTTTTTTCGCAACGAACAAGCCCAATCCACTACTTTAGGTCCAAAACTCATGTTCAGGGTTGTTTCGCGCCATTTTGTTGCCGCACGTGACCCATTGCGAAAACGAGTATCGGGGTGGATACAAGGCATGAGTTTGTGCCCCCAGAACCATTTCTTGTTTTTTTTTTTGCAAAGAACATGCCCAATCCACTTCTTTAGGTCCAAAACTCATGTTTGGGGGTGGTTTCGCGCCATTTTGTTGCCGCACGTGACCCACTACGAAAAAGAGTATCGGGGTGTATATAAGCCATGAGTTTGTGCCCCCAGAACCATTTCTTGTTTTTTCGCAACGAACATGCCCAATCCACTACTTTAGGTCTAAAACTCATATTAGGGGAGGTTTTGCGCCATTTTTGTTGCCACACATGACCCATTCTAAAAATTGGTATCGGGATGCTTACAAAGGGCACGAGTTTGTGTCCCCGAAACCATTTCTTGTTGTTTTGCAATGAACAAGCCTAATCCACTACTTTATGTCCAAAGCACATGTTTGGGGTAGTTTCGCGCCATTTCATTGCCGCACGTGACCCATTGCGAATACGAGTATCGGGGTGGATACAAGGGATGAGTTTGTGCCCCAGAACCATTTCTTGATTTCTTGCAAAGAATATGCCCAATCCACTTCATTAGGTCCAAAACTCATGTTCGGGGTTGTTTCGTGCCATTTTGTTGCCGCACGTGACCCATTGCGAAACCGAGTATCGGGGTGGATACAAGGCATCAGTTTGTGACCCCAGAACCATTTCTTGTTTTTTTGCAAAGAACTTGCCCAATCCACTTCTTTAGGTCCAAAACTCATGTTTGGGGTAGTTTCGCGCCATTTGGTTGCCGCACGTCACCCATTGCGAAAACGAGAATCGTGGTGGATATGAGGCATGCGTTTGTGTCTCCAAAACCAATACCTATTTTTTTTTTTGCAATAAACATGCCCAATCCACTACTTTAGGTCCGAAACTCATGTTTCGGGTGGTTTCGTGCCATTTCATTGCCGCACGTGACCCATTACGAAAACAAGTATCGGAGTGCATACAAGGCATAAGTTTGTGCCCCCAGAACCATTTCTAGTTTTTTCGCAACGAACATGCCCAATCCACTACTATAGGTCCAAAACTCATGTTTGGGGTGGTTTTGCGCCATTTCATAGCCGCACGTGACCCATTGCGAAAACGATTATCGGGGTGGGTACAAGGCATGAGTTTCTGCCCCAGAACCATTTCTTGTTTTTTTGCAACGAACATGCCCAATCCACTACTTTAGGTCCAAAACTCATGTTCGGGGTTGTTTCGCACCATTTTGTTGCCGCACGTGACCATTGCGAAACCGAGTATCGGGGTGGATACATGGCATGAGTTTGTGCCCATAGAACCATTTCTTGTTTTTTTTTGCAAATAACATGCCCAATCCACTTCTTTAGGTCCAAAACTCATGTTTGGGGTGGTTTCGCGCCATTTGTTTGCCGCACGTCACCCATTGCGAAAACGAGAATCGGGGTGGATACAAGGCATGAGTTTGTGCCACCGGAACCAATTCTTGTTTTTTCACAACGACATGTGCCATCCACTTTTTAGGTCCAAAACACATGTTTGGGGTGGTTTCGCGCCATTTCGTTGCCGCACGTGACCCATTGCGAAAACGAGTATCGGGGTGCATACAAGGCATGAGTTTGTGTCTCCAGAACCAATTCTTGTTTTTTTTTTGCAATGAACATGCCCAATCCACTACTTTAGGTCCGAAACTCATGCTTGGGGTGGTTTCGCGCCATTTCATTGCCGCATGTGACCCATTACGAAAACAATATCGGAGTGCATACAAGGCACAAGTTTGTGCCCCTAGAACCATTTCTAGTTTTTTCGCAACGAACATGCCGAATCCACTACTTTTGGTCCAAAACTCATGTTTGGGGTGGTTTCGCGCCATTTCATTGCCGCTCATGACCCATTGCGAAAACGAGTATCGGGGTGAATACAAGGCATGAGTTTCTGGCCCCCGAACCATTTCTTGTTTTTTTCGCAACGAACATGCCCAATCCACTACTTTTGGTCCAAAACTCATGTTCAGGGTTGTTTCACGCCATTTTGTTGCCGCACGTGACCCATTGCGAAAACGAGTATCGGGGTGGATACAAGGCATGAGTTTGTGACCCCAGAACCATTTCTTGTTTTTTTTTGCAAAGAACTTGTCCAATCCACTTCTTTAGGTCCAAAACTCATGTTTGGGGTAGTTTCACGCCATTTGGTTGCCGCACGTCACCCATTGCGAAAACGAGAATCGTGGTGGATACAAGGCATGAGTTTGGGCCACCGGAACCAATTCTAGTTTTTTCACAACGAACATGCCCAATCCAATACTTTAGGTCTAAAACTCATATTAGGCATGAGTTTGTGCCCCCAAAACCATTTCTTGTTTTTTCGCAACGAACATGCCTAATCCACTACTTTAGGTCCAAAACTCATGTTTGGGGTGGTTTCGCGCCATTTTGTTGCCGCACGTGACCCATTGCGAAAAGGAGTATCGGGGTGCATACAAGGCATGAGTTTATGTCTCCAGAACCAATTCCTGTTTTTTTTGAAATGAACATGCCCAATCCACTACTTTAGGTCCGAAACTCATGTTTGGGGTGGTTTCGCGCCATTTCATTGCCGCACGTGACCCATTCCGAAAACAAGTATCGAAGTGCATACAAGGCATAAGGTTGTGCCCCTAGAACCATTTCTAGTTTTTTCGCAACGAACATGCCCAATCCACTACTTTAGGTCCAAAACTCATGTTTGGGGTGGTTTCGCGCCATTTCATTGCCGCACGTGACCCATTGCGAAAACGAGTATTGGGGTGTATACAAGGCATGAGTTTTCTACCCCCAGAACCATTTCTTGTTTTTTCGCAACGAACATGCCCAATCCACTACTTTAGGTCCAAAACTCGTGTTCGGGGTTGTCTCGCGCCATTTCATTGCCGCACGTGACCCATTACGAAAACAAGTATCGGAGTGCATACAAGGCATAAGTTTGTGCCCCCAGAACCATTTCTAGTTTTTTCGCAACGAACATGCCCAATCCACTACTATAGGTCCAAAACTCATGTTTGGGGTGGTTTTGCGCCATTTCATAGCCGCACGTGACCCATTGCGAAAACGATTATCGGGGTGGATACAAGGCATGAGTTTCTGCCCCAGAACCATTTCTTGTTTTTTTGCAACGAACATGCCCAATCCACTACTTTAGGTCCAAAACTCATGTTCGGGGTTGTTTCGCACCATTTTGTTGCCGCACGTGACCATTGCGAAACCGAGTATCGGGGTGGATACATGGCATGAGTTTGTGCCCATAGAACCATTTCTTGTTTTTTTTTGCAAATAACATGCCCAATCCACTTCTTTAGGTCCAAAACTCATGTTTGGGGTGGTTTCGCGCCATTTGTTTGCCGCACGTCACCCATTGCGAAAACGAGAATCGGGGTGGATACAAGGCATGAGTTTGTGCCACCGGAACCAATTCTTGTTTTTTCACAACGACATGTGCCATCCACTTTTTAGGTCCAAAACACATGTTTGGGGTGGTTTCGCGCCATTTCGTTGCCGCACGTGACCCATTGCGAAAACGAGTATCGGGGTGCATACAAGGCATGAGTTTGTGTCTCCAGAACCAATTCTTGTTTTTTTTTTTGCAATGAACATGCCCAATCCACTACTTTAGGTCCGAAACTCATGCTTGGGGTGGTTTCGCGCCATTTCATTGCCGCATGTGACCCATTACGAAAACAATATCGGAGTGCATACAAGGCACAAGTTTGTGCCCCTAGAACCATTTCTAGTTTTTTCGCAACGAACATGCCGAATCCACTACTTTTGGTCCAAAACTCATGTTTGGGGTGGTTTCGCGCCATTTCATTGCCGCTCATGACCCATTGCGAAAACGAGTATCGGGGTGAATACAAGGCATGAGTTTCTGGCCCCCGAACCATTTCTTGTTTTTTTCGCAACGAACATGCCCAATCCACTACTTTTGGTCCAAAACTCATGTTCAGGGTTGTTTCACGCCATTTTGTTGCCGCACGTGACCCATTGCGAAAACGAGTATCGGGGTGGATACAAGGCATGAGTTTGTGACCCCAGAACCATTTCTTGTTTTTTTTTGCAAAGAACTTGTCCAATCCACTTCTTTAGGTCCAAAACTCATGTTTGGGGTAGTTTCACGCCATTTGGTTGCCGCACGTCACCCATTGCGAAAACGAGAATCGTGGTGGATACAAGGCATGAGTTTGGGCCACCGGAACCAATTCTAGTTTTTTCACAACGAACATGCCCAATCCAATACTTTAGGTCTAAAACTCATATTAGGCATGAGTTTGTGCCCCCAAAACCATTTCTTGTTTTTTCGCAACGAACATGCCTAATCCACTACTTTAGGTCCAAAACTCATGTTTGGGGTGGTTTCGCGCCATTTTGTTGCCGCACGTGACCCATTGCGAAAAGGAGTATCGGGGTGCATACAAGGCATGAGTTTATGTCTCCAGAACCAATTCCTGTTTTTTTTGAAATGAACATGCCCAATCCACTACTTTAGGTCCGAAACTCATGTTTGGGGTGGTTTCGCGCCATTTCATTGCCGCACGTGACCCATTCCGAAAACAAGTATCGAAGTGCATACAAGGCATAAGGTTGTGCCCCTAGAACCATTTCTAGTTTTTTCGCAACGAACATGCCCAATCCACTACTTTAGGTCCAAAACTCATGTTTGGGGTGGTTTCGCGCCATTTCATTGCCGCACGTGACCCATTGCGAAAACGAGTATTGGGGTGTATACAAGGCATGAGTTTTCTACCCCCAGAACCATTTCTTGTTTTTTCGCAACGAACATGCCCAATCCACTACTTTAGGTCCAAAACTCGTGTTCGGGGTTGTCTCGCGCCATTTTGTTGCCGCACGTGACCCATTGCGAAAACGAGTATCGGGGTGGATACAGGGCTTGAGTTTGTGCCCCCAGAACCATTTCTTGTTTTTTTTTGCAAAGAACATGCCCAATCCACTTCTTTAGGTCCAAACCTCATGTTTGGTGGTGGTTTCGCGCCATTTTGTTGCCGTACGTGACCCACTGCGAAAACGAGTACCGGGGTGTATATAAGGCATGAGTTTGTGCCCCCAGAACCATTTCTTATTTTTTCGCAACGAACATGCCCAATCCACTACTTTAGGTCTAAAACTCATATTAGGGGACGTTTTGCGCCATTTTGTTGCCACACATGACCCATTCTAAAAATGGGTATCGGGGTGCTTACAAGGGCACGAGTTTGTGTCCCCGAAACCATTTCTTGTTGTTTCGCAATGAACAAGCCTAATCCACTACTTTATGTCCAAAGCACATGTTTGGGGTAGTTTCGCGCCATTTCGTTGCCTTACGTGACCCATTGCGAAAACGAGTATCGGGGTGGATACAAGGGATGAGTTTGTGCCCCAGAACCATTTCTTGATTTCTTGCAAAGAATATGCCCAATCCACTTTCTTAGGTCCAAAACTCATGTTCGGGGTTGTTTCGTGCCATTTTGTTGCCGCACGTGACCCATTGCGAAACCGAGTATCGGGGTGGATACAAGGCATGAGTTTGTGACCCCAGAACCATTTCTTGTTTTTTTGCAAAGAACTTGCCCAATCCACTTCTTTAGGTCCAAAACTCATGTTTGGGGTAGTTTCGCGCCATTTGGTTGCCGCACGTCACCCATTGCGAAAACGAGAATCGTGGCGGATACAAGGCATGAGTTTGTGCCACCGGAACCAATTCTTGTTTTTTCACAACGACATGCGCAATCCACTTTTTTAGGTCCAAAACACATATTTGGGGTGGTTTCGCGCCATTTCGTTGCCACACGTGACCCATTGCGAAAATGAGTATCGGGGTAGATACAAGGCATGAGTTTGTGTCTCCAGAACCAATTCCTGTATTTTTTTTGGCAATGAACATGCCCAATCCACTACTTTAGGTCCGAAACTCATGTTTGGGGTGGTTTCACGCCATTTCATTACCGCACGTGACCCATTACGAAAACAAGTATCGGAGTGCATACAAGGCATAGTTTGTGCCCCCAGAACCATTTCTACTTTTTTCGCAACGAACATCCCCAATCCACTACTTTAGGTCCAAAACTCATGTTTGGGGTGGTTTCGCGCCATTTCATTGCCGCACATGACCCATTGCGAAAACGAGTATCAGGGTGGATACAAGGCATGAGTTTCTGCCCCCAGAACCATTTCTTGTTTTTTCGCAACGAACATGCCCAATCCACTACTTTAGGTCCAAAACTCATGTTCGGGGTTGTTTCGCGCCATTTTGTTGCCGCACGTGACCATTGCGAAACCGAGTATCGGGGTGGATACATGGCACGAGTTTGTGCCCATAGAACCATTTCTTGTTTTTTTTGCAAATAACATGCCCAATCCACTGCTTTAGGTCCAAAACTCATGTTTGGGGTGGTTTCGCGCCATTTGGTTGCCGCACGTCACCCATTGCGAAAACGAGAATCGGGGTGGATACAAGGCATGAGTTTGTGCCACCGGAACCAATTCTTGTTTTTTCACAACGACATGTGCCATCCACTTTTTAGGTCAAAAACACATGTTTGGGATGGTTTCGCGCCATTTCGTTGCCGCACGTGACCCATTGCGAAAACGAGTATCGGGGTGCATACAAGGCATGAGTTTGTGTCTCCAGAACCAATTCCTGTTTTTTTTTTTTTGCAATGAACATGCCCAATCCACTACTTTAGGTCCGAAACTCATGTTTGGGGTGGTTTCGCGCCATTTCATTGCCGCACGTGACCCATTACGAAAACAATATCGGAGTGCATACAAGGCATAAGTTTGTGCCCCGAGAACCATTTCTAGTTTTTTCGCAACGAACATGCCCAATCCACTACTTTTGGTCCAAAACTCATGTTTGGGGTGGTTTCGCGCCATTTCATTGCCACACATGACCCATTGCGAAAATGAGTATCGGGGTGAATACAAGGCATGAGTTTCTGCCCCCAGAACCATTTCTTGTTTTTTCGCAACGAACAAGCCCAATCCACTACTTTAGGTCCAAAACTCATGTTCAGGGTTGTTTCGCACCATTTTGTTGCCGCACGTGACCCATTGCGAAAACGAGTATCGGGGTGGATACAAGGCATGAGTTTGTGCCCCCAGAACCATTTCTTGTTTTTTTTGCAAAGAACATGCACAATCCACTTCTTTAGGTCCAAAACTCATGTTTGGGGGTGGTTTCGCGCCATTTTGTTGCCGCACGTGACCCACTACGAAAACGAGTATCGGGGTGTATATAAGCCATGAGTTTGTGCCCCCAGAACCATTTCTTGTTTTTTCGCAACGAACATGCCCAATCCACTACTTTAGGTCTAAAACTCATATTAGGGGAGGTTTTGCGCCATTTTTGTTGCCACACATGACCCATTCTAAAAATTGGTATCGGGATGCTTACAAAGGGCACGAGTTTGTGTCCCCGAAACCATTTCTTGTTGTTTTGCAATGAACAAGCCTAATCCACTACTTTATGTCCAAAGCACATGTTTGGGGGAGTTTCGCGCCATTTCATTGCCGCACGTGACCCATTGCGAATACGAGTATCGGGGTGGATACAAGGGATGAGTTTGTGCCCCAGAACCATTTCTTGATTTCTTGCAAAGAATATGCCCAATCCACTTCATTAGGTCCAAAACTCATGTTCGGGGTTGTTTCGTGCCATTTTGTTGCCGCACGTGACCCATTGCGAAACCGAGTATCGGGGTGGATACAAGGCATCAGTTTGTGACCCCAGAACCATTTCTTGTTTTTTTGCAAAGAACTTGCCCAATCCACTTCTTTAGGTCCAAAACTCATGTTTGGGGTAGTTTCGCGCCATTTGGTTGCCGCACGTCACCCATTGCGAAAACGAGAATCGTGGTGGATATGAGGCATGCGTTTGTGTCTCCAAAACCAATACCTATTTTTTTTTTTTTTGCAATAAACATGCCCAATCCACTACTTTAGGTCCGAAACTCATGTTTCGGGTGGTTTCGTGCCATTTCATTGCCGCACGTGACCCATTACGAAAACAAGTATCGGAGTGCATACAAGGCATAAGTTTGTGCCCCCAGAACCATTTCTAGTTTTTTCGCAACGAACATGCCCAATCCACTACTATAGGTCCAAAACTCATGTTTGGGGTGGTTTCGCGCCATTTCATAGCCGCACGTGACCCATTGCGAAAACGATTATCGGGGTGGATACAAGGCATGAGTTTCTGCCCCAGAACCATTTCTTGTTTTTTTGCAACGAACATGCCCAATCCACTACTTTAGGTCCAAAACTCATGTTCGGGGTTGTTTCGCGCCATTTTGTTGCCGCATGTGACCATTGCGAAACCGAGTATCGGGGTGGATACATGGCATGAGTTTGTGCCCATACAACCATTTCTTGTTTTTTTTTGCAAATAACATGCCCAATCCACTTCTTTAGGTCCAAAACTCATGTTTGGGGTGGTTTCGCGCCATTTGTTTGCCGCACGTCACCCATTGCGAAAACGAGAATCGGGGTGGATACAAGGCATGAGTTTGTGCCACCGGAACCAATTCTTGTTTTTTCACAACGACATGTGCCATCCACTTTTTAGGTCCAAAACACATGTTTGGGGTGGTTTCGCGCCATTTCGTTGCCGCACGTGACCCATTGCGAAAACGAGTATCGGGGTGCATACAAGGCATGAGTTTGTGTCTCCAGAACCAATTCTTGTTTTTTTTTTTTGCAATGAACATGCCCAATCCACTACTTTAGGTCCGAAACTCATGCTTGGGGTGGTTTCGCGCCATTTCATTGCCGCATGTGACCCATTACGAAAACAATATCGGAGTGCATACAAGGCACAAGTTTGTGCCCCTAGAACCATTTCTAGTTTTTTCGCAACGAACATGCCGAATCCACTACTTTTGGTCCAAAACTCATGTTTGGGGTGGTTTCGCGCCATTTCATTGCCGCTCATGACCCATTGCGAAAACGAGTATCGGTGTGAATACAAGGCATGAGTTTCTGGCCCCCGAACCATTTCTTGTTTTTTTCGCAACGAACATGCCCAATCCACTACTTTAGGTCCAAAACTCATGTTTGGGGTGGTTTCGCGCCATTTCATTGCCGCACGTGACCCATTGCGAAAACGAGTATCGGGGTGGATACAAGGCATGAGTTTCTGCCCCCAGAACCATTTCTTATTTTTTCGCAACGAACTTGCCCAATCCACTACTTTAGGTCCAAAACAAATGTTCGGGGTTGTTTCGCGCCATTTTGTTGCCGCACGTGACCATTGCGAAACCAAGTATCGAGGTGGATACATGGCATGAGTTTGTGCCCATAGAACCATTTCTTGTTTTTTTTGCAAATAACATGCCCAATCCACTTCTTTAGGTCCAAAACACATGTTTGGGGTGGTTTCGCGCCATTTCGTTGCCGCACGTGACCCATTGCGAAAACGAGTATCGGGGTGCATACAAGGCATGAGTTTGTGTCTCCAGAACTAATTCGTGTTTTTTTTTGCAATGAACATGCCCAATCCACTACTTTAGGTCCGAAACTCATGTTTGGGGATGTTTCGCGCCATTTCATTGCCGCACGTGACCCATTACGAAAACAATACCGGAGTGCATACAAGGCATAACTTTGTGCCCCTAGAACCATTTCTAGTTTTTTCGCAACGAACATGCCCAATCCACTTCTTTAGGTCCAAAACTCATGTTCGGGGTTGTTTCGCGCCATTTTGTGCCGCACGTGACCCAATGCGAAAACGAGTATCGGGGTGGATACAAGGCTTGAGTTTGTGCCCCCAGAACCATTTCATGTTTTTTTTTGCAAAGAAATGCCCAATCCACTTCTTTAGGTCCAAAACTCATGTTTGGGGGTGGTTTCGCGCCATTTTGTTGCCGTACGTGACCCACTGCGAAAACGAGTATCGGGGTGTATATAAGCCATGAGTTTGTGCCCCAGAACCATTTCTTGTTTTTTCGCAACGAACATGCCCAAGCCACTAACTCATATTAGGGGAGGTTTTGCGCCATTTTGTTGCCACACATGACCCATTCTAAAAATGGGTATCGGGGTGCTTACAAGGGCACGAGTTTGTGTCCCCGAAACCATTTCTTGTTGTTTCGCAATGAACATGCCTAATCCACTACTTTATGTCCAAAGCACATGTTTGGGGTAGTTTCGCGCCATTTCGTTGCCGCACGTGACCCATTGCGAAAACGAGTATCGGGGTGGATACAAGGGATGAGTTTGTGCCCCCAGAACCATTTCTTGATTTCTTGCAAAGAATATGCCCAATCCACTTCTTTAGGTCCAAAACTCATGTTCGGGGTTGTTTCGTGCCATTTTGTTGCCGCATGTGAACCATTGCGAAACCGAGTATCGGGGTGGATACAAGGCATGAGTTTGTGACCCCAGAACCATTTCTTGTTTTTTTTGCAAAGAACTTGCCCAATCCACTTCTTTAGGTCCAAAACTCATGTTTGGGGTAGTTTCGCGCCATTTGGTTGCCGCACGTCACCCATTGCGAAAACGAGAATCGTGGTGGATACAAGGCATGAGTTTGTGCCACCGGAACCAATTCTAGTTTTTTCGCAACGAACATGCCCAATCCACTACTTTAGGTCCAAAACTCATGTTTGGAGTGGTTTCGCGCCATTTCATTGCCGCACGTGACCCATTGCGAAAACGAGTATCGGGGTGGATACAAGGCATGAGTTTCTGCCCCCAGAACCATTTCTTGTTGTTTCGCAATGAAGAAGCCTAATCCACTACTTTATGTCCAAAACACAAGTTTGGGGTAGTTTCGCGCCATTTCGTTGCCGCACGTGACCCATTGCGAAAATGGGTATCGGGATGTATACAAGGCATGATTTTGTTCCACCGAAACCATTTCTTGTTTTTTCTCAATGAACATGCCCAATCCACTACTTTAGGTCCAAAACTCATGATTAGGGTGGTTTCGCGCTATTTCGTTGCCACATGTGACCCCCATTGCGAATATGAGTATCGGGCTGCATACAAGGCGTGAGTTTGTGTCCCCGGAACCATTTCTTGTTTTTTCGCAAGGAACATGCCCAATCCACTTTTTTTGTCCAAAACTCATGTGTTGGGGTGGTTTCGCGCCATTTCGTTGCCGCACGTGACCCATTGCGAAAACGAGTATCGGGGTGCATGCAAAGCATGAGTTTGTGCCCGTAGAACCATTTCTTGTTTTTCGCAATGAACATGCCCAATCCACTACTTTAGGTCCAAAACTCATGTTTGGGGTGGTTTCGCGCCATTTTGTTGCCGCACGTGACCATTGCGAAACCGAGTATCAGGTTGGATACATGGCATGAGTTTGTGCCCATAGAACCATTTCTTGTTTTTTTTTGCAAATAACATGCCCAATCCACTACTTTAGGTCCGAAACTCATGTTTGGGGTGGTTTCGCGCCATTTCGTTGCCGCACGTGACCCATTGCGAAAACGAGTATCGGGGTGCATGCAAAGCATGAGTTTGTGCCCGCAGAACCATTTCTTGTTTTTCGTAACGAACATGCCCAATCCACTACTTTAGGTCCAAAACTCATGTTTGGGGTGGTTTCGCGCCATTTCGTTGGCGCACGTGACCCGTTGCGAAAACTGGTATTGGGGTGTATACACGGCATGAATTTGTTCCGCCGGAACCATTTCTTGTTTCTCGCAACGAAGACGCCTAATCCACTACTTTAGGTCTAAAACTCATGTTTGGGGTGGTTTCACGCCTTTAGGTTGCCGCACGTCACCCATTGCGAAAACGAGAATTGGGGTGGATACAAGGCATGAGTTTCTGCCCCCAAAACCATTTCTTGTTTTTTTCCAAAGAACATGCCCAATCCACTTCTTTAGGTCCAAAACTCATGTTTGGGGTGGTTTCGCGCCATTTCATTGCCGCACGTGACCCATTGCGAAAACTGGGATCGGGGTGTATACAAGGCATGAATTTGTTCCGCTGGAACCATTTCCTGTTTTCTCGGAATGAACAAGCCCAATCCACTACTTTAGGTCCAAAACTCATGTTTGGTATGGTTTCGCGCCATTTGGTTGCCGCACGTCACCCATCGCGAAAACGAGAATCGGTGTGGATACAAGGCATGAGTTTGTGCCACCGGAACCAATTCTTGTGTTTTCACAACAAACATGCCCAATCCACTTTTTTAGGTCCAAAACACATGTTTGGGGTGGTTTCGCGCCATTTTGTTGCCGCACGTGACCCATTGCGAAAACGAGTGTCGGGGTGCATACAAGGCATGAGTTTGTGTCTCCAGAACCAATTCCTGTTTTTTTGCAATGAATATGCCCAATCCACTGCTTTAGGTCCAAAACTCATGTTTGGGGTGGTTTCGCGCCATTTCGTTGCCGCACGTGACCCATTGCGAAAACAAGAATCGGGGTGCATACAAGGCATAAGTTTGTGCCCCAGAACCATTTCTAGTTATTTCGCGACGAACATGCCCAGTCCACTACTTTAGGTCAAAAAGTCATGTTTGGGGTGGTTTCGCGCCATTTCGTTGTCGCACGTGACCCATTGCGAAAACGAGTATCGGGGTGGATACAATGCATGAGTTTCTGCCCGCAGAACCATTTCTTGTTTTTTCACAACGAACAAGCCCAATCCACTACTTTAGGTCCAAAACTCATGTTTGGGGTTGTTTCGCGCCATTTCGTTGCCGCACGTGACCCATTGCGAAAACGAGTATCGGGGTGGATACAAGGCATGAGTCTGTGCCCCCAGAACCATTTCTTGTTTTTTCGCAACGAAGATGCCCAATTCACTAAGTTAGGTCTAAAACTCATATTAGGGGTGGTTTCGCGCCATTTCGTTGCCACACATGACCCATTCTGAAAATGGGTATCGGGGTGGATACAAGGCATGAGTTTCTGCCCCCAGAACCATTTCTTGTTTTTTCACAACGAACATGCCCAATCCACTACTTTAGGTCCAAAACTCATGTTCGGGGTTGTTTCGCGCCATTTCTTTGCCGCACGTGACCCATTGCGAAAACGAGTATCGGGGTGGATACAAGGCATGAGTTTGTGCCCCCAGAACCATTTCTTGTTTTTTTTTTCAAAGAACATGCCCAATCCACTTCTTTAGGTCCAAAACTCATGTTTGGGGTGGTTTCGCGCCATTTTGTTGCCGCACGTGACCCATTGCGAAAACAAGTATTGGGCTGCATACAAGGCATGAGTTTGTGCCCTAGAACCATTTCTTGTTTTTTCGCAACAAACATGCCCAATCCACTAAGTTAGGTCTAAAACTCATATTAGGGGTGGTTTCGCACCATTTCGTTGCCACACATGACCCATTCTGAAAATGGGTATCGGGGTGGAAACAAGGCATGAGTTTCTGCCCCTGGAACTATTTCTTGTTTTTTCGCAACGAACATGCTCAATCCACTACTTTAGGTCCAAAGCTCATGTTCGGGGTTGTTTCGCGCCATTTTGTTGCCGCATGTGACCCATTGCGAAATCTAGTATCGGGATGGATACAAGGCATGAGTTTGTTCCCCCAGAACAATTTTTTGTTTTTTTTTTTTTGCAAAGCACTTGCCCAATCCACTTCTTTAGGTCCAAAACTCATGTTTGGGGTGGTTTCGCGCCATTTGATTGCCGCACGTCACCCATTGCGAAAACGAGTATCGGGGTACATACAAGGCATGAGTTTGTGTCTCCAGAACCGATTCCTGTTTTTTTTATTTTTTTGCAATGAACATGCCCAATCCACTACTTTTGGTCCGAAACTCATGTTTGGGGTGGTTTCGCGCCATTTCATTGCCGCACGTGACGCATTATGAAAACAAATATCGGAGTGCATACAAGGCATAAGTTTGTGCCCCCAGAACCATTTCTAGTTTTTTCGCAACGAACATGCCCAATCCACTTCTTTAGGTCCAAAACTTAGGTTTGGGGTGTTTTCGCGCGATTTCGTTGCCGCACGTGACCCATTGCGAAAACGAGTATCGGGGTGGATACAAGGCATGAGTTTCTGCCCCCAGAACCATTTCTTGTTGTTTCGCAATGAAGAAGCCTAATCCACTACTTTATGTCCAAAACACAAGTTTGGGGTAGTTTCGCGCCATTTCGTTGCCGCACGTGACCCATTGCGAAAATGGGTATCGGGATGTATACAAGGCATGATTTTGTTCCACCGAAACCATTTCTTGTTTTTTCTCAATGAACATGCCCAATCCACTACTTTAGGTCCAAAACTCATGATTAGGGTGGTTTCGCGCTATTTCGTTGCCACATGTGACCCCCATTGCGAATATGAGTATCGGGCTGCATACAAGGCGTGAGTTTGTGTCCCCGGAACCATTTCTTGTTTTTTCGCAAGGAACATGCCCAATCCACTTTTTTTGTCCAAAACTCATGTGTTGGGGTGGTTTCGCGCCATTTCGTTGCCGCACGTGACCCATTGCGAAAACGAGTATCGGGGTGCATACAAGGCATGAGTTTGTGTCTCCAGAACCAATTCTTGTTTTTTTTTTGCAATGAACATGCCCAATCCACTACTTTAGGTCCGAAACTCATGCTTGGGGTGGTTTCGCGCCATTTCATTGCCGCATGTGACCCATTACGAAAACAATATCGGAGTGCATACAAGGCACAAGTTTGTGCCCCTAGAACCATTTCTAGTTTTTTCGCAACGAACATGCCGAATCCACTACTTTTGGTCCAAAACTCATGTTTGGGGTGGTTTCGCGCCATTTCATTGCCGCTCATGACCCATTGCGAAAACGAGTATCGGTGTGAATACAAGGCATGAGTTTCTGGCCCCCGAACCATTTCTTGTTTTTTTCGCAACGAACATGCCCAATCCACTACTTTAGGTCCAAAACTCATGTTTGGGGTGGTTTCGCGCCATTTCATTGCCGCACGTGACCCATTGCGAAAACGAGTATCGGGGTGGATACAAGGCATGAGTTTCTGCCCCCAGAACCATTTCTTATTTTTTCGCAACGAACTTGCCCAATCCACTACTTTAGGTCCAAAACAAATGTTCGGGGTTGTTTCGCGCCATTTTGTTGCCGCACGTGACCATTGCGAAACCAAGTATCGAGGTGGATACATGGCATGAGTTTGTGCCCATAGAACCATTTCTTGTTTTTTTTGCAAATAACATGCCCAATCCAGTTCTTTAGGTCCAAAACACATGTTTGGGGTGGTTTCGCGCCATTTCGTTGCAGCACGTGACCCATTGCGAAAACGAGTATCGGGGTGCATACAAGGCATGAGTTTGTGTCTCCAGAACTAATTCGTGTTTTTTTTTGCAATGAACATGCCCAATCCACTACTTTAGGTCCGAAACTCATGTTTGGGGATGTTTCGCGCCATTTCATTGCCGCACGTGACCCATTACGAAAACAATACCGGAGTGCATACAAGGCATAACTTTGTGCCCCTAGAACCATTTCTAGTTTTTTCGCAACGAACATGCCCAATCCACTTCTTTAGGTCTAAAACTCATGTTCGGGGTTGTTTCGCGCCATTTTGTGCCGCACGTGACCCAATGCGAAAACGAGTATCGGGGTGGATACAAGGCTTGAGTTTGTGCCCCCAGAACCATTTCATGTTTTTTTTTGCAAAGAAATGCCCAATCCACTTCTTTAGGTCCAAAACTCATGTTTGGGGGTGGTTTCGCGCCATTTTGTTGCCGTACGTGACCCACTGCGAAAACGAGTATCGGGGTGTATATAAGCCATGAGTTTGTGCCCTAGAACCATTTCTTGTTTTTTCGCAACGAACATGCCCAAGCCACTAACTCATATTAGGGGAGGTTTTGCGCCATTTTGTTGCCACACATGACCCATTCTAAAAATGGGTATCGGGGTGCTTACAAGGGCACGAGTTTGTGTCCCCGAAACCATTTCTTGTTGTTTCGCAATGAACATGCCTAATCCACTACTTTATGTCCAAAGCACATGTTTGGGGTAGTTTCGCGCCATTTCGTTGCCGCACGTGACCCATTGCGAAAACGAGTATCGGGGTGGATACAAGGGATGAGTTTGTGCCCCCAGAACCATTTCTTGATTTCTTGCAAAGAATATGCCCAATCCACTTCTTTAGGTCCAAAACTCATGTTCGGGGTTGTTTCGTGCCATTTTGTTGCCGCATGTGAACCATTGCGAAACCGAGTATCGGGGTGGATACAAGGCATGAGTTTGTGACCCCAGAACCATTTCTTGTTTTTTTTGCAAAGAACTTGCCCAATCCACTTCTTTAGGTCCAAAACTCATGTTTGGGGTAGTTTCGCGCCATTTGGTTGCCGCACGTCACCCATTGCGAAAACGAGAATCGTGGTGGATACAAGGCATGAGTTTGTGCCACCGGAACCAATTCTAGTTTTTTCGCAACGAACATGCCCAATCCACTACTTTAGGTCCAAAACTCATGTTTGGAGTGGTTTCGCGCCATTTCATTGCCGCACGTGACCCATTGCGAAAACGAGTATCGGGGTGGATACAAGGCATGAGTTTCTGCCCCCAGAACCATTTCTTGTTGTTTCGCAATGAAGAAGCCTAATCCACTACTTTATGTCCAAAACACAAGTTTGGGGTAGTTTCGCGCCATTTCGTTGCCGCACGTGACCCATTGCGAAAATGGGTATCGGGATGTATACAAGGCATGATTTTGTTCCACCGAAACCATTTCTTGTTTTTTCTCAATGAACATGCCCAATCCACTACTTTAGGTCCAAAACTCATGATTAGGGTGGTTTCGCGCTATTTCGTTGCCACATGTGACCCCCATTGCGAATATGAGTATCGGGCTGCATACAAGGCGTGAGTTTGTGTCCCCGGAACCATTTCTTGTTTTTTCGCAAGGAACATGCCCAATCCACTTTTTTTGTCCAAAACTCATGTGTTGGGGTGGTTTCGCGCCATTTCGTTGCCGCACGTGACCCATTGCGAAAACGAGTATCGGGGTGCATGCAAAGCATGAGTTTGTGCCCGCAGAACCATTTCTTGTTTTTCGCAATGAACATGCCCAATCCACTACTTTAGGTCCAAAACTCATGTTTGGGGTGGTTTCGCGCCATTTTGTTGCCGCACGTGACCATTGCGAAACCGAGTATCAGGTTGGATACATGGCATGAGTTTGTGCCCATAGAACCATTTCTTGTTTTTTTTTGCAAATACATGCCCAATCCACTACTTTAGGTCCGAAACTCATGTTTGGGGTGGTTTCGCGCCATTTCGTTGCCGCACGTGACCCATTGCGAAAACGAGTATCGGGGTGCATGCAAAGCATGAGTTTGTGCCCGCAGAACCATTTCTTGTTTTTCGTAACGAACATGCCCAATCCACTACTTTAGGTCCAAAACTCATGTTTGGGGTGGTTTCGCGCCATTTCGTTGGCGCACGTGACCCGTTGCGGAAACTGGTATTGGGGTGTATACACGGCATGAATTTGTTCCGCCGGAACCATTTCTTGTTTCTCGCAACGAAGACGCCTAATCCACTACTTTAGGTCTAAAACTCATGTTTGGGGTGGTTTCACGCCTTTAGGTTGCCGCACGTCACCCATTGCGAAAACGAGAATTGGGGTGGATACAAGGCATGAGTTTCTGCCCCCAAAACCATTTCTTGTTTTTTTCCAAAGAACATGCCCAATCCACTTCTTTAGGTCCAAAACTCATGTTTGGGGTGGTTTCGCGCCATTTCATTGCCGCACGTGACCCATTGCGAAAACTGGGATCGGGGTGTATACAAGGCATGAATTTGTTCCGCTGGAACCATTTCCTGTTTTCTCGGAATGAACAAGCCCAATCCACTACTTTAGGTCCAAAACTCATGTTTGGTATGGTTTCGCGCCATTTGGTTGCCGCACGTCACCCATCGCGAAAACGAGAATCGGTGTGGATACAAGGCATGAGTTTGTGCCACCGGAACCAATTCTTGTGTTTTCACAACAAACATGCCCAATCCACTTTTTTAGGTCCAAAACACATGTTTGGGGTGGTTTCGCGCCATTTTGTTGCCGCACGTGACCCATTGCGAAAACGAGTGTCGGGGTGCATACAAGGCATGAGTTTGTGTCTCCAGAACCAATTCCTGTTTTTTTGCAATGAATATGCCCAATCCACTGCTTTAGGTCCAAAACTCATGTTTGGGGTGGTTTCGCGCCATTTCGTTGCCGCACGTGACCCATTGCGAAAACAAGAATCGGGGTGCATACAAGGCATAAGTTTGTGCCCCAGAACCATTTCTAGTTATTTCGCGACGAACATGCCCAGTCCACTACTTTAGGTCAAAAAGTCATGTTTGGGGTGGTTTCGCGCCATTTCGTTGTCGCACGTGACCCATTGCGAAAACGAGTATCGGGGTGGATACAATGCATGAGTTTCTGCCCGCAGAACCATTTCTTGTTTTTTCACAACGAACAAGCCCAATCCACTACTTTAGGTCCAAAACTCATGTTTGGGGTTGTTTCGCGCCATTTCGTTGCCGCACGTGACCCATTGCGAAAACGAGTATCGGGGTGGATACAAGGCATGAGTCTGTGCCCCCAGAACCATTTCTTGTTTTTTCGCAACGAAGATGCCCAATTCACTAAGTTAGGTCTAAAACTCATATTAGGGGTGGTTTCGCGCCATTTCGTTGCCACACATGACCCATTCTGAAAATGGGTATCGGGGTGGGTACAAGGCATGAGTTTCTGCCCCCAGAACCATTTCTTGTTTTTTCACAACGAACATGCCCAATCCACTACTTTAGGTCCAAAACTCATGTTCGGGGTTGTTTCGCGCCATTTCTTTGCCGCACGTGACCCATTGCGAAAACGAGTATCGGGGTGGATACAAGGCATGAGTTTGTGCCCCCAGAACCATTTCTTGTTTTTTTTTTCAAAGAACATGCCCAATCCACTTCTTTAGGTCCAAAACTCATGTTTGGGGTGGTTTCGCGCCATTTTGTTGCCGCACGTGACCCATTGCGAAAACAAGTATTGGGCTGCATACAAGGCATGAGTTTGTGCCCTAGAACCATTTCTTGTTTTTTCGCAACAAACATGCCCAATCCACTAAGTTAGGTCTAAAACTCATATTAGGGGTGGTTTCGCACCATTTCGTTGCCACACATGACCCATTCTGAAAATGGGTATCGGGGTGGAAACAAGGCATGAGTTTCTGCCCCTAGAACTATTTCTTGTTTTTTCGCAACGAACATGCTCAATCCACTACTTTAGGTCCAAAGCTCATGTTCGGGGTTGTTTCGCGCCATTTTGTTGCCGCATGTGACCCATTGCGAAATCTAGTATCGGGATGGATACAAGGCATGAGTTTGTTCCCCCAGAACAATTTTTTGTTTTTTTTTTTGCAAAGAACTTGCCCAATCCACTTCTTTAGGTCCAAAACTCATGTTTGGGGTGGTTTCGCGCCATTTGATTGCCGCACGTCACCCATTGCGAAAACGAGTATCGGGGTACATACAAGGCATGAGTTTGTGTCTCCAGAACCGATTCCTGTTTTTTTTATTTTTTTGCAATGAACATGCCCAATCCACTACTTTTGGTCCGAAACTCATGTTTGGGGTGGTTTCGCGCCATTTCATTGCCGCACGTGACGCATTATGAAAGCAAATATCGGAGTGCATACAAGGCATAAGTTTGTGCCCCCAGAACCATTTCTAGTTTTTTCGCAACGAACATGCCCAATCCACTTCTTTAGGTCCAAAACTTAGGTTTGGGGTGTTTTCGCGCGATTTCGTTGCCGCACGTGACCCATTGCGAAAACGAGTATCGGGGTGGATACAAGGCATGAGTTTGTGCCGTCGGAACCATTTCTTGTTTCTTCGCAACGAACTTGCCCAATCCACTTCTTTAGGTCCAAAACCCAGGTTTGGGGTGGTTTCGTGCCATTTCATTGCCGCACGTGACCCATTGCGAAGCCGTGTATCGGAGTGGATATAAGGCATGAGTTTGTGCCCCAAAACCACTTCTTTTTTTTTTGCAAAGAACATGCCCAATCCACTTCTTTAGGTCCAAAACTCATGTTTGGGGTGGTTTCGCGCCATTTGGTTGCCGCACGTCACCCATTGCGAAATCGAGAATCGGGGTGGATACAAGGCATGAGTTTATGCCACCAGAACCAATTCTTGTTTTTTCACAACGACATGCGCAGTCCACTTTTTTAGGTCCAAAACACAAGTTTGGGGTGGTTTCGCGCCATTTCGTTGCCGCACGCGACCCATTGCGAAAACGAGTATCGGGGTGCATACAAGGCATGAGTTTGTGTCTCCAGAACCAATTCCTGTTTTTTTTGCAATGAATATGCCCAATCCACTACTTTAGGTCCGAAACTCATGTTTGGGGTGGTTTCGCGTCATTTCGTTGCTGCACGTGACCCATTACGAAAACAAGTATCGGAGTGCATACAAGGCATGAGTTTGTGTCTCCAGAACCAATTCCTGTTTTTTTTTTGCAATGAACATGCCCAATCCACTACTTTAGGTCCAAAACTCATGTTTGGGGCCGTTTCGCGCCATTTCATTGCCGCACGTGACCCACTACGAAAACAAGTATCGAAATGCATACAAGGCATAAGTTTGTGCCCCTAGAACCATTTCTAGTTTTTTCGCAACGAACATGCTCAATCCACTACTTTAGGTCCAAAACTCATGTTTGGGGTGGTCTCGCGCCATTTCGTTGTAGCACGTGACCCATTGGGAAAACGAGTATCGGGGTGGATACAAGGCATGAGTTTGTGCCCCCAGAACCATTTCTTGTGTTTTTTTGCAAAGAACATGCCCAATCCACAACTTTATGTCCAAAACTCATGTTTAGGGTTGTTTCGCGCCATTTTGTTGCCACATGTGACCCATTGCGAAAACGAGTATCAGGATGGATACAAGGCATGAGTTTGTGCCCCCAGAACCATTTCTTGTGTTTTTTGCAAAGAACATGCCCAATCCACTACTTTAGGTCCAAAACTCATATTTGGGGTTATTTCGCGCCATTTTGTTGCCGCACGTGACTCATTGCGAAAACGAGTATTGGAGTGGATACAAGGCATGAGTTTGTGCCCCCAGAACCATTTCTTGTTTTTTTGCAAAGAACATGCCCAATCCACTTTTTTAGTTCCAAACTCATGTTTGGGGTGGTTTCGCGCCATTTCGTTGCCGCACGTGACCCATTGCGAAAACGAGTATCGGGGTGCATACAAGGCATGAGTTTGTGCCCCCAGAACCATTTCTTGTTTTTTCGCAACGAACATGCCCAATCCACTACTTGAGGTCTAAAACTCATATTAGGGGTGGTTTTGCGCCATTTTGTTGCCACACATGACCCATTCTGAAAATGGGTATCGAGGTGCTTACAAGGGCATGAGTTTGTGTCCCCGAAACCATTTCTTGTTGTTTCTCAATGAACAAGCCTAATCCACTACTTTATGTCCAAAACACATGTTTGGGGTAGTTTCGTGCCATTTCATTGCCGCACGTGACCCACTGCGAAAACGGGTATCGGGGTGTATTCAAGGCATGATTTTGTTCCACCGAAACCATTTTTCTTCTTTTTTCTTAGTGAACATGCCCAATCCACTACTTTAGGTCCAAAACTCATGATCCGGGTGGTTTCGCGCCATTTCGTTGCAACATGTGACCCCCATTGCGAATATGAGTATCGGGCTGCATACACGGCATGAGTTTGTGTCCCCGGAACCATTTCATGTTTTTTCGCGACGAACATGCCCAATCCACTACTTTAGGTCTAAAACTCATATTAGGGGTGGTTTTGCGCCATTTTGTTGCCACACTTGACCCATTCTGAAAATGGGTATCGGGGTGGTAACAAGGGCATGAGTTTGTGTCCCAGAAACCATTTCTTGTTGTTTCGCAATGAACAAGCCTAATCCACAACTTTATGTCCAAAACACAAGTTTGGGGTAGTTTCACGCCATTTCGTTGCCGCACGTGACCTATTGCGAAAACGGGTATCGGGGTGTATACAAGGCATGATTTTGTTCCACCGAAACCATTTCTTGTTTTTTCTCAATGAATGCCCAATCCACTACTATAGGTCCAAAACTCATGATTCGGGTGGTTTCGCGCCATTTCGTTGCCACATGTGACCCCCATTGCGAATATGAGTATCGGGCTGCATACAAGGCATGAGTTTGTGTCCCCGGTACCATTTCTTGTTTTTTCGCAAGGAACATGCCCAATCCATTTTTTTAGGTCCAAAACTCATGTTTGGGGTGGTTTCGCACCATTTCGTTGCCGCACGTGACCCATTGCGAAAACGAGTATCGGGGTGCATACAAAGCATGAGTTTGTGCCCGCAGAACCATTTCTTGTTTTTTCGCAACGAACATGCCCAATCCACTACTTTAGGTCTAAAACTCATGTTTGGGGTGGTTTCACGCCATTTCGTTGGCGCACGTGACCCGTTGCGAAAACTAGTATCGGGGTGTATACAAGGCATGAATTTGTTCCGCCGGAATGATTTCTTGTTTTCTTGCAACGAAGATGCCTAATCCACTACTTTAGGTCCAAAACTCATGTTTGGGGTGGTTTCACGCCATTAGGTTGCCGCACGTCACCCATTGCGAAAACGAGGATTGGGGTGGATACAAGGCATGAGTTTCTACCCCCAGAACCATTTCTTGTTTTTATGCAAAGAACATGCCCAATCCACTTCTTTAGGTCCAAAACTCATGTTTGGGGTGGTTTCGTGCCATTTCATTGCCGCACGTGACCCATTGCGAAAAGTGGGATCGGGGTGTATACAAGGCATGAATTTCTTCCGCTAGAACCATTTCTTGTTTTCTCGAAATGAACATGCCCAATCCACTACTTCAGGTCCAAAACTCATGTTTGGACTGGTTTCGCGCCATTTGGTTGCCGCACGTCACCCATCGCGAAAACGAGAATCGAGGTGGATACAAGGCATGAGTTTGTGCCACTGGAACCAATTCTTGTGTTTTCACAATAAACATGCCCAATCCACTTTTTTAGGTCCAAAACTCATGTTTGGGGTGGTTTCGCGCCATTTCGTTGTCGCACGTGACCCATTGCGAAAACGATTATCGGGGTGGATACAAGGCATGAGTTTCTGCCCGCAGAACCATTTCTTGTTTTTTCACAACGAACATGCCCAATCCACTACTTTAGGCCCAAAACTCATGTTTGGGGTTGTTTCACACCATTTCGTTGCTGCACGTGACCCATTGCGAAAACGAGTATTGGAGTGCATACAAGGGATGAGTGTGTGCCCCCAGAACCATTTCTTGTTTTTTTGCAACGAACATGCCCAATCCACTAAGTTAGGTCTAAAACTCATATTAGGGGTGGTTTCGCGCCATTTCGATGCCACACATGACCCATTCTGAAAATGGGTATCGGGGTGGATACAAGGCATGAGTTTCTGCCCCCAGAACCATTTCTTGTTTTTTCACATCGAACATGCCCAATCCACTACTTTAGGTCCAAAACTCATGTTTGGGGTTGTTTCGCGCCATTTCGTTGCCGCACGTGACCCACTGCAAAAACGAGTATCGGGGTGGATACAAGGCATGTGTTTGTGCCCCGAGAACCATTTCTTGTTTTTTTTTGCAAAGAACATGCCCAATCCACTTCTTTGGGTCCAAAACTCATGTGTGGGGTGGCTTCGCACCATTTCGTTGCCGCACGTGATCCATTGCGAAAATAAGTATTGGGCTGCATACAAGGCACGAGTTTGTTCCCTAGAACCATTTCTTGTTTTTTCGCAACAAACATGCCTAATCCACTAAGTTAGGTCTAAAACTCATATTAGGGGTGGTTTTGCGCCATTTCGTTGCCACACATGACCCATTCTGAAAATGGGTATCAGGGTGCTTACAAGGCATGAGTTTGTGTCCCCGCAACCATTTCTTGTTGTTTCGCAATGAACAAGCCTAATCCACTACTTTATGTCCAAAACACATGTTTGGGGTAGTTTCGCGTCATTTCGTTGCCGCACGTGACCCATTGTGAAAAAGAGTATGGGGGTGTATACAAGGCATGGTTTTGTTCCACCGATACCATTTCTTCTTTTTTGGTAATGAACATGCCCAATCCACTACTTTAGGTCCAAAACTCATGATTCGGGTGGTTTCGCGCCATTTTGTTGCCACATGTGACCCCCTTTGCAAATACGAGTATCAGGCTGCATACAAGGCATGAGTTTGTGTCCCCAGAACCATTTCTTGTTTTTTACAAGGAACATGTCCAATCCACTACTTTATGTCTAAAACTCAGGATTGGGGTGGTTTTGCGCCATTTCATTGCCGCATGTGACCTATTGCGAAAATGAGTATCAGGGTGCATACAAGGCATGAGTTTGTGCCCCAGAACCATTTCTTGTATTTTCGCAACGAACATGCCCAATCCACTACTCTAGGTCCAAAACTCATGTTTGGGGTGGTTTCGCGCCATTACGTTGCCGCACGTGACCCGTTGCGAAAACGAGTATCAAGGTACATACAAGGCATGATTTTGTCGCCGCACGTGACCCATTGCGAAAACTGGTATCGGGGTGTATACAAGGCATGTATTTGTTCCGCCGGAACCATTTCTTGTTTTCTCGCAACGAACATGCTTAATTCACTACTTTTGGTCCAAAACTCATGTTTGGGGTAGTTTCGCGCCATTTCGTTGCCGCTCGTGACCCATTGCGAAAATGAGTATCGGGGTGTATACAAGGCATGAGTTTGTGTCTCCAGAACCATTTCCGGTTTTTTTTTGCAATGAATATGCCCAATCTACTACTTTAGGTCCAAAACTCATGATTGGGGTGGTTTCGCGCCATTTCATTGCCGCATGTGACCCATTGCGAAAACAAGTATCGGGGTGCATACAAGGCACAAGTTTGTGCCCCAGAACCATTTCTAGTTTTTTCGCAACGAACATGCCCAATCCACTACTTTAGGTCCAAAACTCATGTTTGGGGTTGTTTCGCGCCATTTCGTTGCCGCACGTGACCCATTGCGAAAACGAGTATCGGGGTGGATACAAGGCATGAGTTTCTGCCCCAAGAACCATTTCTTGTTTTTTCGCAACGAACATGCCCAATCCACTACTTTAGGTCCAAAACTCATGTTTGGGGTGGTTTTGCGCCATTTCGGTGCCGCACGTGACCCATTGCGAAAACGAGTATCAAGGTACATACGAGGCATGATTTTGTCTCTCAGAACCGTATCTTGTTTTTTCGCAATGAACATGCACGATCCCCTACTTTAGGTCCAAAACTCATGTTTGAGGTAGTTTCGCGAGATTTCATTGCCGGCCGTGACCCATGGTGAAAACTGGTATCGAGGTGTATACAAGGCATGAATTTGTTCCACCAGAACCATTTCTTGTTTTCTCGCAACGAACATGTCTAATCCGCTACTTTAGGTCCAAAACTCATGTTTGAGGTGGTTTCGCACCGTTTCGTTGCCGCACGTCACCCATTGCGAAAACGAGAATCTGAGTGGATACAAGGCATGAGTTTGTGCCCTTGGAACCAATTCTTGTTTTTTCACAACGAACATGCCCAATCCACTTTTTTAGGTCCAAAACTCATGTTTGGGGTGGTTTCACGCCGTTTCGTTGCCGCACGTCACCCATTGCGAAAACGAGAATGGGGTGGATACAAGGCATGAGTTTGTGCCCCCGGGAACCAATTTTTGTTTTTTCACAACGAACATGCCCAATCCACTTTTTTAAGTCCGAAACTATTGTTTGGGGTGGTTTCGCGCCGTTTGGTTGCCGCACGTCACCCATTGCGAAAACGAGAATCGTGGTAGATACAAGGCATGAGTTTGTGCCACCGGAACCAGTTCTTGTTTTTTCATAACGAACATGCCCGATCCACTTTTTTAGGTCCAAAACTCATGTTTGTGGTGGTTTTGCACCATTTCGTTGCCACACGTGACCCATTGCGAAAACGAGTATCGGGGTGCATACAAGGCATGAGTTTGTGTCTCTAAAACCATTTCCTGTGTTTTTTGCAATGAACATGCCCAATCCACTACTTTAGGTCCAAAACTCATGTTTGGGGTGGTTTCGCGCCATTTCATTGCCGCACGTGACCCATTGCAAAAACAAGTATCGGGGTGCATACAAGGCAAAAGTTTATGCCCCAGAACCATTTCTAGTTTTTTCGCAACGAACATACCCAATCCACTACTTTAAGTCCAAAACTCTTGTTTGGGGTGGTTTCGCGCCATTTCGTTGCCGCACATGACCCATTGCGAAAACGAGTATCGGGTTGGATACAAAGCATGAGTTTCTGTCCCCAGAACCATTTCTTGTTTTTTCGCAACGAACATGCCCAATCCACTACTTTAGGTCCAAAACTTATGTTTGGGGTGGTTTTGCGCCATTTCGGTGCCGCACGTGACCCATTGCGAAAACGAGTATCAGGGTACATACAAGGCATGATTTTATCTCTGAGAACCATATCTTGTTTTTTCGCAATCAACATGCCCGATCCACTACTTTAGGTCCAAAACTCATGTTTGAGGTGGTTTCGCGCCATTTCATTGCCGCACGTGACCTATTGCGAAAACTAGTATCGGGTTGTATACAAGGCATGAATTTGTTCCGTCAGAACCATTTCTTGTTTTCTCGCAACGAACTTGTCTAATCCACTACTTTAGGTCCAAAACTCATGTTTGGGGTGGTTTCGCGCCGTTTCGATGCCGCACGTCACCCATTGCGAAAACGAGAATCGGGGTGGATACAAGGCATGAATTTGTGCCCCTAAAACCAGTTGTTTTTTCACAACGAACATGCCCAATCCACTTTTTTAGGTCCAAAACTCATGCTTGGGGTGGTTTCGCGCCATTTCGTTGCCGCACGTGACCCATTGCGAAAACGAGTATCGAGGTGGATACAAGGCATGAGTTTGTGCCCCCAAAACCATTTCTTGTTTTTTTGCAAAGAATATGCCCAAACCACTCTTTAGGTCCAAAACTCATGTTTGGGTTGGTTTCACGCCATTTCGTTGCCGCAGGTGACCATCGGTGTTTGATACCGGCCATGCAACACGGGGTGTGTTGCGTAGTGCTTTTGGATTGGCGAAATCGGCGTAGCTTAATGGTTCGCGTGGAGATGCGATGAGACACGATGTTTTATATAGGTTCGGGCCGCTGGAGCGTAACACCCTACTTCCTGTTTGTCGCGAGTTGTATTGACTTTGCTCTCGAGGTTACAATAAAAGCTAGGGCATCTGGTGGCTGGTATGCGATAAGATGCTAGATGTTCTACGTAGGTGTCCCTCACCCGCCTTATATAATCCGGCAAGGCTTGGGTTACAAGTCGGTTTCCATCTATGAGTCCTACTCGATTTAGAATCCTAAAGAGTATATAGAATCTAATAGTACTAATCATGGATACAATGATAAGTTGCATGAAACTAAAGTATGTATATCCAAACATGTAGTATTCAAAACCATGAATTCATAATACAACATATTCAAGCGGATTACTACTTTGCCCATCAGTGGTATTGGCATTCTCACACTTGGTGAGCATCAGCGATTCTAATCGATTGTTAATTCCCGGGAACAACTAAATATACCAGGAGTATATGCTTACTAGCCATCGCGTTCCCACATATAGTCCCCATCTCCACTTGTCCCATCCCAAGTTCGATTCCAACCCGCCATTCTCCAGGTTTAGCCCCCATGGAGCGTTACCATGGCGTACCGGGTCAGCCCTCCATGAGTCAACACCCAAGCGCCCCTGGGCCCAATGGTAGGACTAAGTCTCTGTTCTTTGGATGGCATCTCTAGCAATGTTATGCCGACCAATAGGCGAACAACGACCGGCCTTATGCGACTCAGGCGGAGTCCAATGCACAATATAATAAAACAGTAAATAACTCATAAAATCTCCGCCCGGTCTCCATTTAAATCATAAGCATAAATAATCACTTACCCAAGTGAGATTTCTATGATTTTGAAACCACCTACGCGACGAGTGACTCTATTCACTCGTGTCTACTCGCACCTAGCATTTACTAGGCACTCGTCCTACGAACTCTAAGTATAGGTGCTAGGGCTAGGGTGGCCAGGAAGTCTAATGCAATTGGTTTCAAGCAACTCCTAATGCAGATGCGTAATCATCAAACAAGATTGTATTAGCTGGGAGAAATTATGGTCCTATCTACCTTTGAGTATTCTTATGAAAACCAACAAACTAATCTAAGTTAGTTTGCCGGGTTATGGGGCTTTGCCCCAGGCAACCCCTTGAAACAGGGACGGATATAATCAGCGACCCTCAGTCTTCAGGTGGAGGAGAAACCAACTCCTGGTGCAGGGGCTCTTCGTCTGGCTGTTCGATGAGTGGCTGCTCCTGCGTTTGTCTTCGCGGGATCTATATGCATGGTACAATATGCAAGTGAGTGCAAGAGAAAGCAAATACATGCATATGGTACATGTTATATGTACGACATAGTGCAACCATGAGTGCAACGAATGCCAATGCATGCATGAGATGCATGTGAAGCATAATGCATGATCAAGTAGCTTATGACGAAATGACTCAAATATTCTTAGTTTAAATACATACCATAATAAAGAAACTTAACAACTTTACTAAGAAATTGTACAACCCATCCTTAAGAAATGGTACAAACCATCGCTAGAAATCGTACAAACCATCACCAAAGAAATCATGCAGACCATCACCACATTTTTATCTCTGAAGTTATTATAAATTACTATCTTATTTATGTACACAGTCCCTATCAAATAAATTGTAGGTGTCTCTCAAAAACACCCCCATTGAATACCCTTGGAATCACAAGATGTATTTGATGGTGTACAGCAAGTAACTTTATATATGCACAAAAATGTTGTCACTTGCAGTTAAACATATACACGCAAATTAATGGACACGCTACCTTTATGAATAAAATGCACTCATGAGTTCATGTAGTTAGACAACACAAATTGATCCCGAACTTTTATCACATGCAGAAACATACTACATAATGCTACTGCCAAAATTCCAGCTACAAACAAATTATAATTAATTTATTAAAATTCCAACAAATTATCAGCCCTATAGCTTCTCAAAATTTTCATAATTTATAGGAGTGACTTCTAGACTTGAAATTTCTATAGCAAGTATTTCATTGCATGAACATCATATACAAAAATCAGCAAGCACAAAATCCATAGTTTGATAGAACATCTATTTTTCATCTATTTATCTCATGCAAATTAAGATGCACATATGATCAGTTTTAATAAATTCTTCAAAAATACTTTCTGGACTCTCTAACATATTAGTAGCATACCAAATTTTTCATAGAATTATATTTGCATCCTAAAGTAACTTTTCTAATTATCAAGTCTAGCGAGTAGCATTTTGCCAATTTCAAAACACTGGCTAAATCATTCATGCACAACCTCATATTTCACAAGTGAGTTACTCATACTATATGAAGTACATGAAAAATACCAAAGGTCATATTTGAGCATATTTTATGTAGCTTCCATTTTCCAAGTTAATTAAATATACAAAACACATGCATAAGGGCAAAATAGTAATTTACCAAGCCATGCTAGGGCTACCAAAAATCACACAGTACCTTGATGCCATAGCAAAGCTACTGCGTAAGTTTCATAATTTTTGAAGTTCATTTACATCACTTTTTCTATTTAACATGGATTAACATGCATGCACGCAAGTAGGGGCAAAACAGACTTTTCACACATCAACATCATACTCATCCTATAGATCTACTCACAAGGAACTCATAGCCACTGAGTTCGTCTATTTTGGATTTTTCTTTGATTTATAATTATTTTCTAAAGTTTCAGCCGATTTATTAACAAAATAACAAGGAAAACATTAGATCCAGGGACCCATGCACAATTAACCCTATACTTTAGGGGTTTGACTGCTAGATTCGCAAGACTCAATGCACAGCGCTATGGATCTAAACGCCGAAACGACGAGGGCAAAAATGAAAAATGAACGTCGTCTTCAACCTCCCGCCGGGGGGGGGGGGTGAACGGTGCGGCGGCGGAATTCGGTCGTCCGGGCCCGGAGGCTCGCCGGCGGAGGCGTGAGGGTGAGCGGAGCGGTGCGGCGACAGGAGGTGAACTGGCGGCGCGATGGTGCGGCCTCGATGTCGCGGCGGGGTCGATCCGCCCGTCGAGGGGGAAGACAGTGATGACGCTAAGCGTCCTGGGTGCGCAGGGACGTGGGTAATGCGGTGGAGAGGGTCCCGAGGCGAGGGAGGCGCTAGAGGCTATGGTGGTGAACCGGCGGCGCGACCTGGCGAACCCGGTGGCGCAGGGGACGGGGCTTGGCGGTGGAGGACAGAGGCGGCGAGACCTAGTGGAGTGGATGCGGGAGGTGGTGGCGAAGGTGATGGAGGTGGTCTGGGGGCGCGGGGAGCAGTGGAACTGCACCAGAGTTGGAGCTTCAAGCTCGCTCCAATGGCGGCCGCGGCGCACCGCGTGGGCGGGAGAGGCAAGAACGAGACGCTTGGGCGAGTGGGAACGGAGCCGGGAGTGCGTCCAGGTGCGTCCGCTTCCTTCGCTTTGAAGGGAGCTGGAAAAGGGCAGGGCGCGGCTCTCGGCCGGCGATGGTGCGGCGCGGACAGAGCGCGTCCACCACGTGTGCGCGCGGGAGAGGGGAAGAAGATAGTGGCGCGTCGGTGGAACGGGTCCATAGACCGCGTGACACCGACGGGTAGGACCGGGCGAGGATGGAGCGAAATGGTCCACGGACTCAGTCTACGGAGACACGCGATGGTGGGACCCACCACGGCCGGGTTTTCCAATTCCGCGAGCGGGAATCCTATGGCTCTGACTAGTGGGGCCCACTTGTCATAGAGACTATGAAAAAGGAAAAAGTCCAAAAATGGAAAAATCAGCTTTGACCGCAGAGACCTTTGTTTGTATTTCCAGTTTTTGAACACTCTATAGGCCAAATTTGAAAATTCCTCAATTGGATGAAATGTTCTAAATTTGTTCCTCTACATTTGTCTTATAAACTTGCATACCCTATTATATTCAAAAATATGGTTTAAATTTGAATTTAAACTGCTGACCATTGTTTGACCAATAGAACCCATAAGTTTAGAAATTCTAAAATTCCATTTTTCAGTCACATTCACACAAGGAGTTTTATACCAATGTTGTTCAAAATTTTAAGATCTACAACTTTCTCAATGAAAGCATTGTAAGAGTTTGGCTTTAAAATCAAGCAAATTTGAATTTACTTTACAGGTCAGGTTTGGACAGATTTCATAACTTGATATACAAGCCCGAAAACTCTATGCAAACCTTACTGCATGTCAATGCACCAATTACCAAAGTTGCTCAGGAAATTGCCTACAAGTTTGGTATAAAAAGTTTCACCTAGATCACAACATATTCAAAGTTATAGTGACAAGTTTGTAGGCCTACTCAAGAAAAACTGGGTTTAATTGATTCAAATGACTTGGTCTACTCATGCACTTATTAAGAAATGTTCATGAGATGATGCGCATATGACAATGATGCAATTTTAATGCACTTGAGATGCTTGGGGCATCACAGGGGTAATGAAGCTCTTGACCGAAGATACCAGGAGACACTTTGGCTCTTGATGAGCCCAGTTTGGACAAAATATCAGCGTCCGTGTTGCGGTACCGCTCCACATGAATGTACTCCAAACCTTGGAACCTGCCCTCTAGCTTGCGAACTGCTTCACAGTACTTGTCCATCAACCGCTCCACATGAATGTAGAGCGGCCCACTCCTTGTTGCGGTACCGCTCCACATGAATGTAGAGCGGCCCACTCCTTGTTGACCTGATTAATGACCACTAAAGAATCTCTGTAGGCCATCAACCGCTGGATTCCGAGTGATATGGCTATGCACAAACCATAGAGTAAAGCATCGTACTCAGCTGCGTTATTGGATACCGGGAAAAGAATCTGTAGCACGTACTTGAGTTTTTCTCCTACTGGTAAGGTGAAAACAACACCAGCGCCGGCTCCTTCCAGTTTCAACGAGCCATCAAAATACATCTTCCAGACCTCCATAACTTCTATCTTTTCAGGGACCTGGTGCTCAGTCCACTCGGAGACAAAGTCGACCAGCGCCTGAGTCTTATGGCAGTACGAGGATGAAACTCGATGTCGTGAGCCCCCAGCTCGCAGGCCCACTTGGCAATACGCCCTGTAGCCTCCCGATTGCGCAAGATTTCTCCAATTGGGAACTCAGTAACCACTACGATCTTATGCTCCTCAAAATAATGATGTAGTTTGTGTGCGGTAATGAGAACTGCATATAATAATTTCTGAACTTGAGGGTACCTGATTTTGGATGGGCTGAGAACCTCGCTGATGAAGTAGACCGAGTGTTGCCTCGGTACTGCGTGTTGTCTGTCTGGCCGTTCAACCACCAACGCGGTACTGATCACATGAGTCATACAGGAGATGTAGAGGAGCAGATCTTCGGCTGGTGAGTCGGCAGTGGCGCGATTGGGAGATTTGAGTACAGGAGGCGTGGTCAGGAACTTTTTTTGAGCTTCCAAAGCTTCCTGAGCCTCCGTGGTCCACTGGAACCGATCTACCTTCTTGAGGAGTTTGTAGAAGGGCATGCCACGTTCGCCGAGTCGCAAGATGAACCGACTCAAGGCCGCCAGGTACCCAGTCAGCCTTTGAGCATCCTTTTGCGATCTGGGAGAGTGCATCCGAAGTATGGCTTTAACCTTTTCAGGGTTAGCTTCGATTCCACTGTTGCTAACAACAAAGCCGAGTAACTGGCCCGTGGGGACCCCGAAAACACATTTGGAGGGATTAAGCTTCCACCGGAATTTTCTTAGGCTGTCGAACACCTGTTGTAGTCGTCAATGAAATCCTCCGCGTTCTTGGTCTTGATTACAACGTTGTCAACAAAACCCTCGACACGCTTGCCCCAGTGGTCAGCGAGGCATGTCTGGATCGCTCTTTGGTACGTAGCACCAGCGTTTTTTAACCCAAAAGACATTGAGGTATAACAGTATGCACCGAAAGGCGTGATGAACACGGTTTTCTCCTGATCCTCGATTGCTAGGCTAATCTGGTGATAGCCCGAGTAATAATCGAGAAAAGAAAGTAACGCGCAGCCGGCCGTAGAGTCAACGGCCTGGTCTATATGAGGCAACCCAAACGGGTCTTTAGGGCAATGCTTATTGAGATCAATATAATCAACACACATCCACCAGTCCTTTTTGTTCTTTTTGAGAACGAGTACAGGATTCGCAAGCCACTCGGGATGCATGACTTCTCTAATAAAACCGACAGCCTTCAGCCGGGTTAACTCTGTCCTAATTGCCTCTTGCTTCTCAGGTGCAGCCTCTGCTTGATGGGTTTTGCGTTAGGGAACACCTTGAGTTGGTGCTCGGCCAGTTCCCTTGGGACCCAGGCATATCCGCAGGCTTCCATGCAAACATGTCGCGATTGGCCCTTAGGAACTGGACGAACACGTCTTCCTATTTGGGAGGAAGAAGAGCATTGACAGCAGTTGTCTTGTACGCGTCCGAGGGATCGAGGCTTATTTCCTTCGTAGGGACCACCGGTTGTATTGCTACGCTTGACGCCGCTTCTTGGGTCGGGATCTGGAGGTCCTCCTGTGACATGTGAGCTGCATCCGCCTTGAGCTTCTTCTGCGCCGCCATGCTGTTCTGTTCGAGGGCCATCTGGATTGCTTCCTGTACGCACTCCGAAGCTCCCTTGAAGTCGGCCCGTATGGAAAGAACACCGCCTAGAGCTGGCATTTTGAGGACGAGGTACGGGTAGTGCGGGATGGCCATGAACTTGGCGAGCCCGGAACCTCAAAGCGCAGTGTCTCTGTGCAGAAATTTTCCACGGTGCCGAAGGTGACCGGCAGGTAAATATGCCCGAGCGGATATTCTCCTGCACCCAGCATGATGCCGAAGAACGAGGTATCTGACTTTTTGAGTTCGCTGAGAGGAACCCCCATGTCTTGCAGAGTTCTAGGGAACACGACGTTGATGCTTGCCCCGCCATCGATCAACACCTTCTTGAGTCGGGTGTCGCTGACTATGGGGTTCACCAGCAACGGATACTTGCCTGGCTCATCAAAATTGAGCCACTGATCTGCCCGACTGAAAGAGATTGGCTCGTGGGACCAATCGTATGGCTGTGGCGGCACTGAGGTGGCCGCGTTGATCCACCGATCTTCCAATTTCTGCTGGCGCTTGCTCGTGTGGGCTCCGTGCCCTCCCAGGATGAAGTTGACCTCCCTGTTGACATCTGGGAGCGCTTATTATTGCCTCCGTTCAAGCGTTGCAGAGGCTGGTTCCGTAGTGGAGGCGGTGGTGGGGCAGGCTGCGGCATGGGGAGCCGGACGCGCGCCAGCATAGCTTTGAAGTCGCAGCAATTCCGGAGAGTGTGGCGCATGTCTTTGTGCGTGGGGCACGGCTCGTCAAGGAGTTGGTCGAGTGTCCGGGTCGGAGCGGGAGGCGGGCCGCGTGGACGCGCTGGAGGTGGTGCTATGATGTGGACCTCCTCTCAAGGCCTCTTCTCCCAGCGACGCTCCTGCCGCGAGGATTCTTCGTGCTTCTCTTGCTTCTTTTTGCCTCGATCGTCCTATCGGGGGCGGATGAGGTCACGAGCGCGTTCGTGTGCCATGATGTAGCGATCCGCCTCTTGGAATTGGCGCTCCGAGGTAGTGGCCGCTCTTTCCAGTATGTGTTTGACGAATACTTGGTCGTTCGATCCAGTGTCGCTGAGCACGAGATTGCTTGATGTTGAGGCGCGCATCACGGTTGTTGTTGATGATCTGCCGCACGTCTCCTGCCTCGGGACGCCTGGGCATGAGGTGGTTCGCTACCCGAGTGAGAACGTTCTTTATAGCCTCTCCATCTTCATTGTTGGGGAGGAGCTCGTAGAGCTTGACCAATGCCCCGCCAGCTTGACTCAGAGTTTCCATGATAACTTCGAATTCTTTTAGAAGATTGCGCCCAAGGAGCATGGCCACCCGCCGTCGCCTGGCTTCCCTGGCCTGCCAGTCACGGCGCTGCTGTCGGATTCCGTTCCTGCGTCGATGGCTCTGGACTTCTTGTTCATTTTCGCTATCTCGCGTTTCCTCATCCAGCGAGACGGGCAACGTGGGGTCCTTATTGCCTAGGATATGACGACACCGAATGTTATGGAGGCGGTTGGCCCTCTCCCTCCTGTGGCGATCCTGCGAGGTTTCGACAAGAGCAGGTTGCTCGTCATCTGAGACTTCCTCCTCGATCTCGTTCCCTAGACCATTGATCACGAGGATCTTAGGAAAACAGAGAGTCGAGATTGGAAGCGAACTCATGGGATCATCAGTAAGCGTAGTCCCCATCTCCATGCTTGTGTCGGAGGCTGTCGTAGTGGCCGCGCCATGGTCAGAGGCCGTAGGAGTCTCGATGTTGCAGATTACGTGGTGATGCCCCACATCGCGACGACGCCGAATGTTATGGAGGCGGTTGGCCCTCTCCCTCCTGTGGCGATCCTGCGAGGTTTCGATGAGAGCAGGTTGCTCGTCGTCTGAGACTTCCTCCTCGATCTCATTCCCTAGACCATTGATCACGAGGATCTTAGGAAAATAGAGAGTCGAGATAGGAAGCAAACTCATGGGATCATCAGTAAGCGTAGTCCCCATCTCCATGCTTGTGTCGGAGGCTGTCGTACTGGCCGCGCTATGGTCAGAGGCCGTAGAAGTCTCAATGTTGCAGATTACGTGGTGATGCCCCGCGTCGCGAGCCTCCCGAGCGACCGCAGAGCGATGAGAGGCTTCGTGTGGCTCGGGGGTAGGCGTCGGCTCGGCGTCGATCTGCGAGCTACGCTAGCGAACGGTTCTTCCCGCCAGGGTAGAGTTGATGATGAGCCCGAGGCGAAGGCCGGTCAACGGCACATCAGGCTCACTGTAGACGTCATCGTCCGGAAGAGGCATGGACTGAGTTAGGTCGGGCGTCCCCCGCGCACCCTCATCGTTGTTGAGGAGAGCCGAGGCACGAGAGGGAAGCCCATGGTATGTGGCGGTGGAGTTGCGGAGACCGAACGGGGTAAAGGACTCCACCTGAGTCCTTTTGTAGCCCCGGTCAGTCGAAGAAGGCGGGGCTCGCTTCGGTGCAGGCGGTGGTGGTGGAACCCGCAGTGGGCGAGGGATCCAGGAGCTGGTATCGACAGGAACTTGTCGTAGGCTTCACGGAGGGCTGCCTGAGGTGTAGACCGGCCGCGGATCCGAGGGGGCTCCCTGATGAACATACCCTCGGCCCCCGACTAATCTGGGTCCAGATTTGAGTCGGAGAGGTCGAGTGCGCCGTACGACGAGTTGGCGTTGAAGCGGTGGTCGTTGCTGGGGACGCTTGAGTCAAGCTGTCGATGCAGATCTAGGCCTGGAGAAGAACCTCGCATCGGATTGTACTCTCGAGCCAAAGTGGCCCTGAGGAGCGCGATTTGACGCAGAATGCCGTGGGAGCGGGTTCTGGCGATGGGCCGGCGCCTCGTGCCGACGTGCTGGAGCTCGACGCTGAGTCGGTGGAGGTTGACGAGGTGCCAGTTCCTAGCGGCGATCTGGCCGCGCAGATCGTCCACCACGACCTGAAGTAGTTGGTGGTCGCACGACGAAACGTGGTTGCGCTGGCGCATTGCGAAGCTGGTGGAGATCTCCGCGCCGGTCGGTGATGAAGGTGATCGACCCAAAGCGGATCATGTCGCCAGGAGCGAAGCCGTTGATGAAGTGGTAAGCCATGGAGCTAGCTGATGTCGATCTCGCCGCCCCCTACCTGGCATGCCAACTGTCGGTGTTTGATACCGGCAATGCACCACGGGGTGTCACGTAGTGCTTTTGGGGTGGTGAAATCGGCGCAGCTCGATGGTTCGCGTGGAGATGCGACGAGACACGAGGGTTTATACAGGTTCAGGCCGCTGGAGCGTAACACCCTACGTCTTGTTTGCTGCGAGTTGTATTGCCTTTGCTGTCGAGGTTACAATGAAAGCTAGGGTGTCTAGTGGCTGGTATGCGATGAGATGTTAGATGTTCTACGTAGGGGTCCCTCACCCGCCTTATATAGTCCGGCAAGGCTTGGGTTACAAGTCGGCTTCCATCTATGAGTCCTACTCGATTTGGAATCCTAAAAGAGTACATAGAATCTACAATTATACGCTTCCTTTCTTGAGTCCTGCTGCTTCTGGAATCCGGAGTCCAAGCCATCTTCTTTACGTCTTTTCTGAATTACAGCAGTTTGACTTGATCTTCAAGCACGTCATCCGTCTTTGGGCCCACGAGATCAGGCGGCGCCCTGTTTGGGAGCCTACTATCTCCATTGGGCCCTCCGACGGCCCATATACTGAATCCACGCCGTGAGGGCCCAGGGGATATCTATCCCCCACACCCCGTGCACCCTAGTTGTCTTTGAGGGGAGCCAAGGCACGGGAGGAGAGCTCCTAGTATGTAGCAGCAGCATTGCAGAGTCCAAACGGGACCTGAGGCGTGCCCCGAGCCCGTTTCGGGCTCTAGTCAGGAGAAATCCGTCCTAAAGTCGAAGCTGGTGGAGCCCGCTTGGGGGCGGGTGCCAATGTTGGGATCTGTAGAGGGCAAGGAATCCAGGAGCTCGCTGCAGCATGGGCCCGCCGTGGATCCTGTGGGCAACTTGATGACGGACGGACTCTCGGAGCCCGACTGATCTGTGTACAGATTTGAGTTGGGGAGGTCGAGAGTGGGGTGCACCGGGTTGGTGACGTGGTCGTAGTAGCTCGGGCCGAGGAAATTGGGGCAGATCTATGCCTCGGATAGGGCATGGAGCCACCGCGCAATCTTGAGCCAGGCTGGTCTTGAAAGCCATGCCTCGGCGCAGCGGGTCACGGTGCCGGGTTCTGATGCTGAGTTGATGCCGCACGTCCTGAGGGGGTCGCCGGACAGTCAGAGGTCGGACGACGAACCATGCCTCGGCGTGGGCGTTCCTGAGCTGATGAAGATCGTCGTTCCGGTCGGCGGTGAAGGAGATCGATCCGAAGCGGATCATCTCACCGACAGCGAACTTGCCGATGGAGAGGTTGGCCATGGAGCTAACTTGAAGTCGATATCGCCTCCCCGTACCTAGCGCACAAACTATCGCGGTTGAGTACCAGCAGTGCACCACGGGAAGTTTCATGTAGTGCTTTTGGGGTTGGCAAAATTGTCCTAGCTCGATGGTTCGCGTTGAGATGCGACAAAACACACGGATTTATACAGGTTCAGGCGGCGAGATGCGTAATACCCTACTTCCTGTGTGCGGCGAGTTGTATTGATGTCGAGGTTACAATGAGGGTTTTGGTGCGCTAGGGCGTGGCTGGTATGCGATGGGATGTTCGATAATCTACATTGGGGTTCCTCACCCACCTTATATAATCCGGCGTGGCGTGGGTTACAAGTCATGTTTCTATCTACAACTCTTACTTGGTTTGGAATACAAAAGAGTATACAGAATCCACGATTACATCCTTCCTTCCTTGAATCCTGCCGATCCTGGAGCCCAAGACTGAGTCCTTGCGCTCCACGTCTTCTCCTGGATCATGGCTTCCCAACTTGATCTCCAGGCTTGCTCGACTGTCTTTCGGCCCATGATAGTAGCCGCCGCCCGAGTTAAACCTGCTATCCTCATCGGGCCTTCCGGCAGCCCATGTACCGAATCCATGTCATGAGGACCTAGGGGATATTAATCCCTCACACCTAAGACCATCAACTATCCACAAACATGAGTGAAAATACATCAAAGTATGGATTGACATTTGCTACTAACATAGTTTCATGAGTTGTGTTGAATATTTGATTGCAGGTGCAAGATCAGCTGACAACAGGTGAAATATGGCTAAGTTAGGAGACATTGGCAAGTGGGCCAGGTCGGCCGGCTCCACCCCAACCCGCTCGGCCTGACAAAGTGGCCAATCAGGCCCATCTTCGACCTGCATGCACAAGAATGGCGTGTCAACACAGCCATGATGTGGAATCCACACAAGCCACATGCGATCAACCGGATGGCTCACCATGTCATTGATCCAACCCTTGGATTGGTGAAGTCAGCGATCCTGGGCACTTTAATCCTGCGGCTAAGAAACACAAGTGAAGATCAATGGTTGAAGGGAAAACACACTTGTAACCACCATGCAACTGACCTAGGGAGGCATTGAGGACCGTTGGATGACAGGAGGCAGTGGATCTAAGGAAGGGCTAGGCCACCCAACCTGGGGTAGGGCCGCCCGGCCTCCTACCAGGTCGCTCGGCCTGCCACCTGTCCCCTTATCCGCCTCACCGACCTACACCATGTATAAATACCCCTCTCACTCGAATGGCTATAAATAGGTCCCTAGGCCTCACTTGTGAAGTGTGGAATTTGAGCAGTTCATACCATCACTAGGTAAATGCCCGTGCGTTGCTACGATGGCTTAAATTTTGGTACCAAACACTGATGCAAAATAACAAATGATGATCTGATTGTTGCTTTTTTTACTGATAGGCAATTGTCACATTATCCAACAGAACATGTTGATCCCATAATAAACATAACATTATCATGTGATTAAATAAGGATATATTAGAGAAACACCATCCACGAGCCATTGTAGTTTAGTTTTACAAATATTCGGAGTATAACAAAATAACCTTGAAAATGTAACTATCTATTTTTTTTCTTTGACGAGGGTAAGATGTGCCTGTACATTTTTAGGAATAATAAATCGGTATGAATTTCCTTCATACATCAGTAAATCAATCAAGAAATTACGTCGCTTGCCATCCTATGCAACAGTAGGGTATTAGGGATGAATATTTTGTCAACGGTATTGTTATAATATATAAATGCAAGAAGATTTGTCTGTGCATGGTTGCATTTTTAGACCACCATCCCACCATTCCATCATTTGCCGAACAAGGTAGCTAGTGTTAAGGATGCACAAAAAAATATTTACCAAGTTCGGTTCATCTTGATCACCTACAATCCCACTTTGTTTATTAGTATTCCCAAACCATATATAAAGATTATCCATCGAGAATTAAGTATCAACCTCTACCTCCAATGGTATTTGAGATGTTTGCGAATGGCGTGCGACCACCATTTTTTTTATATGATCCATGGACGAAATAGACAACAAACAAAATAAGCAGTCACCTTCCTTAAACATGCATGCCTGTTACCAATACTTGGGGGAGAAAAACTCAGAATAGTCATCAGATACTTTTGTTTGTTGGAAGTAGTGACAGCATTAACTTTATCAACCAATCACGTGCATATTTAACACCTATCAAAACACATAAACACTACTGGCTACTTTGATCCCATGTGTCGCCCATGTTTAGAGAATGATTGGAGTTTCATGAAAGAACACAAAAACAGATGGTAATAAATTACAAAATAGTGGTTAATTATCTAGATCACAACATGGTAATTTTTAAACTAACAACTATGAAATCTCTCGCATGTAATAAATCTTTTTATCTCTTTTGTAGGACGATGGATCAGCGTCGTGGGGCCAGATAGATGGGCGGCGGTGCGGGATAGTGGAGAGAGATAGGCGTCTGACCTGAGAACGTCGTGACGGGATACGGAACGCGGGTTCGACAGCTGGCCTAGATCATCTGACAATATGCGGTGGCGGCGGTTACGCTCGATGGTGGTGTGAGTGTCTCCCCGGGGCAAAAGTGAAGTCGGTGGTGTGGGCCGATCACCGCGTCTGCGCGCGTGGGCGTCGGCGGCGTTGGCTCGGCGGCGGCGCGCGGATCGGGGGCGCGTCTGGTCGGCGTCCTCGCGGTGTCGGTGGCCCGTCGGCGTCGTGCGGGTCAGCAGGTGAGGTGATTTCGTGGGACGGCAGCTGGGATGGCAGCGGCGGATAGGGCTGAGCGAGCGACAGCAGCGGCTAGGGACGAACGATCTAGGAAGCGGAGGCGAAACTGATTAGCGGAGATGGAGCGCCACGATTGCATTGCGGGGGCGCCTCGCGGGCGTGCGAGGGGTCGAGGACGCGCGGGACGGCGAGAGGCCGTCGTCCGTCGTGTGCCCACATTAGAGGCTTAATAAGTAGTAAAGATTTAGTATAGTAGCACTAGGTTAGTCCTAGGTGTTAGAATTGAGTCTGAGTCTTTGCCTTAGGGATTTCGAAGTTAGCTTCCAGTCTTGGTAAAGCTCTTGTATCTTTCTATCCTTTGTACTCTTACTACTCCAGTATAATATACATCGTTGATCTATCATTTGAGTTATACATTACTTTATTTCTTACACTTGCCTAGTGCGGTGTACCTTCTTGCATACTAGACCTAGGCTTCAGTTTGTGTTGTCCTTAAATTATCTGAATCTTGCTAGACTTACCGGTGCTATAAACTTGTCTTAGGCTTTGACCTAAGATTAAGTTAATTCTCACCCTGTGATCAAGGAAGAACTTTAGAGTTCAAAGTTTAGCGTGCCATCTTACCCATGCAGCTTTTGTTGGTAGCCTCTCTAGGTGACAGCTTTAGAGGTCTCAGTATTCCAATCCCTATGAATGGCAACGGGTCGGGTTTAGGGCGGGTGGAGCATCCGCGGACCCGCCCCCGAAACCCGCGGGTGAGACCCGATCCGCCCCTGAACCCTTCGGCGGGTGAAATCCCAGACCCGCCCCCGAACCCGACAGGGACCCGAAACCCGACGAGTCCCCCGCGACCCGAAATAATAGCAAACTCAGTAGGTGCAAACAGGTCACCATCCATATTATAGATCTCAGATCACATGCACAGACAGCACAGTAACATAAAAACAAGTTCAATAGTTCAATAGTTCACCAAACAAGCATAAGGCATAAGCTACAGAATTACGCCCACACTGTTCCAAAGCAAGCAAAAGCAACAAGACAAGATTACAAGTTCAAGTTCCAATACAAAAGCAAGCACCAACCAGTAAACACACTATTACAAACAATAGTTTTGGAGCAAAGAGATAAATAGATAATGAAGCAACTTGAGGCCGTCGTGTTCTATCGCTCTTCTCATCACTTCCATCAGTCATCAATCAACAATTGTCGAAAGTTGAATTAATCATCTATTATGAAATAATAGATAGAGCCAAGTATTACAATGTCTTCATCTTCTTCATCAAGACAAGTCGTCAAAGCACCCACAAAGGTGGAATTTGTCCCTTAATGCATTGCAAAAACATATATTAGTTGTGTAACTTTCAGGAAAGTTTATAGAGTTGCAAGTAGAATATGAAAATCGAGAACATATACCTAACATATCAGCATGAGACCAAGCTTGCATGCACATAAGTGCTTCAACCATTGAAGGTGCAAGCCTGCTACGATGTGCGCTAATTATTCTCCCTCCAGTACTAAACATTGACTCAGATGCTACTGTTGTGAAGCACATCACGTGCAATCCTTCTTAGAGTTGGATATTTGAGCCCTGCGAACTGCCACCAATTAATGATATCCAAATCTTGTGTCCTAGGCAGTAGTGGTTCCTCCAAATACAAATCCAACTCCATACGCACATAAGTGGAGGTGGCAGCTGGTTGCTTCGACATGTAATCATCAAAAGTGTCCATCCAATCCTCCTCATCAACCATGTGACTAGCGGCACTCCTTGTCCTAGGTTCAGCACCATCTGTTGTGGCTTCTCCCTCCATGGAATCTTGATATTCCAAAACCAATTTGTACAACAAATGTTTTACCTTGTTGACAGCCTCCATAGCTGTACTTTCACATCCATGAATCTTAAGAAAGAGAGCATTAAACAACTGTAACTTATACCTAGGATCTAGAACAGCAACAACAGCCATCAAACCATGTACATCTGACCAATTTTTGTTGAACTTCTCTTTCATTTTAGCAGGCATCTCTTCTACCTTAGGGATAGCACTAGTTTGCCACTTCCTAATAGACAAGTAAATATTGGTGATTTTTGGAAAGAAAAGGTTGGCTGTGACATAGCTAGTGCCTGATAGTAGCTCTGTTACATCATAAAACATTTTTAATCTCTCACAGAGATCTCTAGCAAACTACCAATCATCACTACTTGGAACACATGGAGCACGCGCAGAAAGGCGTTCAAAAACATCTTGGTATAATAGGGCAGTGCTAAGCATGACATAAGTAGAGTTCCATCTAGTCTTACAATCTAGAGCTATCCTTTTTTCATATTTGCCTTTAATTTGTATTGCCATTTTCTCAAACTTTTCATGTCTCTTAGGAGTGGCTGACCAAAATGCAACAAGATCATGCACACTATCAATTCCTTTCTCCATGACACTCATACCAACTTTCACTATCAAATTTAGAATATGAGCAACACATCGCATGTGTATTATCTTACCATTCAACATACAAGATGAGAGTGGTAACTTGCCTTCCATAGCAGCCATACTCTTCATGAGCTCATCATTGTTTGTGCCAACCATATTCTTCATGAGACTGTCATTGGTGCTACAATTGTCAAGAGTGATAGTGGAGAGGTTCCTTTCAATATGCCAGTCTAGAAGAACTTCATGCAAAACATCAGTTATAACCTCTGCTGTATGTGGAGCTGGAACATAAATGAACCTAAAAAATAAAACAAGATATCATTACCAAGCTCATTAATGACAGAATACAAATGCAAGATAAAGGCTAGATTTTTTACCTAAAGAGGAAACTTTTCAGCTTCCAGTCATCATCTAGAAAAGGGGCTGTCACTGCCATGTACCCTTTCCTTTGATGGTTTGCTGTCCACAAATCCATAGTAACAGCAACACGAGAACTCAATTTCCTAAAGTACTAAACCATAGATTGCCTTTTCACTTTATATATATCTAAAATATCCTTCCTAATTGTGTTTCTTGAGACAACTTTGAATAGTGGCTGCAATGCAGCACAAAACTTGCGAAATCCAGCATGATCCACCATAGACAAAGGGTTCTCATGGACAATAATCATTAGTGCAAGCTCTTCTCTAGCTACTTCTTGGTCAAAGGTGTAATTCTCCAAAGAAACAGTCCCATCTTTAGGATTTGCAGTCTATTTAAGAGAGGCCTGTTTTAACCCTTTCCTAACAGAACTATCTGGACAGATTTCAAGATGTCCACGCAAATGATTTGTACCATTTTAGGTTTCCCCTCCTAAATGTTTATTACACCAATCACATCTTGCTTTCCAAACCCCATTTATTTCAATTCTGGTAAACTCTTTCCAAACCTCAGATTTTAATCTTGGGCCTCTTTGCCCTCTCTTACTACTAGCAGGGACATCATCATTTATTTCGATCGCATCTTCTGTACCTGTACCTACTTGAGCTGAATCAGATGGAGGTGCCGCTGTAGCTGCAGCTGCTAGCCGTGCATGGGTAACACGATGATTCCCTGCTGATTCAAATGCATCGGTAGCATGGGATCCGCTAGTGCCCGGAGTTGACATTGCAGCTTATTCAATCACTCTGAAAAGTATAACAGGGTCACAGGGATAGGAATTAAACATAGTTACACAAGCAGCATTCAACAAAACCTAATCGGCCTTCACCATGACTAAACTACTCACAGAGAACATCCATATATGGACCAGATGAATCACCAATGCTGGAAGAAATCACAGAGAACACTGCTCAACTTCAAATTTTGGAAGCAGTAGATGGAGGTTGGGGATTGGGGTCCCTGCACCTGCTCGCGGCTCGCCGGCGTTGATGGCGGTGGCGGCGCGCGGCCTCGTCGGCCTTCCCCTTGTTCTGGCCGGTGATGGCTGCGGCTCCCTGAGTCCTTGCGCACGGCAACCTCGGCGGGACGGGGCTGCGGCTCGGCGGATCAGCGGCGCAGCTAGGGGAAGCCGGAGGCGCGGTGCGGGCGTGCGGCGGCACTGCGGAAGACAGAGGTGCCGAGGCGCGGACGCGCTGGCCGTCGGCCGTCGGCAGGGCGAGGGCCGAGGGGCAACGGGAGTCGGGAGCGGCGCGCCGGGCGCGGGGCAGCGGGCGAGCCGGCAAGGCCGCTGGCGATTGGCCGCAAGCAGCGCCGCAGCGACGGCGGGCTACGGCTGCTAGGGTGGTGAGTGGCTTCGGATCTGGGATGCGAGTGGGGAATTGGGAGTGTTGATTATATACCTAGGGTTGAGATTGTTGGGCCTCATCGGCTTTTTAGGTTATTCGGGTCCCCGTGGGGAACCCGCTGGTTAAATTCTAAACACGCCCCCGCACCCGAGAGAATTCGGTTCCTCAAACCCGAGCCCCGTGGGGGGAAATTTACACCCACCCCCGTCCCTGCCGGGTCCAAAACCCGTGGGGACCCGCCCTGAACCCGACCCGCTGCCATCCTTACCAATCCCGTCGTTTGGTAAGCCCATAGGTGTTAGCCAGTTGTCGTACGGTTGGCCTCCTACCTACCCCCTGACCTCCTCAGTGTAGTCTGGAATTTCGCTCGACGCACGACCCTAGTTCGTGTTTGGTTATCTTAGTTTAACCGCGAATACTCCTCTGCAGTGGTTAAGAAATAGAGTTTGGATATCTTAATCTCACTCGTTGTTTACTGCTTTGGTCCCTGTTTACTCTTCCCACCATACACTATCTTAGTTATCTTACTCCTGGTGTAAGAATCGCAGGAGTTTATCTAAGTTGGCAAAATTGGTTGCTGGACACTGCCCGATTGCGAAATTGGCTGCTGGACACATCATGATTCGAAATATGCTGGTGGACATGCCTGCACTTTGCCAATTTGCTGATGGACACCGCCGCGATTATTATATTCATTTCTGGGTGGAAAGGGAAGAGAAACGCTAGAAAATGTCGTTTTTTGCCCTTGGTCCCACATGTCATGTCCTTCTTCCTCCTCCACTCTGCTCCACCATCCTCTCACCTTCCAGCTACAGCTCCACCTCCAGCCGCCGCTCCCATCCCCGACCCCCGGACGCCACCTCCACCTCTAGGCCGCCCCGCACTGCCCTCGTCCGCGTCCCCATTCCCTCCTTTGCCGACGCGTCCATCCTCTGTGGCCCCCACCTCTGGTCACTCCTGTGGAGAAAATGTCTCGCTTGGGAGGAGGATGCTGCGACACAAGGGAAGGGGAGCGGCTCCGGCGGCGAGGCTAGGGCAAGGACAAGGATGGGGCATTGGAGGAAGAAGCAGAGGCCACGCGCTGCCGCCTGCGCCGTGCGCAGCCTAGCGGTGCCGCCGCCGCGCCCCTGGCTGCCTTCGCCGCGGGCAGCTTGGGTGCCCGACGGGCGTGCTTGGCCATCGTCGCGCGCCGCTGGCCACGCCGCCACCACCGCTAGCCGTGCGCAGCCTGGGTGCTGCGCTGCCATGCCACTGGATGCCGCTACCCCACGGTCAGGATCAGGGGCTGGGTCGGTGGCCGAACGCGAGGACTGGGCAGGGCCGGCAGCTGGAGGCAGCGTCCAGATGCCGGGACGGGAGCAGCGGCCTGGAGGCGGGGATGGGGGCGTGGATGGGGCATGGGACGAGGAGCGGCAGGCGAGCGGCGCTGGGATGGGGGACGGAGGCAGAAGGAGGAAGAAGACCTGACAGGTGGGGTCAAGGGCAAAGAGGACATTTCACAAGCTTTCTCTCACTTTTCCAGCCCGAAAACAATATTTTATTCGCGGTGGTGTCCTTCAACAAATTGACACGGTGCAGGAGTGTGTACCAGCAGCTCCTCATTTTTTATGTGTCCGCCAGCAAATCGACATTGTTTTGAGTGTCCAGCCGCCAATTTTGCCATCTAAGTTCTATTGTACTGCTTGAAAGTTCGGCATATCATTCCACCTATTCGCCCTTGCTTCCCTGTGGATTTTTACGATACCTGGAATACTCTAGCGTAAAATCTGTTATGCTAGAGACGTCAACAAGCATCTGGTGCCATTGCCGGTGAATTAATTGGCAATAAAAGTTTGATTTGTTCGAACCTAGGTACTTTATAACTCAATAACATACCACTATTTTTTAGCGGGCTCATTTGCCTCTGTCTACTTTATTGTTGGATGACAGAGAGGTGTATGACCGATTTCGACCTACCGGCAAACTTTCACAATAATCCAGAGTCGCTGCTCAGAAGGACAGTCCGTCAGAAGACAATCCACGGGCAGAGGCCGGTGCCATTAACACTGGAATTTGGAAGCACAAGCACAAAGCAACTGACACCAACCATGGCTGTGCCTGAGAAGAGCATTCATGAGTTATCCGTCCAATCCAGCAACAACATGCCCACAAGTTGGAGAAGGATTCAAGCTCAAGCCAGGTGTCATCCATACGAGACAAAGCTCGACTCACTCTAACTCCCAAGACTATTCTAACTACTAAGATGTGGAAATAAGACTCTCTAAGGTAGAATGTTGCTCTTTCAACTTCTCCCCACCTTTACAAATGAGCTCTCAGGGCCTATTTATAGTCTAGCAAGTGAGGGGGATACTTGTAGGTGGCTGAGGTTGGTGAGGGGGAAAAGGCAGTGGTCGGCCGACCATGTAGGGGGTCGGCCGACCTAGCCCCATGGTCGAGCGACCGCCGATCCACCGACTTAGCCATCCAACGGCTTGATACTGCTTCCCCACATCGGTTGGCGGTTGAAACGGTTGGCGCATGTGTAAAATGAGCCACTTGGGTGGTCGGCCGACCACGTGTCTTGCTCTGATTTGCTGCATGGCTCTTCCCACGAATTTGTGACATCACCGATCCGTGGTTTGATGATCTTTTGGCCCTTGGATTCTTTGGATGCTTGGTACAACGGTTGGATTGACATTGCCTTATGTTTCTTTGCATGCAGGAGTTAAGTGGTGGCAAACCGACCCGGGAGGGTGGTCAGCCGACCTACCACATGGTTGGGCGACCTTCCAGGTGGTCGGGCGACTTGCCAGGAGGTCGGGCGACCAACCTGGATTGCCAGCCGACCATGGGACATGGTCGGGCGGCCATGGCATTTTCCCCATTTCGGTCCATCTTCAATTCTTGGCCTTGTTTCATCCATATGGCGTGAAATTTTATACCTACAACCAAATATTCATACAAAACTAGTGAAGCTCATTAGTAGCAAGGTTATTTCAGTTTTATTCACATGCTTTACTTCATTTGGTGGATAATTGACGGTCGATATCGTGAGATTACAACCATCAACACCCCTCCAAGCTTAAACTTTTGCTCGTCCTCGAGCAAAGCTAAAACTGACAGTGGATTAGGAGTTGCTGCAATAATGAAGATGAAGTGAAATTCTTATACATGACTCCATACCCAAGCTTTTGTTCTAAGTAGTGAAATAATTGAAGTTCACCTTGTGTACTACCTGTGGTGCATTTTTTTTTGCTTACATCGCCTTGGCCAGTTGAGAGACAGAACGACTTTAGTGCAGGAATACATCTGACTTGCTCTTTTTGGATGTTCTTCTCAGGTGTTTTCAAGATTTTCAAAACAAAAGAAGCTTCCCCAAGGTACTCTCAATCGCTCAAAGATGTTTCCTCAACAAGGGCCATGATTCTGGCCAACATTTTTCTACACTACGGCCCTTGTTGAGCAATAGGTGGGGAAGAATGTGACACACTTAGAATTTTTATTTTGCTAAGCCAAAGATTGGACCAAGAGTATACTCTATCACTTCTTCTATTTCATTGCTGGAGCATGAGTGGTGGCACTAAATGTCTCCTTCTGGGATTTTTTCATCCCTTGTATCCTTTTGTGGATGTGGAGAGGATATGGAGCTTTTATTTATTTTTGCCATGCTTGAACATGCATACTTTTCATTTTGCCATGCTTTTGCATGTATATTTCTTTCTTTTTGCCATGCTTTTGCATGCTTTTCTTTTTAGCTCCATACCCTTACTCCTTATGATTTGAAGACTAGGGGATTATGAGAAGTATTTGAAGACTTTTTGATGGATGCAAAGTCCAGAATGGATCACTTGCATTTGTGCTTTTGTACGGCAGCTATCAACACAAGGTGATTTTTCTACTCAATGAGATTCAAAATTTGACAAAGCTCAAAACATTTCTAAGTAGATCTTTGTAGCAGGTTTCACATATTTGAAGCATTTTTGGCTCTGGTAGGAATTTTCAACCAAGGGGAGCTATATTTTGTCATTTTCAAAATAAAAACTTGAGATGTTCATCTTACTAGGAGCATGAAAGAATCATCCCACATTTAAGTCATATCATCATCTCACAATAACTTAGGCTTGTTATCACAAATGGCATCCACGAGGTAAAACTTCAGTTTACTTCTTTTATTCACAAACTCAAAACCAAGCTAAGCATAAGTCACATGCAAGAATTAAATCATTCACTTGATAGAGCAACTATTCATCATTTCAAAAATGAAGCTAGCGAGTGAAGTTATCATTTAAGCATGGGAGTTGCTTGTTATGACACATTTTCTTAAACTAAAAAATTATGACTTTTCAAGCTTCTCATCACACGTATTTGATCATTGGTCGGGTGTCTTCCCCCAAGCTTCAATGAAGCTTGGTCAAAATAAAACCTTTGATAGTTGAAGAACTAACGGTTCCGCTGAATATGAGAGAATTTGGGCAAAGTTTTATTGGAAGGAAATTTTTTTTATTCAGTACCTAAGTGCTTGTTTAACACCTCGGTGAGAGAGAGATTAGAAGGGGAAAGGGAGTGCAAGCTGCTGGTTGGTGCATCAAGCAAGGAGGGCAAGGAGGCTTTTTATAGAGGATTTGGAGGAGGAAGAGGGTGGGCCGACCATGGAAGGAGGTCGGGCGGCCACTCATGGAGGTCGGCCGACCTTGGCTATTGTCCTGTGAAGAGAGAAAGAGGAGGGGAAAGAAGGTGGTATTCAGCCGGCTGGGTCTGGTGGCCGGCCGGCCATGCAAAGATTTTTTTTTGGAATGCAGTAAAGGAAGTAAACTAATTGCATAAAATAAAATTTGTGTAGGACAAAAATTTAGATATGCAACGGAGTAATTAAAACTAAGATGGAAAAATAAATATGATGTGATGATAATGCCAATTTACTTGTTGGCAAGGGTCTTCCACACCCTACCTTTCGGGATATCAAGAGGATGTAGGTAGGCGGGATTTCTTTCGTAGTATTTTGCACGCCGTTCTTCCGTTGTCACGACTTTCACACCGGCGACGACCATCTTTTCAGGAGCTTTGCCTCCTGTTTCCTGGGGCTTAGAACTAGCCTTTTTGAGTTTCGCCTCTCGCTGTTTAGATTCTTCTTTTTGTCAGATGACAGCCTCCTGGTCTAATTTCATGTGTGACGTGACTGTCCATCTTTTTCTCAGAAGCGTCTTCATGGATATTGGTCTTTGGCATATATCCCTGTGGTTGGCATCGAAATGTTTTCACATGGTTGCACTTCTCCACTTTCGGCTTGAAGGTGAATGTTTCCCTCATGCCGTTGATATTGAGGTGGACTTCCCTAGCCCTTACATCAATACTTGCGTCTGCAGTACTCAGGAATGGCCGCCCAAGAATGAACGGTGTCTTTGCATCTATTTCCATATTCAGCACCACAAAGTCCACCTGGATGAGGAAACTTCGGATTTTAACCGGGACATCCTCAGCGATCCCCTCGGGGTGTCGTAAGGATTGATCTGCGAGCTGCAGGCACATGGTGGTGGGAGCGAGTGCAGCATGATTGAGTTTGTCGAAGACCATTTTGGGCATAACACTGACGCTTGCTCCGAGATCACATAAGACTTGAAGACTTGGTTCCCAATTGAGCATGGAATGGTAGGACTTCCAGGGCCTTTTTCTTTTCTGGGGGTATTGAGTATAGCTGCGCTACACTCTTCTGTCATGTGCACAATTTCTGCTGATGGTAAGGGCTTCTTATTGTTGAGGATATCTTTCAAGTATTTCGCATATGTTGGTACCTGTATAGCATCTAGCAGAGGTATGTTGACATATAATTTCTTTATAACCTCAACAAACTTACTGTATTGTTCATCGGCGACAGCCTTCTTGTTGCGAGGAGGAAAAGACAGCACCATAGTGTCATAGAACTCATGCGGAAGCGTCTCTGGTGCTATTTTCTCCTCTGCTGCATGTCTAGTCTTAGTGTCATCCTTCTCTTTGGGCTCGGTAGTCTTCTTCTTCTGCTTTTTTCCTGCATTGTTAGGGGTACTACGAGGATGTGGGGGTCCTGTGTGGATTTCCCACCCCTAGTGGTGACTGCGTTTATATGCTCCTTAGGAGGAGGTTCAGGCTGTCCCGGCAGTTTACCCATATTAACATTAGGCAAAGAAGCAGCTAACTGAGCTATTTGAGTCTCAAGGATTTTGTTAAAACGCAGTTAGTTTTTCATAGCATTATTTAAAGTTTCCATATGAATAGAAATTGTTTCAAAAATCCTATCATTCGCATGGAGCTTTTTGCTAATGCTATCATTCACAGCTCTTTGGTCAAACTGATTACATTTATCAAATTGCTGTGAACTACTAGAAGAGTTACCTTGTCCGGAAAAAGGGATGTGTGGCTTTGAATTCCAACCTAGTTGAAGATAATTCCCGTTGTTGAAGTTAGGATTGTTGTTGATGAAGCTCGCGTCCTTCGGTTGAGTTTCGGAGCAGCTGTTCTCCGAATGCCCTATGTTCCCGCAGACTGTGCAAGTCATGCGAGCGTTGAGAGCCTGAACCGATGCAGCCTCTAGAGCGTCTCCTAACTTTTTCAATATAAGGTCCATTTTGGCGGCAAGCATGTTGGTGCTGTCGATATGATGGACACCACGGGATCGGGTGCTAGACCTCTCTTCTTTCCATCCTTGATTAGTGGTCATCTTCTCAATGAGTTCCTTGGCAGCTCTCACACTCAAGGATAAGAAGGATCCTCCTGCGGCTGCATCCAGGTGCTCTTATGCAGCACGATTTAAGCCATGAAAGAAATTCTAGATGATGAGCCATTGTTTCATTCCATGGTGGGGGCAGGCCACGATATACTCTTGTAATTTTTCCCAGGCCTCCACCACTGTTTCATCTGTAAGCTGTTGAAAGCTCGAGACCTTGTTGCTCAGCTCATTAGTGTTTCCGAGAGGGAAGTACTTGGCAAGGAATGCGTTGGAGCACACATCTCATGCAGTGAGTGTTGCACGGTTGAGGTAGAACCATTGCTTCGCCTTTCCGACAAGTGAAAATGGATATAGGCGTAGTTTGACTGCATTGGCAGACACGCCTTTGATTATGAATGTGCTGCAAATTTCTAGAAATTTCTACAGGTGACTGTTGGCATCCTACGTTGCTAGTCCGCAAAAAGGGTAGCTTGAACCATATAAACACACGGATTTATACAGGTTCAGGCGGCGAGATGCGTAATACCCTACTTCCTGTGTGCGGCGAGTTGTATTGATGTCGAGGTTACAATGAGGGTTTTGGTGCGCTAGGGCGTGGCTGGTATGCGATGGGATGTTCGATAATCTACATTGGGGTTCTTCACCCACCTTATATAATCCGGCGTGGCGTGGGTTACAAGTCATGTTTCTATCTACAACTCTTACTTGGTTTGGAATACAAAAGAGTATACAGAATCCACGATTACATCCTTCCTTCCTTGAATCCTGCCGATCCTGGAGCCCAAGACTGAGTCCTTGCGCTCCACGTCTTCTCCTGGATCATGGCTTCCCGACTTGATCTCCAGGCTTGCTCGACTGTCTTTGGGCCCATGATAGTAGCCGCCGCCCGAGTTAAACCTGCTATCCTCATCGGGCCTTCCGGCAACCCATGTACCGAATCCATGTCATGAGGACCTAGGGGATATTAATCCCTCACACCTAAGACCATCAACTATCCACAAACATGAGTGAAAATACATCAAAGTATGGATTGACATTTGCTACTAACATAGTTTCATGAGTTGTGTTCAATATTTGATTGCAGGTGCAAGATCAGCTGACAACAGGTGAAATATGGCTAAGTCAGGAGACATTGGCAAGTGGGCCAGGTCGGCCGGCTCCACCCCAAGCCGCTCGGCCTAACAAAGTGGCCAATCAGGCCCATCTTCGACCTGCATGCACAAGAATGGCGTGTCAACACAGCCATGATGTGGAATCCACACAAGCCACATGCGATCAACTGGATGGCTCACCATGTCATTGATCCAACCCTTGGATTGGTGAAGTCAGCGATCCTGGGCACTTTAATCCTGCGGCTAAGGAAGAAACACAAGTGAAGATCAATGGTTGAAGGGAAAACAAACTTGTAACCACCATGCAACTGACCTAGGGAGGCATTGAGGACCGTTGGATGACAGGAGGCAGTGGATCTAAGGAAGGGCTAGGCCACCCAACCTGGGGTAGGGCCGCCCGGCCTCCTACCAGGTCGCTCGGCCTGCCACCTGTCCCCTTATCCGCCTCACCGACCTACACCATGTATAAATACCCCTCTCACTCGAATGGCTATAAATAGGTCCCTAGGCCTCACTTGTGAAGTGTGGAAGTTGAGCAGTTCATACCATCACTAGGTAAATGCCCGTGCGTTGCTACGATGGCTTAAATTTTGGTACCAAACACTGATGCAAAATAACAAACGATGATCTAATTGTTGCTTTTTTTACTGATAGGCAATTGTCACATTATCCAACAGAACATGTTGATCCCATAATAAACATAACATTATCCCGTGATTAAATAAGGATATATTAGAGAAACACCATCCACGAGCCATTGTAGTTTAGTTTTACAAATATTCGGAGTATAACAAAATAACCTTGAAAATGTAACTATCTATTTTTTTCTTTGACGAGGGTAAGATGTGCCTGGACATTTTTAGGAATAATAAATCGGTATAAATTTCCTTCATACATCAGTAAATCAATCAAGAAATTACGTCGCTTGCCATCCTATGCAACAGTAGGGTATTAGGGATGAATATTTTGTCAACGGTATTGTTATAATATATAAATGCAAGAAGATTTGTCTGTGCATGGTTGCATTTTTAGACCACCATCCCACCATTCCATCATTTGCAGAACAAGGTAGCTAGTGTTAAGGATGCACAAAAAAATATTTACCAAGTTCGGTTCATCTTGATCACCTACAATCCCACTTTGTTTATTAGTATTCCCAAACCATATATAAAGATTATCCATTGAGAATTAAGTATCAACCTCTACCTCCAATGGTATTTGAGATGTTTGCGAATGGCGTGCGACCACCATTTTTTTTATCTGATCCATGGACGAAATAGACAACAAACAAAATAAGCGGTCACCTTCCTTAAACACGCATGCCTGTTACCGATACTTGGGGGAGAAAAACTCAGAATAGTCATAAGATATTTTTGTTTGTTGGAACTAGTGACAGCATTAACTTTATCAACCAATCACGTGCATATTTAACACCTATCAAAACACATAAACACTACTGACTACTTTGATCCCATGTATCGCCCATGTTTAGAGAATGATTGGAGTTTCATGAAAGAACACAAGAACAGATGGTAATAAATTACAAAAGAGTGGTTAATTATCTAGATCACAACATGGTAATTTTTGAACTAACAACTATGAAATCTCTCGCATGTAATAAATCTTTTTATCTCTTTTGTAGGACGATGGATCAGCGTCGTGGGGCTAGATAAACGGGCGGCGGCGCGGGATAGTGGAGAGAGATAGGGCGTCTGACCTGAGAACGTCGTGACGAGATATGGAACGGGGGTTCGACAGCTGGCCTAGATCATCTGACAATATGCGGTGGCGGCGGTTACGCTCGATGGTGGTGTGAGTGTCTCCCCGGGGCAGAAGTGAAGTCGGTGGTGTGGGCCGATCACCGCGTCTGCGCGCGTGGGCGTCGGCGGCGTTGGCTCGGCGGCGGCGCGCGGATCGGGGGCGCGTCTGGTCGGCGTCCTCGCGGTGTCGGTGGCCCGTCGGCGTCGTGCGGCTCAGCAGGTGAGGTGGTGTCGTGGGACGGCAGCTGGGATGGCAGCGGCGGCTAGGGCTGAGCGAGTGGCAGCGGCGGCTAGGGCTGAGCGAGCTGGGAAGCGGCGGCGAAACTGATTAGCGGAGATGGAGCGCCACGATTGCATTGCGGGGGCGCCTCGCGGGCGTGCGAGGGGTCGAGGGCGCGCGGGACGGCGAGAGGCCGTCGTCCGTCGTGTGCCCACATTAGAGGCTTAATAAGTAGTAAAGATTTAGTATAGTAGCACTAGGTTAGTCCTAGGAGTTAGAATTGAGTCTGAGTCTTTGCCTTAGGGATTTCGGAGTTAGCTTCCAGTCTTGGTAAAGCTCTTGTATCTTTCTATCCTTTGTACTCTTACTACTCTAGTATAATATACATCGTTGATCTATCCTTTGAATTATACATTACTTTATTTCTTACACTTGCCTAGTGCGGTGTACCTTCTTGCATACTAGACCAAAGCTTCGGTTTGTGTTGTCCTTAAATTATCTGAATCTGTGCTGCCCTCAGGCCTAAAGCAAGCGCTCCAGCCCACAGCTCAGCTTGGATTCCTCTATGAAGACGTGTTGGCCACCTCATCATGAATTGCTTCCCGCAACAACCAGCCAGCCATGAAGGAGGAGATCGCCAAAAGAGTGCACCGCAGCAAATCAGCTCAAGGCGGCACTGGACGATCAAAGAGCGGAAACACGTTTGATGACAGCTAGGCAAAAACTTGACGCGAGGAAGATGGAGCTTAATGAAAAGTTCAGACGCCTTCAGCAAGAACTATCCGAGGTCGACGCTGCGATCTTGGCCAACGATGCAGACACCAAGAAGATCGCCGATTATAAGCAAGGATTATCAGCATCGCTTAAGACCAGCATGGATCCGTAAGTTGAACAAAGTGCTGGTCATCGGCTCCGATGAGCCAGATCGCCAAGTCCTTAATTCTGCCGATGAGGTTCGGTTGAAAGCTCTCACCGCGGTCCGACAATATCTTCAAAAGTTGTCGGCCTCTTCCTCTGCATAGCTGCACTTATTGAACTCTTGATTGTCTGACGAGCACATTATTCCAAGCATGCCCCCTCCCCCCGAGCGTATCGCTCGGTGGAGAACATCGGATTTTTTTAATATTTGTACTAAAGGCGATGTCTAACTTCGCATCGGCTTTAATCGGGGCAATAGCGTACATCAGCCCTGGTGTTTGTAAATATTTCATTTCCCTTTGCTATTTTTCTCTTAAGGCGATGTGTGATACATCGGCTCTCGTTAAGACCAGATGGCATCACATCGGTCTATTTTTCTGCTTAAGGCGATGTCTGGTACATCGGCTCTCGTTAGGACCCGATGGCATCGCATCGGTCCATGCACGAGTCATGATCCGATCCATAAGGTAGGATAATATTTACCATTAATATTCCTATTGAACCAGACTCCTTCCAGTGTCTCCATCTTGTAGGAATTTCCTAGGGCTGTCTCTACTATACGATAGGGTCCATGCCAATTAGGCGACCATTTTCGAAATGCCGGATCTTTTGTCCCAACCGGCAAGACCAACTCCCAAACAAGACCGCCAACCTAGAAATTTTTTGGCTTCACCTTCTTATCATGAGCTCTTGCTATCCTAGCTTTGTTTCGAAGGCCCAGAGCCAAAGTTCCGTTAGATCATCTGTGTTGATGTTCATGAATGATGAATACTCATCGGCTAATAGATCATTTTGAAACTGAATTCGCCGAGAGCTAATGCTGATCTCCCATGGCATAACAGCCTCCTGGCCATATACTAGCTGATAAGGAGTACATTTGGTAGACCCATGACACGACATCCGATAAGCCCACAATGCCTCAGCAAGCCGATCATGCCATTGCTTTGGATATTCGTCGATCTTGCGCTTAATCAACTTAATGAGACTCTTGTTCGATGCCTCAGCTTGACCATTGGCTTGAGCGTAATACGGTGAAGACTATATCATGGTAACACCCATTTCTCCGGCAAATTTTTTTGAACTCTTCGGCCAAAAAGACGGACCCCTGATCTGTGGTAATGGCCTGTGTTATACCGAAACAATAGATGATGTGTTCTTTGACAAAGTGTATCACGTCCTTGGCCGTGACATTTTTCATTGGCACGGCCTCCACTCGTTTAGTGAAGTAATCAGTAACGACTAAAATCCATTTATAGCCTTTACTAGTTGGAGGATTGATCTGTCCAATGATATCCATGCCCCAACCTCTGAATGACCATGGCTTGATAATGGGGTTTAACGAGCCAGCTGGAACCATTTCGACAGCTCCAAATTTTTGACACTCCTAACACCTTTGTAATATCTGAAACAATCTTCCAACATCATCGGCAAATAATAGCCGGATCTTCTAATCAGCCATCTCATTTTGTGAGCCGACTGATGAGTGCCACAGGTTCCCTCATGAACATCGTGCATGACTTCGAGCGCTTGTGTTGGTCCTAAGCATTTTAATAGCAATCCCTCTGTCGTCCAAAAGTAGAGTTCATCGCCAATAAGTACATGTTTGAGAGCTCGCTGCCTTGTCTTCTTATCTGCCCCCCGAGCCGGATCCCTCAAGTAATTGAGGAGATCGGCTCTCCAATCGGCTGTCATGAGTACCATGGAGTCGACACAAACGTCACTGTCCTGCTCTGTATAGCTAGAGGACATCTGTGCTAACTTATTGGCCTCAGAATTATCTTCCCTTGGTATCCATTTAAGTTGAGCGTACCGGAATTTTGCCATCAGCTCTTAACAATGTAGCAGGTACGGATAAAGCAAGTCGCTTGCACAGTTGTAATCCTCTATCGATTGAATGATGGCAACTTTGGAGTTGCCAAAGGCTTCTACCACTTCGGCGCCCGCATCAAGTAACAACTCAAGGCCTTTGCACAAAGCCTCATACTCTATCTGATTGTTGGTGAGTCGCTCGGTGAGACGGAAAGCAAACTCATATCGTGCCTCCCGAGGGGATATAAGCCCGACACTGCAGCCGGCGTCACATGCCGATCCGTCAAAGAACAAAGCCCATGATGAAACGCCGACGAAATGAGATGTTGGAGCCGATCGCTCCGTGATAAAATCGGCTAAAGCTTGAACTTTGACTGCCTTTGTTGGTCGGTACTTGATGTCAAATTCAAATAAAGTGAACATCCACTTGCCGAGCCTACCTTTGAGAATTGGTGCTGATAGCATATGCATGATGATATCGGCTTTGCATACTACCAATGTTTCGACATTGAGCAGGTAATGCCGTAGTTTGGTACCTGTAAAATATAATCATAAACGTAAACGTTCTATCTCGGAATACCTGGTTTTCCACATCAAGCAAGCATCGGCTGAGGTAGTAGACAACCCTTTCCTTCCTATCGACTTCCTGAATTAGCACAGAGCCGATGGAAACTTCATCGGCCAAAAGATAAACAATGAACGGAAGGTCAGGACGAGGCAGGGTCATCATTGGTGGCGCTTTTGGCGATTCTTAGCCTACAGGATTTTACTCCGCAAGCACACGGAGACCGCTGTAGCCTTTCACCCAGGAGTATTCCAAGGTATCGTATTTATCCACAGGGAAGCATTGAGATAGAGGTATCAAACTATCATTCACCTAACTGTTACTACTCTTTCACGTCAACCGATAGCTAGGAAAGGTTGACATCAAACACCATGGGATACAAGCCAAGCACCGTTGGCAAGAAAACAGGTAAAACTAGTAGGACAACGAGACAGGGACTACTATACGTCTTCTATCTCTGGTAGTAAACAAGAGCTATCCATGCTGAGGGTCGAAAGGATCTCAACAGGGTAGATAGTAGACCACCGAAGGAGACCCGGCTAACGCCTACGGGACTACCGAACGAACGGGCCTGGGATACATAGGCACACCACACGCTGTCATCAAATGGGGCTACCAAGCAAATTTGCGTGGATAGGCTGGCACGCTACAAACGTGAAGGAGCAGAGCCTATCGTATAGGTTGGATTGTAACACTAGCAAGCATAACAACGACCAATCTATTCTAGTTTAGCACAACTCAGACCTCAACTTGGTATGCCCAAAAGAAAAAAAAAGTGCTTAACAGCTGCATACATACGAAGCGAGTAACTAACTGGAGCAGAAAGATAAGTGCATAAAGTAGAAACATGAAGTACTTGCATTTGTCAATAAAAGAAAAGTAGTGTTCAAGATAAGCAAATGAAATACATTACTCTTGACGCTCGTTAAGTACTAAAATTTTGCTTTATTTTTATATGCTTTTATGTCTTTTCGAGAGTTAATCCTATCATTTAGTCTTATTTTACTAACAAATAACCCCGTTTTCGATAATGCTCTTTGTTTTTGTGCAATATTCATTTTTGCAGGAAAATAGGGAATAATTGAAGATATTTGAGAAAATTTCTCGAAGAAAAGATTTATGCTATGAAGCAGGCTCTAAAATAAAGATTAATTGAAGCCCACTTGAGCAAAAGCCCAACTAGAAAAGAAGTCTTAGAAGATCAAGTTTGCTTGAAGGACTAAATCCTAAAATCTTCTCGAAATTCATGAGAGCAGCAGCTTGTAGGCCCAATTCGGAGACCTTAACGACGTCAAATGAAGAAATTTTGAATACCAAAGTTGTAGACCTCTTCGAGCTCTACAATCTAGAGTCCGAGATTGCCTTATTTGGACTTCGAACGAGGAAGTTATGGTCGAGTTTGCTTGAAGGACTAAATCCTAAAATCTTCTCGAAATTCATGAGAGCAGCAGCTTGTAGGCCCAATTCGGAGACTTTAACGACGTCAAATGAATAAAGTTTGAATACCAAAGTTGTAGATCTCTTCGAGCTCTACAATTTAGAGTCTGAGTTTGCCTTATTTGGACTTCGGATGAAGAAGTTATGGTCGAAATACTAAAAGCTGCAGAATATGAAAGAGTCCAACTCGGGAAGGACAAGGATGGAAGCTTTATCTACGAGCAAGAAAAGGCACGAACGTTCGGAACTCTTTTGAAAACTTGTATATACTTGAAAATAGGTGATTTAGGACTCTTAGAACCGACCTATTAGATTCTATGTATAGGGTTCCCCCGGGGTATAAATAGAGAGCAGAGGCATCATAGTCTACCGCATTATTCATTGTAAGTCGAGAGTCTAGGGCAAAGGTCAGGGGCGAGAAGCGTTCAACTCGGCGAGAAGTTCATCTCGGCGAAAGGAGGAAGCAAGAGAAGGCAGAAGGGGGCCGGTCGGCCGACCACCTAGGCCCTTCCGAGGGGTGCTGGAGTTCATCTTTCAATATGTTCTTCGTCGAGTTCATCTCGACGACTATGCTTCAGAGTTTAAGATGTATCTCGAGTAATTCCTTGTATTTCCTTCAATAATTTGATGAAACCTTGATATTCGATCAATAAAGTTTGTCTTATAGACCTAGTTTGTACTTTATGCATGATTTATTATCCATGTCTTTGCAATGCTTTAATTCCAACATGTCTAGCCGGCCGGCATATAGAAGTTCTTCATGTTCTTTTAGTAGATCTTTCTTCCTAGCTAATAGATTGAATCTGCTCATGTTTAGAGATGGTTGGGGTTTGCTAGTTCATCGATTACCTGGTTACTAGTGACAATAGAGTCCGGGGAAAGGTTCGAGTAGATCCTTGACATTCATTATCATGTTTATTCTTTGCTGCATATTTAGATCTAGTTTCAAGGTGGTTCATAGTATGATGTTTGTTTGTCTCATATCTCTTGTGGATTTTTTTGCCATGTTAAACCTATCGTTCTCGCATTTATAGCCTAAACCTTATTCTATAATTTTATGCAATAGTTTTATATCCTTCTAAAGCCTTATTAGAATATAGATTAGAGTCTATTTAGTATAGTTTTATCCCTTGTTTAAGCTTGTTTGAATCTATTAGAATTATTATAATTAGTTAGTAATTTAGTTAATATTAGATAGATAGTATCTTAAACATAATTATCCCTAGATTGACAAACCCTAGATACTTATCTTGGAGAAAAGCTACCACGATACTGTGCGCTTGCAGTATAAGTTTTGACGTTCTTAAGTGGCGTCACAAGCTTTTCTGGCGCCGTTAACGGGAATTTCTAATTGTCGTTTAAGTCATTATCAATATTTTATTAGCTATATTGCTACTAGTTTTGACAGTGAGTTTATTTGCTTTTTGTGTGGTTAACATTGTTTTAGTTAGTTTGTTTATAGTTTTTACTTTTTAATCGTTGTTTTACGTTTAATCTCTAGTTACTTAGTTTTATTAATTTTGTTCTTGTCCTTAGTTTATTTTAAGTTAATCTAACCCAGCAACTTTGTTATCATAGATTTTTCGTTTCGTGTTTTTGTTTTTATAATTAGTTTCAGATATGACTTCAAAGTCTGAAGAGTGGGAGCTTTTGACGCTTCGGGAGTATATAACTCCAAAAGCCAAGGACCTCAAGTTTCAAGAATCAAACAAGAAGCCGGAGTCAGGATCATACGAATACGAGCTGAAGCCAGGAATCATCAGGATTGCTGCCGAAAATCCATTCAGTGGAGAAAACGACGAGAATCCATACAACCACCTGGAGAAGCTCAGGCAAATGTGCCACACTTTCTATCAAGGAGTACCAGTGGAGTGGGTCAAATGGAATATCTTTCCATTTACTCTCGTGGATAAAGCCAGCAAGTAGTACCAAGCTGCCTCATTTGAAGCTAAATGAGACTGGGAAATTCTTGAGCAGAAGTTTCTTGCAAGATTTTTCACATCACTGAAAGTGTACAAATTGAGGAAACAGGTGTTTAACTTCGAGCAAAGACAAGACGAAGACATTGATGAAACTTGGAAAAGACTCGAAGGATTGCTCACACAAGGACCACTACTTGATGTAACACCAGCTGTGCATATTCATACTTTCTACTATGGTTTGACGCCACAAGCTTTCGAGAAAGTGAATATTACTGCTGGAGGATCACTGTTGAGCAGAACATGGAGAGAAGCTAAACAGATTTTATCTGATATCTGTATGGCTTGCAAATTCAACAGAGAAAGGAAGGACGATGGAGTGAAGAAGCGGAAAGAGTACATGGCGCCCACCTATGCTGTCTTTGAAGACCAACCACCTGTCAAAAAGACCACAGTGTCTTATGCCTCTGACGAGGAGGATTATGGAAATTTTGCACCTCAAAAGAAAACCAAGAGTGATTATAGAAGTCTTGCCAGTGCAAAGCCTTTGACAGAGTTCGAGAAGACGAGCTGGATGCCAGTGGAGTTTGGAGATATACTCAAGTGTGTAGGACAGTGTTTAAAAGGCGTCGCCTAGGCGTCGCCTAGGCGTCCAGGCGGTGCCTGGTCGCCATGGAATTTGGGCGCCTAGGCGACGCCTAGCCCGCCTAGGCGGGCGCCTAGGTCCGCCTAGGCGTCCAGGCGGTGCCCGCTCGCCGTGGCTCGCCTTACCGCCTTTAAAACCATGGTGTAGGACCACTTCCGACAGAAGACGTAGTGAAAGAAGAGTTGTTCCCACCAGAAGTACCACTAAAAAAGAATGATGATAGTCAAGATACAGGGGAGGTGCTGCAGAAATTATTCCAAGAAGAGGAGTTGGATAGTGACTTCGTCTCTGAAGTGAAGCTAGTGATCGGAGTCAGGCCGAAGTCATCACTTACTGAGGAAGTTATCGTTCAGCTACCAGCCGAGGAATCACCAACCGGAATTTCGTGCTCCATCAACGAAGAAGTCTTCAACAACATACACTGCGCTATGTAAGCCCAGGTAAATACATTGAGCTATAAAGTTTATTCTAAGTTAAGTAGTAAACCATGTTTAAATTCTGCTAATCTTAAGATTAAACTTGCTAGTAACAAAGTAATTAAACCTGTAGGCTTAATTAAAGATGTTGAAGTTGTCTTTGCTAGAAAAATTATACCAACTAATTTTTATGTCATTAATGTCTTTGATAATTGTTGGCATTTCTTAGCCTATTAGATATAAATCCGCAAACGCATGGAAAACGCGTTGTAGCCTTTCACCCGAGAGTATTCCAAGGTATCGAATCCGCGAGGAATGAGTAGTATAATAATCACATAACACAATGGCCAAACTAGCGAAGCTAGCAAGTAGAAGATAAAAGACAGAAAAGCAGGTTCTCAACAAATGTTAAAGCACCTTGCTACACTAAACATGCAAAGCACTATACTTGTCATGTAAACATAGACACCAAAACTGCAGAGCCACTGCCAGGAATCAGAGTGCTAATAACCCAGCCGAGAAAGACGGGCGCTACATATTTCGACTATATCGTCAGCGAGCCTATCCGAACGAACGGGATTGGAATACTGAGAACACAAAAGCTGTCACATAGTGTGTCTACAAACCAGAGTTGCGTGGGATAGCCGACCAACCAAGGCAAACAATAAGTATGAACACCGTCGTGCCACTCAGAGAGTTTACTACTTACTAGTAATGAGCCAGAAAAGCAAACACCACTGTATAGCCAACACTATAAGCATGCACAATGTTTCCGTAAACAGACAAGTATAAAACTAAGTATGAAAGTAAAGTAAGAATGTAATAACAAAGATGAGAGACAAAGAACTTTACTCAATCCTGAAACTAAATATCCTTCCTTTGATGATACAAGCCTAGAAGAGAAGAGAAATCCCACTCCCGAACTCTGCACTCACTACTCTCCTTGATACAAAAGGAACTCTCTCTACAATGCTAAGGGAAAGCTTCACTTCACACTATACACTCTACCACTACATTTGTCCACTAATCCACACCTCACAAAGGAGGTCTAAGGGGGTATCTATAGTGCTAAGTGATGGAAAAGATCGGTTGTGGCGGTTGGAGACGGTTAGAAGCCATGCGGCTCGGGGTGGAGCCAGGCCTGGTCCCAAGCCAGACGGCCTGGCCACCGCCTCATTTCATCCCACGGTCCATATTGCTCCTCCAAGGTGGTTATAGGTCAGTTGGCGGTTATTCTTGTGTGCTTTTACCTCAACTATTGGATCTTTTTGTGTTTCTTCCTTAGCCATTGGCTAGAACTCCCCTGGATTGCTGACTTAGCCAATCCGTGGGCTGGATTGATGAAGTGGCAAGGCCTTCCGTGGCATGGTGACTGGTTCTCTCGGATTCCACCATGGAGTTGTACTTGACACGTTGTCTCTTGCATGCAGGTGGAAGATGACGGCATTTAGAGAGTTTCACAGGCCGGGCGGCTTGGTGGCAAGCCGGGCGGCCTGGACCTGAGCCGGGCGGCCTGGACCCTTAGCCCATATCAAGCCCTTCTTTCTGATTCACATGTTTTCTCCATGTTTTCTATATTTTTGCACCGTGACGTATGTTCCTGCAAGACCTTTGTACACAACTCGTGGAACCGGTTAATATGTATGAAACTTGCATAAACTTACCCTTGAAACATGAAATATTGGTGGTCGAAATAGGTTATAACGACCGCCAACAATAATGATATAAAATTAATTTTTGGTAGACCTTTTCTTAAATTGGTTAATGCCGTAGTTAATAATGAAAAAGAAAAAGTCAATTTAAATATTAATGGATTAAAATATGACTGATTTTTTAGCGGCATCTAAAGTGCATATTAATCTCACTCCCGATATAGAGGAGATAGAGTATTAATTATATTAATGCTTTTAAAGAACCTCTAAATCTAGTCTTAGAGGGAGAAGATGAAGGATTTTTCTCTGAAGAAACAACCAATGCCACTAACGAATTAGAACAGAATATAGAAGAAACCCGAGACTTACCAGTAGAACCGCTTGGTGACCTCAATCATCATGAGGCGCCAGATGTAGAGTTAAAACCGCTACCTGATAGACTTAGATACGAATTTTTAGAAAAGGATAAAACCTACCCGGTGATTATCAGTAATGAGCTAAGTCCAAAAGAAGTAGAGAGGCTGCCGGAAGTGTTGAGGTAACACAAGAAGGCCATTGGTTATTCTCTAGCAGATCTAAAAGGAATCAGCCCAGCGTTTTGTACTCATCGCATTCCGATAGAAGACCACAAGCCAATAGTTGACAACCAAAGGAGACTGAGTAACGAGACGAGGTCTGTAGTTAAAAAGAAAGTTATCAAACTTTTAAATGCCGGAATTATCTATCCAGTACCAACTAGTGATTAGGTTAGCCCTGTTCATTGTGCACCTAAAAAGGGAGGTTTAACCGTAGTTAAAAATGATAAAAATGAATTAATTCCACAAAGAACAGCGACTGGCTAGAGAATGTGCTATACGCTGTCACCGAGTGGGGCTACCAAGCAAATCTGCGTGGATAGGCTGGCACGCTACAAACGTGTTTAAATGAAGCTTGAACAACAATAATTCATCCTTGGCCAAAGGAGAGGAACTAACCAGAACTTAGTGTACAGGTTGGATTGTAACACCGGCAAGTATAACAACGATCAATCTATTCTAGTTTACTAGGTCTCAACTTGGTATGTCCAAAAGGAAAAAAATGCTTAACTGCTACATACATACAAGCGAGTAACTAACTAGAGCAGAAAGATAAGTGCATAAAGTAAAAACATGAAGTACTTGCACTTGTCAATAAAAGAAAAGCAGTGCTCAAGATAAGCAAATGAAATACATTACCGAGTACTTTCGACTGACTCCGATACAGCAGACATTCTCTAACTCCTAAACTAAACACTGCTTTCAGAATGGAAGCCCCTCCCATGAGGAGCCTCCTAGAGGGAGAAAAAGAGTTCACATGGTGTGAAATGGTACAAGAATGAAGCGAGGGTGTAGCCTTCTATTTATAGGTGGAGGAGAGAATATTCCAATGGGCCTCATGCAAGATTCTTCCCCCAAACTACTCCTGGCGCGCCACCTGGCCCCCAGCCGACCTAGATAGGTCGGTAACACTGTTCCCCACGTGTTGTAGTTGAAAACCAATCAAGAAACGGCCTATAAGGCGGTGAACCGGCCGTTGGAGTACAAAACCGGCAGTTAACAGATGATTTCTGGGTCAAACTGGGCAGTTGGGCGACTGGACCGGCAGGCGAGCCACCACAGAGCACCACCTGTCCCAACCGGTGGGCGAACCGTGCCCCGCCTTCACCAGGTGCTGCCGCGTGGCCGAACCAGGAGGGCGAGCCAGTTGGCCGAGGCTCCTGCGCGCCTCTCCTGGGCGAGCCGCGTGGCAAACCTTGGCTGGCTGGCTGCCCCAGCTGGGCCCGCTTGCCCTCCACCCCCCTCCCCCGTGAGGGCGTACGGTGTGCAGCAGCTGCTGTGCTGTCGCCGCCACGTGTGGCCTCCGAGCGGGTTCCCGCCCAGCCTTTTTAAGTTGATTCCTTTGCATTTTTATATCTTTTCCATCCGAGCTCCAAACAATGCAAATAATATGTCCATTGAAATCGTCTCGATGAGCTCTACGCGATGGTGTAGGTCTTGTGGGCATTTGAGATACTTTGTAGCTGTGCAATTTGCAATTCTTTCTCAAGCCCTTTTATGTGTGATTTCTCTCTTGCTCCATATGGTGTACTTATGCAAGGAATACGAGCTTCTCCCTGTGATACATCGAAAACCACCAAAACTCGTGGAATTCATCAATGTTAAGTAATAATGCATGGAACTTTATGTATTCCTTATTTATTCACCGAGGACTTGACGGTCGAAATGATGAAATAACGACCGTCAACAGGCGCCATCAGGTACTTCTTCAAGTTATTAAACGCCAACTGCTGGTCAGGGCCCCACAAAAATTCGTCACTCTTTTGTGCCTTGATTAGCAGCATAAACGCTTCGAGCTCTTGAACCTCCTGATGCAGTTGATTTTGCCTATCAACTCTTGAAGTTCTTTCTTGATCGTCGGGGGTACCATCATTTCAATGGCATGTTTACTCTTTGAGCCGACCTCTATCCCTCATTCGTGAATCATAAACCCCAAAAACTATCCGGCAATGACACCAAACGCACATTTATCAGGATTCATCCGCATACCGTGCCTCCGAATGTGCTCGAGGACTTGTCGAAGATCGGCCAGATGAGATCTTTTTGCAGGACCAATTTCACCACCACGTCGTCGATGTACACCTCCACGACTCGGCCAATTAAATCATGAAAAATGTAATTCATCGCCCATTGGTAGGTTGCTCCGGCATTACGCAAGCCGAAGGTCATGACAACGAACTCGAACAAGCCTTGTGGGCAGCGAAACGTTGTCTTCTACACATCTTCCTCGGCCATCCGAGCATTGGTTCTGGCTGTTTATGCCCGTTTAGCTTGTCATGCCACTTGCAGACCCGAGCATCTTCCTCGGCCATCCGAGCATTGGTTCTTGTACACATCTTGTCTTGTACCAACCTTCCTTGCTCAATGGCTCTTTGTATTTCAGACCGCAGGACCCTGCAATCAACTGTGTTATGCATGTTTAGCTTGTCATGCCACTTGCAGTACTAGCGACCATGCATCTCTTCGGCCGAGGTTGTTTGATGTCCAGCCACTGGCACCAAGTGTTTCTCTTTGAGCAGTAAATCGAAGATGAGTTCAGTCTTGGTGACATCAAAATCAAACCCGAGCATTGGTTCTGGCTGTTTTACCCACTGACATTGCAGCAGCTGGTTTGTCCTTGCCCATTGGACGAGATATGCATCGGCATCGTCCATCAAACCATCTTCCTCGGCTTGAACATAGCCGATACTCCTCTTGTGTTTCTCCTAGAAGATCTCTGGGTGAGTTCGCTCAAAAGCGAAAACTTTGGACACCAGGTAGCCGATGGATTCGAAATCAATCAGCCCATTAACAGCTTTGACGGCCTTGTTCAGGCCTTTGTATGCTAATTCTGCCAAGAACCTTTCCTCTAGATGCAGAGAGCAGTATCTGTTTCTTAGTTCTCGGAACCGCTGGATATACTTTTGGACCGATTCTCCAACATATTGATATATGCTGGCTAGATCTGTCATGGTCGCTTCATTAGATCTGGAAAAGAACTGAGCATGGAACTTCTCCTCCAGCTGCTTCTAGGTGGTAATCGATCCTGGAGCCAACGTAATGTACCAACCGAAAGCTGGCCCGGTGAGCGACAAGGAAAACAGTTGAATTTTCATGTGTTCGGCTCGAGAAGCGGATCCCAGCTGCGCCAGGTATCGGCTGACATACTCTATAGTACTGGCGCCGTCACTCCCACTGAACTTGGAAAAGTCTGAGATCTTGAATTTTGGAGGGGCCTCCGAGAGATCATATGCCTCGGGATACGGCTTAGCATACGTGACAGCTTCCCGTTTAGGCATGATTCCATACTAACTTCTTAATATCTCATATATTTGGTCCTGAACCACATTGAAGTCAGCTCCCGTAGTATGTCCGGCCTGATCATGTAAGATCGGCCCAGATCTGTAGGTACGTTGCCATTCGAACATCTCTTGATCGGCAGTTTTTGCCGATCTTCGAGGTGATCGCCCCTCCAGTGCACCCTGTGGTTGAGTTGGCCGCTGATTGACGAGCACAGCATTGGGGTATGGTGGTGGAGGCTCTTCTCCCTCTAGCTGTCGGTACCTGAGCTGGCAAAAATACCCCCCAGGGATGACTACAGGTGGGGTAGATAACACTCGAGGTTGCAAGGGAATGTCGTCTCGCGGTGGGTGCATGACGAACTCAGCAATATGTTTTTCGTATATTATCCATGCTTCTCTAAATGTTGATGACACCCTGTTAAGCAAGCATGGTAGTGCCACAATAATGCATTCAATCCAACGATACAAGCAATAAAATGATTTCACAAAATGCAACAAGCAAATGCCGTCAAGCACAGTCAATCAAGCATGCCATGATGCATTGGTTAATAAGCCAACATCAACACTCAGAACCATATTTTTCTTGCCCCCACACAGAACCTTCGATTTATCTAGCATACAAAAGTCTCCCCCCCCCCTTTTTTTAAAGGAACAGAGTAGTTGAAAAGAGGGAGCAGAATTAAAATGATTTACCAGCTCAAAGTGGAGTTACACCATAACATACCTATATACCAGCACGCATCCTGCGGCACATCCGTGTAGCTGCAGTCCACACAGGACCATAGGTACCATGCGGCACCTTAGATGTTTAAGCAAAGCCCCACTGTGGAAGCAACTGCACAGTTGGCTTGGAGAAAAGTAAAAAAAATGGTCGCATGCTAAACCCAACAAACAAGCCTCAATTCCTGGCCTTGGTTTATAAAACACTATAATTTACCACGTTAAGCATACAACATTTGACAGACAAGGAATGCACCAGTAATGATGCACATGGCGATGTGAAACGATTAAGATGCATTATAAACAATGCAACACACACATGACATGATGTAAGTGCTTAGAATAGGAACTGATGCACTGAGAATGACCGATGCTATGCAACTTATGGGCACTACACTAGATACTTGTAGGTGATAGACTTATCACATGAACGGTCCCTTACCTTTTTCTTCTTAAGATGAGCAGGGATAAGACATAAAGCCGTATTATTTTGAGAAATAGGAGGAACATGATGACTTTATGTCACAAGGACTATACCAAGAAGGACGAAGAAGCTTGGGGTGGGAAACGAACGCCCTAGGTTCTTAGAGATTGAAACATTGGTCAGAAACCTTAGAAAACTTAAGGATGATTGAAACAATAAACTTTAGTGAGCAGTTGATTGAACGGAGATGGCAATTTATGAGAGTAAGAGATGAAGATAAGTTTATGTGAGGTTCAGCCATGCAGGGGGAAATTGTAACTATATCTTCAAAAACTGGACCTTCGCCCTTAAAGTTGTGCTTCCAAACTCCTTCCGACTCGTACTCCTTGCTTTTATTTAGGATCCAAAGGCATTAAACACAACACCACCATTCAAAGTATAAAATAAAAATAATTTTGAACATATAAGGAGGAAAGACCATCACACCACACAATGCAAGAATGATGCATGATCGCCCTATACGTCCTCACAAGTCCTTATTGCTTATAACTAACGAGAATTCCGATGGCTTATTACGTCCTCTCACTTATAAAGTCGATTTCTACACGCTTAACTTACGGATAACGTGGTTAGTATACCTGCGGAAAAAATGCAATAGTATGAAATTCCATACATTACCACGCTACACCTAGGAGTGGCATCCATGCGATTATATACTACGCTGCATGGACAACGCAGTGGCACCGCCTGCTTTCCAGTACCCGAACGACTTACCTCCAGTACTGGGGAACGCTGGGGAAAGCATGGGTACTAAAGAACCAACCGAAACATTTGTATTGTAGAAGCCCAAACCATGTGCAGCAATAATTTCATAAAGCTACTGCCCACAAGAAGAGAGATGGTCGCAAAGCTCCAAATACCCAACCATCTTCCCTTAAGAAGCAAATCATCCGACATATGCTTCGCGGTTAGAGCATATGGTTGAGCACCCCGGCTCAAAGGTTTTAGCAATGCAAGATGATGTTTAGCTAGAGTATTGATTAAGTTAGAAGGGAACATATCAAGTGCAAACTAAGTTTTGGTGCAACCATTGTGCAACCCTACTAGAAAAAGTTTCAAAAAATTCTAAAAAAAAATCATGAATGCACAGCTCGGTCTACCCCATCTATATATAAAATTTCAGGATCAAATTCGCCAAACTCTAAAAGTTTCAAAAAAAAGACAAATTTGGAGTGCATTTGAGCTATTACTAGTCAGAAAATTTGACTTTTTTGTAACTTCCAGAGTATGACGAATTTGATCCTAAAATTTTATATATAGATGGGGTAGACGGAGCTGTACATTCATGATTTTTTTCAGAATTTTTTGAAACTTTTTCTAGTAGGGTTGCACGATGATTGCACCAAAACTTAGTTTGCTCTGGATATGTTCCCAAGTTAGAAGCCACCTATATCTAACTTCCTTAGTATAGGGCTTAAACTTACATATGTACTAGTCAAATTAAGTTGAAAATAGGTTTTCAAACAAAATAGTGTTTGAAGTAACCCAATCCAGTGCATATTTGGCTCTAATACCAGCTGCGACGGAACCGCCCAAATTAACCTAATCTCAGTACTTTAGTTAGACTAAAGAGCCAATCCCAAGTTAATCCGGGTGGTTTGTCAGGTTCCTCAAGGGTTCCTAACGATGCCGTTACTTCCAGGAATCAAATATACACGGATTTACCCACGAACGTGCCGTTGGATTACTTCAACATAGTCAGTTAACACAAATAAACTTAATTATTACAAACCAATTTTGAGGGAGAATAGGTATGAACTGGAGTAATCACAAGCATGAAACAGAGTTTACAACTTACGGCAGAGATGAGTACCATTAAGTGGGACTCTCTTGATCAAACAAAATAACATGTGAAACCAACATCAAGCCCACTGATGTTGTCTCACATCAAACAACTTCAACAAGGAAACTTCATCATCGGGTCTCTTTAATTCTTCAACTTTAAGAGGTGGGAACCACTATGAGAAGATCATCTTAGGCATCTTCTTCAAGCAACGGGGATAAGCTCGAGAGTCTATCTAAAAAAACATAAACAACAAACCCTGAGTACCAGGTACTCCGCAAGACTTACCCGACCACTGGGGTCTAACCCCGACTTGCTAACCAATGGCCGGAGCTGGTTAGGTCAACTCATACCGCAGCAGGCCTATTTGTAGGTCCTTAGCTTTAAGATTAACTTCCTTTTTAGTGGTTACCTGCTGAACTAAGTTATACCTACTCTATTATCAAACAAGAGCAAACGCTTTACGAAATCATTCTTTATCAAGAACATTAACTTCCTTAACAACGATGTTGGTCGCGATCAGGCTGCTTACACCTAGTAAGTTCACTGATTCGAATCGATTTATACTCCTGGGAGGAGATCCAATCACACGTCATATGCGTGTACGTCGACCCCGCATATGACAACCTAGCGTCCCCGTTGCCACCTAGTCTGAAATGCCCTCACCATAACCCGGGTGTACGGCACGTCGACTCGACACCCGCCTGTTCTCCTCTTTCCAGTTGGTCTCACCACGGTTCAAACCTAGGTACAAGCGAGGAGAGGTTTACCGGAGCCCAATTTAGGATGGCACATGAAAGGGACGCGTTCAAAGCCGAAAGCCTAGCCAATCACCGGACGGCCTTATGCGACACAGGCGGGGTCAGGATCCACATCCATGTTCATTCATTAGGGTTCTTAGTTATCCATACTGAAAGCATAACTGCCCCGCCCGATGTCTTCAATTTAATAACTCATAAACTTTTGATATCTAGATTTAAGTTTAAAAGTAAAATCGGCCTAACATTTCTTTTTGGCTTAGCATTCCAAACTACTGCGTATAGGATTGATCACGCTGGATTCAGAAGGTAATCATGCACTAGGGTGTCAATCAATTCCTAACTCTGATGCACAAGCATAACTCATTAATTAGGACTCAAAAGTAAAGATAGGTAATGCACCGGGGCTTGCCTGGTACTCAGGGAATATCAATAGTCAGAAATAATTAGAACTTGAGGCTTCAGGTGATTATTCCTCCAAAGAATACCAAGACTTCATGAGAACGGACTCCAAAGCTGCTTCTTGCACGGCATCTCGCTTTATAACCCGCGTGCCTATATATGCGTGGAATGGGTAATGCATTATAATGCAAGAATGCAAAATAAACATGCAAGGTGTAAGAAGTAAGCAGAGAAGTGTAAGATAGATATTTACTAAGAGAGGAAGGATGCACAAATGTAAGTGTAAGATAGATATTTACTAAGAGAGGAAGGATGCACAAATGTCCAGTACAATGCACACGATTATGGAGATAATCAAACTGATGAAAAAGAGGAAGTAAGGGTAAAAGAAAAGAAAACATGATTTTTTTATTTAACTAGCGTAGACGTACGTGCAACATGCACGTGCTGTGACGTGATTCATCGAGCAATAAGAAGGAATTGAAAAGGAAAAAGACATGTTGATTGGTGTCTTTCCTTGCTCATTAATTTTAAAACAAAGAAAGTAACGAGTGGGTATGGATACAAAATGAGGTGAAAAAATATACGCCCAAAGAGCATAAACATTTTCTTTCTATTGATTTTGGACCCTTTCCACCCCTTTCCAACTCTTTCCAACCTGCGCAGTGGGACTAACGTGAGGGGTACGGTGAGACTGTCTTAGGTAAAAAAGATTTTGAGGTGAGACTGTCTTAGGTAAAAAAGATTTTGAGAAAACTCACTCTTTTATAGTGTAAATAAGATTCTTGGCTCCAAACAAGGATGTATGTTAAAGAACAAAAATCTAAAAAGTTTACACACTCCTCATATGTTCTAGCAAGCATTAAAAACAAAGTAAAGGCAATTTCATGATTCACTACTTAGCCAGACATGCCCAACTGCTAGCTAAAAATAAACACCCCTATAACACCGAAAACACACATACATAGTAGATCTAACCATTGTCCTCAACAAGCCAGCGAGACAAGTATGAACATGAGTAGATAACACAGGTAGGTCTATACTCCTGAAATCTAATTGGTTGTCAAAAGCTATAACCATCGACCTTCATTTCAGCAACCAGAACAATATACAAGCATAGTAATATTTCAATTCCCAAGCATGAACCCTGAACAGGCATTGGGTCCCGAATGAACCCAACTAGAGAATAGACACAGGTGCAAGTATAAACCTGAATGAAATTAATCAACTAAAATGAAAGGAAGAACAAGTTTTGACTTCTCAACTCATTAAAACAGGTTATTGACAACTTAGTATAGGCTTTGGATTACTAGGAAAATTCATACTGATTGAACAGGACCAACCAAAGGCTTAACTCATCAAATGGCACTGGAGCACTGATTTAAACCACTCCAACAACCTAAATCATGCACTGGCAGCTCCCAACCAAAGTGAAAGACATTCAGATTTAAGCAAAGCTAAACTGCAGTCTTAAGATATATATTACTTTCTAAATAACCACCTTGGACAAAAGAATGTACAAATAAATCTTGAAGGGAATTCAGCAACTATATTGCAGATCAGCCATAAAGATGCTAACAGATGTCCATTCTAAAATTTTAGAGCAGCTATCTGTAAGATAAGCATTACAGGATATATATATATATAGCACAATGGAGACTCACCAAGGCACTGAGGGACACTCCATCAAACAGGTTTCTACTCTATCGTACTCACAAAAGGAGAATTACAGATCAGACCAACTAAGATCCGATTATACAAGGTCAACGAAATAATTTTATTTACTAAGCATGACAGCAACCTTTTCATGGTTCTCAACTAAATAGCAGCACGCTAAAACACTAATCAAGAACAGAGGCAATCCTACAACACAGGACATCCATAGCGGTGAAAACCAGTACTCACTTTCGAAGGAAAAACACATCACAGAATTGGTATGCATAGATGTACATAATCAAACTGAATTACCAATCCACGATTCGACAATGATCCTAATCATCTTTAAACCTACACATCAATCAAAATGAAAGGGGAAGGAAGAATAACCTTTGGGGCTGCTGTTCACAAGAAGGCAGTAGTGCTTGCTGCTGATCTTGGGTGAGGGAGAATTGCTCCAGGGGTTGGCGTGCTGCTTGGTGGGGGAGAGGCAAGAGGCACGGAGAAGCAGGACGCCGGGCCAGGGAGGCAGGACCGGCCAGCAGTCTGCTGCTGCCGCCCATGGAGGAGCGCAGGTAGAGAAGAGGAGCAGGGAGGAGGGCACCATGGGGATGCGCAGAGAGGAGGATGCCATGGGAAAGGGAGCAGCAAGAGGGGAGGCGCCATGGAAGGGGAGAGGTGGCCGACTGTGGGAGAGAACAGGGAGGGCAGCGGCGTTTCTGCGGGAGGAAGAAAAACGGCGCTCGTCCTCTCGAGGAGAAGGAGGCCGAGGGCGGTGGGAGGCTTCCAGGCCGTGGCCCCAGTTGCCAGGGAGAGATGAGGGGCGGCCTGGTGGGACCGAGCTATCGTATGGAAGAAAAGACGTTTTCCTTCGAAATTAAAAACCAGAAACACTCCTGTTTAGAATGAAGATTAGAAAATGAAAACGAAGGAATTTGAGGAAAGTTTATATACAAACGTTGCTTAAAATTTTATGCTCTACAACTTTTGTATACAAAGTGTTTCTTAAAACTGCACAGAAATTAGCAGAATTTAGAGACAAAATTCTAAACTCATTTAAAGCACTTTGGGAGATGATGAATTTTGGGACCTAGGTTTCCTTTTCCAAGTACTTGCATTCACATCACAACTAGCAAAGCAACACTCATTCATTCAATCAACATTCATGTATGAAAAATTTAGATGATGCTCATGAGATGCACAGCGTGATTCTAGGGTATCACAGCCCTTTCCCCTTAAAGAAATCTCGTCCCGAGATTTAAAAAGAGGGTAGAGTTGGGATCATCTAATGATTGAAAAGAATTATCTCATTTTTAAAACCTTGGTCATGTTTCCCAAAAAGATGTGCTTGAGCACAAAGTTTAAAAAGGCACTCAACTTATATAGCATGTTTGGAACGATCTTGCACCACGAAAACAGTTGGGTCCCGTTGAGGTTCTTCTTTCCCTGGACGATCTTCTTCATCAAAATCTAGAGAAGCATGGCTGTTTGGTATGAAAATTACAATAAACCTTTCATTAAAGGATAAGAAATTTAGGACGATTTACTAAATGGGAACAGAGTGTTAAGAGGGCCACCTTACAAAATTTTGGATTTTGAAAAATTAGGAGGCATAGCGGTGAAAATAATCTTCTTTCTTCCCAGATGATATGGATTGAGTATAGACGTCAAGGTAATAGTTCTAGCTTATCAGAAAGGCTCGAAACAGCATCTGGACAATGAAATGGTAAATGACTTGATAGATAAGTGAGAAATAAGAGACTCATACCAAGGGCAGGTATTGATCTAGGAACCTTTGCAAGAACGTTATTAGAAAAGTTATGCAGAACCTAAATTTAATAGGGTGAAGTTCAACTGCCAAGAAATCTGTATGATGAAATTGAGGTTTAAGGACACTAGAACGATACAGATTAGTTATGGATTACTATAATTCTACAAGGAGTAGAGCAGTTCCATCACTCAAAGGGAGTGTATCAAGGTGAAGGATATGCCAGTTTGGCAAGGATAGCTTGCTTAGCAAGAGAGAACGGCTGACATATTTGAGTAAAATGAACATCACGTACGTTAAGAATGTGAAGGATGGAACATCAGCTTCACGACGGAGGGGGCATATATATTGATAAGGATCTTTCCTGTTCCTAAATCAGGAAGGATGTCGAAATTATGAATTCTACGATAGAAACAAAGTACGGTGTTTGATATGAAATAGACCATAAGAATGGATACAGCTGTGAATTATGAAGAACATCCAACCTTATGCAAAAGACGCGATGCTTTCCAATGATGCTAGATTCAGATGCAAGTTAATGATCCACAGAACATATGAAAGTCACACATACTCAACGATCCAGACAACATGCACAAACTGGAATAGTGGGGGTTTTTACTAAACCTGTTAGAGAGTACAATTGGCAGGAATAAATGTCATGTATATTTAGGAGTCTTAGGAGTCTTATGTATCTAGGACTGCCATATGTATCCGGGGTGCCTGCCCCCCAAGTCTTGTACTCCTATATATTCGCCCAAAGGCTCTGTACAATACATCCATCCATTATACGAATCCTATCTTCCTACAATACCGATGCACACATGTCGATGATTGATGAATAATCATACATGGCACCCATAAAATGAATGCACCATGGGGCACACGTCATGATGATCATGCATAATGCTTACAGAATGCTATACATCCCATAATACATTATTTATGATGCATATACAAGGTGCAAGGTCCACATTCCTCCTCGAACCAGACAAGGGCCGTCTTACCTCATATCTAGGAATTATAATATAAAGAGAGGGTATGAACAAGGCTAGAGAAAGGAAACAATTTAAATATTTGCATACATCACAAGTAGAATACTGCTGAAAATAGTGCCACATCCTCAAGTACCCAGATACTAGCACACACTCTCTGACACAAACATGTGGCTGCAGCACACATGTGGCCTGAGATAGTAGGCGGCACCTTGAGTAACCAAGGAGAACGCTACCACCAGAGTAACCCGTTGAGAGTCAAAACAAGGTAAGTGGCTTAAATAGGTAATTTGGAAAACCAGAACAGGAAATAGCTATTCATCAATCAATCAAAACCAACTCAATCCTCGACTTAGGTCATAAAACATTATGGAGGATCACGGTGTGACACCCTGTTAAGCAAGCATGGTAGTGCCACAATAATGCATTCAATCCAACGATACAAGCAATAAAATGATTTCACAAAATGCAACAAGCAAATGCCGTCAAGCACAGTCAATCAAGCATGCCATGATGCATCAACACCAACACTCAGAACCATACTTTTCTTGCCCCACACAAGATACATGCAAGGCCATGTCCAGCTTGTGCAAACCCATGCGCTCACGGAACCGGCTCGATGAGCTGTGGCGCCAAGCTCCCGCGGAGGTGCAGGCTGTAGATGGAAACCAACCTGTATCTCTGCAGGCCACCAGCAAGCCACTGCGTCCTGAGCTCAATGCGCCATGGTGGTCCAAGGCTCCAAGCTAGCCTCACGTCGCCTCGTTACCCCCCGCTTGCGCTCAGGACAAAAGGACAACGAGGAGGAATAGCGTGTTGCGGAGTATGCGGCTTCACAGCCAGTGAGGACGAAGAGCGGTCGACGCGGAGCCGTTGCGCGGGCATCAGCCACGTTGGGGCAGGCAGATGGGCAGCAGCGGGGATCCCGCTAGAGGTCGATGCCGCGCCCGGTGGTGCCGCGTCGGAGGATGAGGGGAAGAGCGAGCCGGAAGGCCGAGGAGGCCTCGCACGATGCCTTTCGTGATGGCGGAGCGGGCGGTGGAGGGAGGGCGACGTGGCTGCCACCGTGGAGGAGAAACTGGGCTGGAAAAGGCGCGGGGGAAGGGGGGAGGGGGTGTTCGCTGCCCGGTTTGAGGAGTTGGAGGATGTGGAATAGACAGATTTGATGTTGGGGGTTGAAAGTTAGACTTCATCAAGAGTTGAGGGGGGTAACTTGAACTTTTTCCTAAACAAGTCAAACCCAGAAGATTAACCTCGGAGACCTCATCCTCAAGAAGGGAACAGACAACAAATCGAAGGTAAGCACAAAATGGGAAGGCCCATACATCGCACATGAAGCAGGGAAAGAACGTTCAAGCTGAAGACCCTTGAAGCCGAAGAATTCCCCCCTACATGGAACATTGAGATGGTAAGAAAATATTTTGTGTACCAGAATAGTGTGTAATTTCCTATTTTCCGCATTTGAACTAATGGCATATAATAAACAGTAACAAGTGCTCGCACTCTTTTCCTTCACAGGGAACCCGTCTCCAGACGGCAATTAGTCGGTGAATAAGGTGTGGTTTTAACGAGGCGAGTGCCACGATCGAAAACATGTTACCCCCAAAAAACGATGTGTTGTTGAAAGAACCCAAAGTATGTTAAGACCTCTCCAGCAAGGGGGAGAAGGTCCAGCTCTACTTTCGGTCAGAGATATCTCGACAGTACTAGTAAGTGCGAGCATACACTCGAGATTATGCATCCTCACCACTTATAGCGTAGTATTCGCACAAATACAAACAAAAATATCCTTGACCAAAGATCAAGCATGCACATTAAAAAGGGTGGACATGAAATAAAAATATACTTGACCGAAGATCAAGGACACGCACTAAAAGAGAGTGGAAGCAAAAACAAAAATATCCTTGACCATAGATCAAAGACGCTCAACCGAAAGGGTGGACACAAAAATAAAAATATCCTTAACCGAAGATCAAAGAGGCACACCAGAAAAGGGTGAAAGAAAAAACAAAAATGTCCTTGACCAAAGATAAAGGACCCTAAAAGGGTGGATGCGAAAACAAAATTACCCTTCATCAAAGATCAAGGACAAAAGTATGAATTCTTAACCAAAAGCATACATTTTATTTAGCAGAAGAGTCCATTACATCATGGGCAACAACTTTAGACATCTCACCTAATATTACATCGACAATGTTGTCTAAAACGACATTGAGGATGAGTATCAATTATGCGCATCGCATAATCCATAAGAATTTGTCAAAGGGCTTAGTTTCCCCGTCACTATACGCATCAATTATGCCCATCGCATAATCCATAAGAATTTCTATAAATCAAGCAATTAAACGCAAACTAATTTCTTTCAACTTTGAAAAATCATCGATGTCCAAAGAAGGATGAGTATCCTCATCGAGGAAAACAATTTCTTTCCTGAAGAGCAAGGTCTTAGAAACGCGTATTCCAAAGGGCCGATGCTCCCCTCTTAAACGGGTTCAGGCTTGGGCTTCAAAAGCCTACTATGAGGCCACGATTCATCAAGCCTTATTCGCGGCAAACAGTCCTTTCTAAACGGACGCAATGATGTTCCAAATGATTTCCACAAAAATCTTTGAAAAACAGAAGCAGTGTTCCGAATGTCATAGCGTCTAAGTATCCAATACAAAAAATCAAAGAAATCCGAAGGATTTCTCTTGCAATAACGTTGCCAAATTGATCCAGACACGATGTCTTGATAATTCAAATTGATCCAGACATGAAGTCCTAATAATTCGACGTCACAGGAATAGCATCTTCAATCACCCGCGCAGGCTCCATCTTCGGAACCTGCGCAGGATGCCAAAATTATATAACAAAGTAAATGACATACCATAGAATTAATCCTCAATTTATATAGGTTTAGCACCATAAGTATTGATGCTTTTTTATTATAAAGTTTGTCAGATCATTTGACTTAAAATAAAACTAGAATTTTTTTTTTCTAGAAGAGGTGGTAAAAGAGGTGAGAGGTACGTTGATACCAAAACACTCAGGTCCCAGGGAGTAATACGTTTTTAGAAAAAAAAAAAAACAATTCTAATATGGCAGAGGGCCGGAGTAAATATTGTTATTGTCAAATACAAGAGCTAATTTGTTCAAATGGAACGCCTACTGATTTAAAAACGGGTTACATTATCTTAAACACAGAACCAATAAGAGAAATTAAAGATACATTACGTTATTGTATCTAGCCCGACCTAGGATTTTGAAGTAGTTTACTGAACCTGTGCTGTCCCCATGCCTTGGGCTCTGTTATCTTGTTCGTAATAAATCATGCAACGAAACGCATACGGAAACAAGGAAAGTTCTGAACCCTCCTTCACTCAATGGACGGCGCAGGCACATGATCGTCACTGTGTCGTTGCGTCGGCCAATCTGCATAAGAGAACGCACCCTTACCTAGTGTTCAGATCAAGCTCCCTAGATCTGCGCCAGTCCTGTTGCCCATCTGAGTTCCCATTCTCGGGTTCGTTCTCAACATTGAGGAAATCCTCAGATGGATCTTCGTCATCCCTCTGAGCATTTCCCCACCCATCTTCACCATGTTCCTGCACCATGTCATAACCTGGGCCATCCTCCCCTTGTGAAGCAACAGCACTCGCCCTTATAGGGCCATGATTCATCATCTCCGAGTGAGCTTGGGCCTCAGCACGAGCATGCTCCATTGCCATCCGTATTTTCACTTCGGCAGCCTCACGACCTGCTTTCTCCCTTGACTCCATCTCCGCTCTCAGTCCGAGCATACCTTGTTTTTCCTCCTGTAATAAAGCTTGCTCCAGCATGAGCCGCTCCTCTGACCTGAACTCACCGATGGCCCTTTTCTTTGTCATTATGTTATATGCCAACACTTGCTTCTCAAAAGTTGTTGTGAACTCGGCAATCTTCACCAAAATGTTATGGTCCCATTGCTGCAGTCGAGAAGGAATCTGGCCAGTTGTATCGCTGTCAAGAATTCTGTCATCTTCTTCAGCTTCATAGTCAGCAACAACATGGTAAGGCAATAACCTAATTTTGATACAAATGGTGTAGATGATATGAGTAATATAAGATATGGTAATGAATGAAAAGATCAACAGTTTACAAAGGCTGGACAAAATAACTCAAAATCTCAATCTAGCCAACAATAACTGTACAGAAGTATGTAAAAGAGGAGAAATTATATCTATTTACTCTTCAACACATAGGAAGAATGAGGTGGGACAGATATGTTATTTTTTTTATTACAAGAACTTCCACAACGGAAATTCAGCAGTACTTCCAAAACAACACTTTAAGTACAACATAAGAGAAATAAATATGTATTACCCTCGTGATATGTGTACTAATGATAGAACTGCGCCTGCTGCGGGCTTGAACCCGCAGATGCGTGGAGGTGACGTACGGGACTAGGGCAAGGAAGAAGCAACCTTCTTTGTTGATCTTTGCTTAACTTTCGATAGTACAAGGTCCTGGCTTATATTCTGCCATATCCTAACTAAAGTCCTAAACACAAGCTAACAATTGATCTCCTAAACAAACTCTACCAGCTAATCCTGTTCTATCCGGACTCCTGTACCTCGCGGCCGGCTGGGCGCTGACTAGGTGCCCTCTTTCCTACTATTCTGGCTGAAGGTGGTGCCCGTCATAACATCTTTCCACTCCTCCAAGAACATCTCGTCCTCTAGCTGGAATGTTAGGTAGGACGCTGTGAACTGCTCCAGAGGTTCCCAAGTAGCACCGATAGTGGCCGAGCCCTCCCATTGCACCAGGACATGCTAAACTCCACGGCGTAGACGTGCACATACCACCTGTTCAGCCACAGGCAGTAGGCAACCATTTTCCATGGCCGGCCGTGGCAGCAGAGCCAGTGGCAGTGTACCATGGAAAGGCTTCAGGAGGCCGACATGGAACGTGCCGTGGACACGAGCACCCACCAGAAGACGCAATCGATGTGGCACAGTTCCCACATGCTCCACAACCTGGAACAGCCCAGTGTAGCGTGGCCCCAACTTGCCCTTTGGTCGGTCCGTCAATGACAAGGCCTGGCGGTGCAGGAGGCGCAGCGATACCCCATCACCCATGGAGAATTCCAGTTCCCGATGGTTGGCGTCGTAGTACCTGTGGGCATGCTGTTGCGCCTGGAGAAGCCAGTCACGAACCTCACTGAGGAAGAGGTCACGCCCCCGGAGCATGTCGTCCACCGTCCGTGTGCTAGTGGAGCTTGCTTGATATGGCACAAGCGCCGGCAGAGGCCCGTCTGTGTGCTAGCAGAGCCTGCTTAATATGGCACAAGCGCTGGCAGAGGCCTGCCATACACGACTTAGAACAGTGTAGTTCGCAGTGCCGAGTGGTATGACATATTGTAACAGAACTAGGCCCAAGGCAGCCGATCAACCCAGGTGCAAGGCCTGTCACCCTCGATGCAACACAAATACATTGCATTGCAATGGTCTTGTTGACAACTTCAGACTGACCATCCATCTGCAGCTGGAATGCTGTGCTCAGGCGGAGTTTGACACCCGCCATTTTGAAGAGATCGCGCCAAACATGGCCCGTGAAAACCAGATCGCGGTCGGTGACGATGAAGGACGGAAAATCATGTAGGCACAAAATGCCTTCAAAGAACATACGTGTCACCGATGCTGCTCTGTAGGGGTGACCGAGGGCGACGAAGTGGGCATACTTGGAAAAACAATCGACCACCGTCAGGATGACTGACTTGCCATGCACCTTGGGCAAGCTTCATTGAAATCAAGTGAGATGTCAGCCCAAACTTGTGAAGGAACATCGAGAGGCTGAAGGACACCGATGAGGTGAACGGCTTGGGTCTTTTTGCGCTGGCAAATCACGCTGGAACGGACCCGATCGCGGACATATGCTTGATCCTTGGCAATGTAAAAATCGGTTCGAAGTCAATGCAACGACTTCTGAATGCTTGCATGACTTGTGGAGTGGGCGAGCTGTAGGATTGTTGGGAGCAGTGGCGAGGAAGCCGGAACCCAGTAACGATGGCCAGGGAGGATCAGGCCCTCCGATAGTAGCCACGGTACGCCCAAGGAGCCGTATGTGATCTGGTCACGCAATCGCGTCCACTCCTGGTCATGTGGGCACACCCACCGGAGGTTGTCGTAGAGCTGAAACAGTGCCGAGAGCATTGATGTAGCTGCCTCCCCAGAGGCACGCCAAGAGAGCGCGTCTGCCAATGTTGAGACGCTATGGCGTGTTTTCCACCACAAAGTCCAAGCCAAGTTTGCTCACCCATTGATGTTGTGATATAGTGTATAGTGGACAACCACTGGTGGAGCATGAATTTTGAACTGAAGTGGCTAGTCCGCATGATGAAGCATCTGCCCCAAAGGTAAAGTCGCCAATGACAAAATGCTTGCGCTAGGCCGCTAAGCTCGTGTTCATAGGCGGCCAGCTTGAGATGTTGGGCGTCAAATAATCAGAGCACTTTTGTCAGGGGAAGAAGCATACATGACAATTTTATACTCGTCCAACAGCTCGCTAAGAAGCTGCACGTGAGCAAAGAATCCCATGTCATGCTTAAACTTGATATATCTAAAGCATTCGACTTGGTCTCTTGGTCCTTTCTGCTGGAGGTGCTGCAGCATTTGGGTTTTGGTCGAAAGTGGTGTGATCTTATTTGCCTCCTACTGTCTACCTCCACTACACAGATCTTGGTAAATCGGCAGCCTGGTCCTATCACTCATGCCCGTGGACACAGGCAAGCAGACCCGCTCTCCCCCATGCTGTTCATCTTAGTAATGGATGTCCAAAATTCTTTAATGGTCAAGGCCAGCTCCGTGAATCTGTTGATCCCAATCGCGGGAGGCCAGAGCACGCACCGCATTTCTTTCTATGCTGACGATGTCATTTTATTCCTGCGGCTTACATGGGATGACCTTCTCCTCGTGCGAGACCTATTAGAGGGTTTGGACATATTTCAGGCCTTAAAACCAATATGCTCAAAAATTCAGCAACTCCTATTCAGTGTACTGATGAGGATACTGCGCTGGTTTCGGAAGTGTTTTCCTGTGCAGTGCACAACTTCCCCTGCACTTATCTTGGCCTTCCCCTGTCAATCAGCAAGCCGTGCAAGGCTGATTTCCTGTCTGTGATTGACAAAGTCGCTGCTAAGCTACCGTCTTGGAAGGCCTCCCTCCTGAGCAAGGCTGATCGTCTTGTGGTGGTTAAATCCGTCTTAACAGCAGTCACTATCTATTTGCTGATTGCTTGGGATCTGCCTAAATGGGTAATCAAAGCGATTGACAAGAAGAGGTTTTCTGTGGAAGGGACAGGGGCAGGCTAATGGTGAGAACTGCCTGGTTTCTTGGCGACGAGTTCAGAACCCTCTGTGCTTTGGTGGTCTGGAAGTGCTTGACCTTGAACGGTTGAGTTGAGCTTTGTGTATTCGGTGGCTTTGGCTTGAAAAAACTGATGTTTCGTGATGCAGGGCTGCCCATTCAAGTTCTGGAAAAGGCTAGGGCCCTATTCCATATGGCAGTTGACAACTCTGTGGGGACATTATGACTGGCGTCCAGTACCAGAGGAGGAGGCCTGCTGGTGGCTAAAGAGGCGCCAAGGGTCTTAGGGCCTAGGGCAAGTTATCTTAGTATGATTAGTTTGGCTCATTAGCAGTCATAGTCGGGCCATTAGAGAGGAGCCCATTAAAAAGGGGACTATATATACTTGTAATCGGACTCTATTGGAATTAAGTAGAAGCAATTTATCAATTGCCCGCTTTCCTCAGGAAGCTGGGCGAACCCTAGCCACCGCTTTTCTCTCCCTCGCTCGTTGCCTTACGCACGAACATGGTGCCCCAGCACCGTCCTCGCCATCATCCACCCGCACCTCACACCTATTCCCTTCGCAGCATCCCCGGTAAGATCCGTAATCCAATCAATTTGGTATCAGTGATGTCATGTCCTCCTCCCACCACCACCCTACCGCCAGCCCCATCCGTTGCGCCACCGGCCATCACAGCGCCTGTGATCTCCACGGCTCCGATGGGTTCCACGGCCCCACTGATCTCCACCACCGCGTCGCCGCCTCTCTCGCTGGAGTCCGTAGCCGCGGCAGTCAACGATATCGCCCGCTCGATGGCTGCCATGCAGGCCTTCCTGGCGGGCACCCTTCTTCCTCAGCAACAGACGCCGCTCCCAACCACGCTATCCCTCCCACCACCAGCAACTGCGCCGCTTCAGTTGCCGCCGCTGCCCCGGCGGGCGGCAACGTCCAACTTGACGCGCCGCTGCCCGCCGGCGTTGCACCAGCTTCCGGGCCAGGACCGGGTCACCTTCCCCCGCGCTTTTACAAGCTCGAGTTCACCACCTTACAATGGCGCGGAGGATCCCCTCTACTGGCTCAATCATTGTGAGCAGTTCTTCTGCGGCTAGCGCACCCTGGCCTCGGACCGCACATGGCTAGCCTTCTACCACCTCACCGGCGCCGCCCAAACGTGGTACTACGCCCTCGAGCAGGAAGAGGGCATGCCCTCTTGGAAACGCTTCCGCGAGCTGTGCACCCTTCGCTTCGGACCGGCGGTTCGTGGCACTCGCCTATCTGAACACGCGCGCCTTCCGTTCAAATCCACTGTGCAAGAGTACGCCGAGCGGTTCAACTCGGTGTTGTGCCAAACACGCAACCTCTCTAGCCCCTAGAAGGCCGAGCTTTTTGTTGGGTGGGGGGCTCGGACCATATCCGTGTTGACGTCGAGCTTCGAGAGCCGTAGGACCTTCAGACGACCATGTACTTGGCCTGGGCGTTCGAGACCCGCGCGGCCGCGACACCGCCAGCCCCTGCAGCGCGCGGAGCGCCAGGATCTGTCGGCGCCGTTCCGAGCCACGCCGGGCGCCTCGGTCCAACTGCCCCTTCCTCAGCAACCGAGCAGCGCGGCGACGACTCCAAGGACGGGAGTCCGCAACCGCCAGTTCTGCCGCCTATCCCCGGCCGAGCAACAAGAACGCCGTCGCCAGGGGCTCTGCTATAATTGCGACGAGCCGTACATCCGGGGCCACATCTGCAAGTGCCTATTCTACCTCGAGTCGGCGGACTATGTCGATGACGATGCTACCGCTGAGGGCCGAGGACGTGATCCAGCTCGCCGACCCAGAGGCCATGCCAACAGCGACTGCCGAAGCCGCGACGCCGCCTACGGTCTCCCTCTACGCTATCGCGGTCGTCCGCACCGAGCACACCATGCTGCTGCCGGTGCAGGTCTGCGGCCACCGCCTCGTGGCCCTCCTCGACTCGGGTTCCACGTCTAACTTCCTCAACGCCGACCTCTGAAGCTTGCCACTGATCCGCGCCCGACGCTGCGGGTGCTGGTGGCCAACAGGGATCGCGTATCATGCCAAGGCGTGGCGCGGAACGTGGCCCTCACTATCGGTCAGGAGTTCATCGGCTGCTACGGCATCAGCATGGGGGCGTTCGATCTCATCCTCAGTGTCGAGTTCCTACAAACGTTGGGCCCCATCCGCCAAGCGCATGCCTTTCACCAAGGGCGACCAATGCGTCCTGTGGGCCTGGGCACCTGCCGCGACACTTTGCCCGGGCCAGCCGTCGACACGGCTACCGCGGTTCCAAAGCAGCCGCTATTGGACAGCCTCCTGCAGCAATTCGACGCAGTGTTCCGCAAACCGCAAGGGCTACCCCCGACGTGGTCCTACGACCATCGCATCCACCTGCTCCCGGGTACCGCTCCCGTCGCCGTCCGGCCTTACCGCTACCCGCCGTTGTAGAAGGATGAGCTGGAGCGCCACTATGCGGCGATGCTGGAACGTGGCATCATCCACCCCAATACCTCGCCTTTCTTTGTACCGGTTGCCCCGGTGCTCCTAGTGCGCAAGGCCAACAGGTCTTGGCGGTTTTGCATCGACTACCACCAGTGGCGGGCGCAGAATTTTAACTTGGGTATTCGAAATTTAAAGGACTAAAAATTTTCTAGTATCTAAATCCTACTATTGAACATATCACATAGCTGAGCAAAATTCAATATCTTCACACAATTGACCAAAAATCGAAATTATTGAACGTATAGAAGTACTAACTATTGATCATATCAATGTGGCAACATATGAAATGTTTAGAGGCAGCAGGTCGTACAGACACAAAATGATAGCATAAAACCTGAAAACCATAACAAAATACAAAAATAACAGTAAGTTCTTGTTGATTAAATCTAACAGTAAGCACACCGGGGCTGCAGCACGGCGCACTCTATACAGGCCCCTTACAATTTATGACGGAGGGAGTACTCTATACAGGCCCTATCTCCCAGAGATGAGCAAATTGGCTTGCATATGCATTTTGTGTGGCTAGATAGGTACTTCGCAGGACATAGATACCTCTTTGCAGAAAGGGGAGTGGACATGGATGTGCAAATGGGGACGTGGAAAATGTTTATGGGCATTCTGCTAGAGATAGCATATGTTCATAGATACGGCTATAGTAATACACAATTGTGCCAATTTTCAGAAGAAAAAAACACAAGGGTAAGTTGAGAATTTTTTAAATAAACAATAAGGCACCTTAAAATAATAAAATTATAAGGAAGAAGTCCATTTTTGAACATTGAACTATCCTCTCAGTATTTAACAGTTGAACTTAGAAACCATATGTTTGACCATTCATATTGGAACCGGATATATTTGGCCCACCAAGTGGTTTGAAGAGTGATTTTTTAGCTTCAAAAATAAAAAAAATATTTTGATCCCTAAAAATCGTAACTAATTCATTTTAAACCAGAAAAACATGAAATTAAGCATAGAACTATCGTCTTAGTCAGCATTTAACCATTAAACTTACAAACTGGATATCTTTGACCATACATATTGAAACCGGATACATTTGGTCCCTCAAGTCGTTTCAAGGGTGATTTTTAGTTTTAAAAATAATAAAAGATAATTGATCTCTAAAATTCCGTAACTTAGTTTAAACTAGAAAAATATGAAAGTGGTATCGATTTTTTTCTAAAAATGTAATATGTTCGCTAATACTCTATTATTTGGATCTTATTTATTACTCCTTTTATTGGACACAGTTATGAACAACAAGACAATAGGAATGGTAACAAATAAGATGCAAATAAATTGAAGTAGAGTACTAACAGATACACTGCACTTTTAGGGAAAAATTATACTAGTTTCATGTTTTCTAATTTAAAATGAAGTACTTATGAAGTTTAATATATTAAATTAATCATTTATTATTTTTAAAAACAGAAAACCTCCTGAAAGACAAAATATATCTAGTTTCAATAGTTGGATGGATGATCAAACATACCCATTTTTAGAGTTTCATGGTCAAATTTGGACTCAGGCAATAATTCAGTGCTCAAAAATGGACTTGTTCCACGGTCAGCGGATCAGATATTTAAGAGCCAAGGGGACGAGGGGTTCAATCCACCTCAAACTTCGCTTGTGCACAAGCGCTACGACGATACTTTGCGAGCCATGCTCCGCGTCGTTCTCTGGCGTTGTGAAGCAGGAGCAACAGCCTACCTCCACAGGCAAGAACCTACCTCCAATGGCTCAGCTTCCATGGCGCCTCAATGTCGATTAACAAGAACTCGCGCTATTGCAATCCCCTTATCGCACCATCACTTTCGTGGTGACAAAGCTCCCTCTCCTTGCTAGACCTTCATCCATTCGATGGTTCCTGCACGTTTGATCACTCCGATTCAACCATAAGATCACGTTCACATTGTTGTCTTCGGCCAAAGATCCTAGTTTAGCTTTATCTTCTAGGAGGTTTTGGATTTTCCCTAGGTCAAGAATTACATAATCAGCACTGTTGTCTTGATTCATCTAGGAGGCATAGGATTTAGTAGTAAGAGTACAGCATCTGTACTCTGAACCTGAAGGTAACGACCTGTGCATTTGTGCTTCTGGCCTGGTTACTGGATTCTGAACAAAAACAACAGCCTTCCACATCGTTCGGTTCTTGCATTGACCTTTTGAAGCAACTTGATGTTCAATCCCAGACATCAAAGAACTCTTCACCTATATTGCTACAGGTAGCTTGCTAATGCCGTTTGTTTTCCCTCACATTTTAATTAAGTGTTTGGTCAATAATTCCAATCATGTGCATTATATTTCTTCCATGATCATGTGGTTTAGATTGCTATGAACAAACATATCTGTAAATCACAGTAATCTAAGCTTTGATAGTTATTATCCTCAACCCACTAGAGGCAACACTTGTTCTCGTTTGCTATGATATTCAAGTTAGATTTTGTGCTAATGTTAATTGGGATTTATGAATAATTCATTATAACTATATAAAATGAATAGTCTATCTTGGTGCTTGATGAGGACATGATCAATATGCATACAACCAAGGCCCAAGTGAAGGTGAAGTTACAAGCCCAATTGGTGTTAGAGTCCAATTCAATCTCGAGGCCAGTTCGGACTGCTGGAGCAGGCCTCACAAAAACGGACGCCCAGGCCACATACGGGCTCCGTTTTGGGCGTTCTATGTATCGTTGGAAAGCTATTGCGATAACCTTTCCAACCCAACTGGTTTCACGTCATTTGGACTTCGGAGGCGACGGGAAATCACATCGCAAGGTGATGGACAGAATCTGCCAGGATGCTGCGACACCAGTCTTTGGGCCCGCTGGCCTTGTACGCCCTAGGGTTGCTCGGCCCCGCCCCCTAGCTCTCTCTCTCTTCTATATACACAGCCGCCGTCATTAGATTAGATGGATTTTGCTTAGTTGTTTCTGTCATCGAACAGTGTCGCCGTTTGGAGAATACTACGGCTCTTTGTGAGACCCCACTTGTGAACTTAATCATTCATCTACAATTTCCGTTGCATCTTTCTCATTCTTGCTTGTGTTCTCGATTCACTGGCAGGGATTAGCCTTCGTGGCGAGGTCAACCGGGCAGTGCACGGTTACCAGAGGACACGTGGTGCTGCGATTGCAGGGGCTTGATCGTGCCGATCGGGAGCCGGATCGTAAATGTCTCGTGCCGCCAAATCGATTTATCCTCCGCCTAACGGAAGATCGGGAACCCCCTGGTCCCCATCAGTGCTAGCAATGGTTTCTGTTGTCAGATCTATATGGATGAAAGTATAATATAATGTAATTTGCTTTGTCAAGTGAAAGCGCTAAGTACCAAGACAAAAGTGAACCAAATCCAATTGGTATTGGTCGGCTCCTTGCTTCAATCTTGGCCAAATCGATTTATCCTCCGCCTAACGGAAGATCGGGAACCCCCTGGTCCCCATCAGTGCTAGCAATGGTTACTGTTGTCAGATCTATATGGATGAAAGTATAATATAATGTAATTTGCTTTGTTAAGTGAAAGCGCTAAGTACCAAGACAAAAGTGAACCAAATCCAATTGGTATTGGTCGGCTCCTTGCTTCAATCTTGGCCATGTGTGCACTCGCTGCTATTGAAACAGGCTAGCCCAAGATGGATCGATCCACCTGACCGAACGGAGCACCAGATCAAAGCAGATAATATCAATAGATAGAATGATGCACTATAATACTTCATCTGGGTCGATGGATTAGGTACGGTCCACTCCGTGGAGCAACCATCCCCATCTTTAAAGGTGTACCACATCCTAGAGCCTTGGTCCCAATGCATCCACATCTCTCGCAACATCATCTTTGATGAGGACGCCAATTTGGATTGGGAGGCTGAGTTAGCAAGTGCTAGTTCAGTGATGAGCGACATCCATGTGGAGGCGGTGGTCATTGAGAGTCCAAGGGTGATCACCTTCCTTGTGTAATGAGTGATTGTCAGCGTGTGTGTGTGTGTGATCTCTTTGCTCGTGATGTGCAGGTATATGGGCATGGTGGTGGCCGGCGGCGAGAAGTGTCGGGTGAGGTTGTTGGTGTCCAATCCAGCAGTCCAAGGAGTGGAAGAGCACGCATGGTGAGACGACGACGACATGTGGTCGTGGTGTGACTCCTAGACCGCGGAGGTGGGACTTGGCATCGAAGTGACACGTGTTAAAGCCCAAAAGTTTGTTGGTTTGCTCCCTCATAACCAACGAAGTGGACGGTTTGGTGGTTTGGGCAAAATCATCTTCTAAGGATTTGTGGCTTAGAAGAGGACAGTTTGGGCCTCAGAACTATCAAAAGAAGGTTTAGGATTTGGTGGTTTTCCTCAAAATCATTATCTACTCCGGGTTTTCCACTTAAAAACCGTGGCGGCCAGGGTTGGACTACAAGACATGCGGGGGACATCGGGTGAATACTTGGAAGCCAGATCAACTTTTATGTATCTTTTCGGTTCAGTCCCCTAAGGGATTGTGCTTGATAAGCCTGGGGTTACATATAGTTAGATGGCTGGTCATTAGGACCGGTCTCTCCCACTTGGATTAACCCTAGACCTATGTTTCCATGCAGCCAAGTGCTTAGATTGAAAAGAGCCCAAGATAAGGTTTTGGTGAGATCTAGTCTAGTTCTTCACTCAAGAGGGTGGATGACGGGTGGTAGGCTGTAGGAACCTCTTGTAAGCTTCATCTTCAGATCAATATAAGCAAGATTTCTCTGAATCTCATCCATGTGTGCAGCCCTCCTTCCCTCTCCTTTCTAGTTTGGATTTTGGATGAAATTCAAAGGCTTTTGGTCATTTTGTGTTGCCTACAAGTTAATTATGTTCTTTTGTTGTGTTTTGCCTTGCCACGACGTGGAGAATATGATCTAGCCCGGTGCTAAACCTTTGGAAATTTACGAGCAAGTCTTTCTTGAGATTTTTCTTGGTAAAAAAATCCCTCCTTCACAAGTTCTGAAATTCCCGACTATCCCTAGATCTTTTCCAATAGATCTTTTGGGAATAGTTCTGTGGTAGTGCTGGAATACTCTGTGCAAAATCTCATGAAGTTTGGTGAAGGTTTGGCCAAGATTAGGGTTGAAGAGCTCAAGATTTGGATCTATTTCTAGGCACATCGGACAAGCCGCCACCTACACCGAACAAGCCGGTGGGTGTGTCGGACAAGCCGGCGCCAGTCCTCGACTTGGCTCAGCCCTGGACAAGCCCAGACAAGCCGGTCCTAGCCACCAGAAAAGCCAGCCCCCTTTCTCTCTTTGGTGTTTTGCTTCGACCTTGCTCTCTGGTTACCTACTGCATGCCTAAACTCTTACTTGTCGGACTCAAGTGAGGCACATTTCGATGTGTCGAGTGGCTAGTAGGTGACTAGTACTTGAGTCGTCGCTTTGTTCGTCTTGTGATCTTTGTTTGATCGTTGAGTTGAGTTTCTTCCGCTGAATTCCTTGTCTTGTCCTAGGTACAATAGTCCAATAGCTACATGAACTTGTATGGTGCAAGAAGGGAGGTTGGTGGGTTGAATTTCTGAGAGGCTCTTATTCAACCCCCCCTCTAGTCACCTTTTCGGTCCTTTAGTCATCCACATCCATCCAAGTGCGCACGTGTCCAATAGGGGCGCAAGAGGCGGCTCCCTGAATGAATCAGGTGAACTCGCAATGGCAATTTGCCCCCTACCCACACCCACAAGGGCATCCATGTCAGCGCCATGCTTGTGGCCCACCTCGGTTAGAACACCTATGACCTCTGGCCCCAATCACCCTAGAGCATGGCGCGTATGCACGGGCACCCTTAACGTCAATCACGCCTGCACATCCACATGGGTGGCTACCGACCCACATGTAGAGTGCATGCAATAGGTGCATGCACCCTCTCCTCCCTAAGCTTGTCTGCATGCTTCTCTCCCATACGGCCACACCTACAGTATAGCCTGCAGGCCTAGAGTTTGCTTTCCCACCACCAAACAACAACCCCATGCTAGATACATCCAACAACCTCCTCTCTGCTCACCCCATCAACAACATGCTTGGAGGGGGAGAGGCACCGGGCTTTGCCAATCCAGCCGTCGATGGCGAGCGTTGTTGCTGGTCAGCAAGGAGGGGGCCATTATAGCTATCATACACGATAATTTATTCATATAAGGAAAGCATGTTCCACGAGCAAGAAATATATTGAGGGGAGAAGCTAGTAATAATTATGTGTTAAAAGGAAGCCAAAATTAATATTTTCAGATGATTCTGTCAATATATTTGCATGCATGCACATGGAGCACTGGGGTGTTACAGCCCCTGCTAGAACACCTCTTGCTCTATCACTGTGTTCATATGACATTACAACAAACATGGAGGATAACCAAACAGAACATAGTTACATCAAGATTCAACATGAAAGTTTTTTAAAAAACATCATCATTCATAGGGAATCTACAGTAAACTAATCCCAATTGCTTCTAATGTAATGCGTGCTCCCACATTTGTGGAGCTCAGTAGCAACCGTTAATGGTTACTACTTACAAGAACTGCCACAGCCACGCCATATGGTTTCATGATGACATACAACATCAGAATTCAGAAAAGATGAGCAAAACTGGAAACCTAATGGCAACGACAAGACTGAACTTTTTGTCATGACATTTGCTATAATCCAATGGCAGCAATTACAGATTTGAAATGCCTAGTTGAAGATTACAATGCACTCCTAGACCTATGATACCATACAGCCCACAACAGCTAAACAGAAGAGAAAATTCCTTAAAACAATCACTAGCCAGTAGCAAAAAGGGCATAATCACTAATCAAGGCTAATCACATTCAGAAATGTCATCAACAGCCACAAAAATTTTAGCATCCAGCAGACTGGAGTACTGAACAAATATTCCAATTGTCTAGAAATTATCTCATAAATTTGCAATACCTTCATACAATGACGAATTTTTTCACTCCCACTCCTAAACCTCAATCGCCGCGTTAAAAGCCTAGAGATCTGCAAATTCATGCCTGACCCACCATTTCCACCACCTCCCGAAGGTCACAATCTCGTCCATCAAGCAAAACACCTCCAGATCGACATTCAGATGCTAAATCGGAATAAGAAATTAGCAAGATTTTGGGGGCGTATCCGGCGGTGGCGCACCTGTTGACGGCGTCCTCGATGGACTGGAAGGGCGTCTTCATGTCCGGGTTGCAGACCCGTATGGCGTCCTGTAGCGCCATCTCCATCTCGGGGCTCCGGACACGTGCAGCCTGGGCCTGCGCCTGTGCCTGGGCCGACGCCGACGCCGCCGCCGCCTGCTGTTGCTGCTGGGGCGAGGCCTGCTGCGTGGCCTGCGACGGCGACTGAGCCGGACCCTGGGAATGGGGCGGCTGGGGCTGGGACTGCTGAGACTGGTGGAAGCGGAGCGGACCGAGGGGACGGAGGTGGGCGTCGATGTTGGAAGGGAAGCGAGACATGGCCTGCTGCGACAGCTGCTGAGGATGGGACTGCGCCTGCTGCATCAGGAAGAGTTGGCGCTGTAGCTGCTGATGCTGCGCGGCCGCGGCCGCAGCGGATGCGGCCGTGGAGGTGGAAGGTGGAGGGGTGGGGTTCGCTCCGTCGTCCATGGCGTCGGAGAGGACTGGAGACGGGAGTTGGAGGGGCCCGCGACTGACTCGCAGCGGGGAGAGGGAGTGCCGAGTGGATTTTGCGTCTGATTGGTTGCTGGTATGACTCTAGCCTGCGTTGCTTAGTGTACTTCATAGCATTGAAAGAATTGGCGTAAATCTAGGAGTAAAATTCAAACCTGGTTTTTAAATTTAAAAGATATGTCACGCTGATCCATAAATTTACGACACGTGTCATGCCGGTTCATAAACTTGTGTCGGATCTTATTCTAACCCGATTGATGGTGGTCTCACTGTGTTGACATACGCTGACATACGGGGTCTACATGTCAGGCTCTTTTTAACTTCTTCCTCGCTGGCTCCCCCTCTCTGATCCTTCTCGTGCCTGCTGCCATAGACGTCCCATAAACACCACCCATCCTCCTTGCTATCTACCGCTCCATGGCCGTTGCTGTGATGCTCCGGCATCTCAAGTGTATAATCATTCATCATACCTGCAACATTCATCACGAATCATCATATAATGACATGCATTTGAGCCATAGTTCAAACTTGGTTGAAATGCAATTTGTTGAAACCTGTTTTTCTGTGTGTATGTCTCTGTGATTGTGCCCGTAACTTTGATTCTACTTAGATTTGGGTGAAACTCATATTGACAAACTTGTAGACAATTTCATGGTGAACAACTTTGGTAATTGGTGCTTTGACATGCAGTAAGGTTTGCATAGAGTTTTGGGTCTTTTTCTGTCAGCATGTGAAATATGTTCAAACTTGACCTGGAGGGTAAATTCAAATTTTCTTGATATTAAAGCCAAAACCTGACAATACTTGTATTGAGAGAGTTGTAGATTATGAAATTCTGAACAACATTGGTATAAAACTCCTTTTGTGAAAGTGCCTAGAAAATAGAATTTTAGAATTTCTAAACTGGAGGGTTCTATTGGTCAAACCTTGGTCAGCAGCTTAAATTCAAATTTGCACCAAATTTTTTAATAGAAAACGGTATACAAGTTTATAAGGGAAATGTATAGAAACAAATTTAGAACATTTTATCCAATTGGAGTTTTGCCAAACTCGGCCCCTAAGTTGGCCAAATGGGTGAATTTCAGAAACATGTTTCCTTGGTCAAACTGGGCTTTTTCCATTTTCAGGGTTTTGGAATTTCCCTCTCTCCCTCTGTCTCGCTGACCGGTGGGCCCCACCCGCCAGTCGCCCCCGATTCCCGCCCGCGTCGGACAAACCCCCAGCCAGTGGGTCCCACTCGCTTCCTCCCTCCGCGCACCCGGTCCGTGGACCATCCACTCAACTCCTCCGCCCCGGTCCCACCTGCCAGTCTCACCGGGTCTATGGACCCCGTCCACTGGACGGCCACCGGCCTTCTCCCCCGCTCCAGCGCGCCCACGCGGCGGGCGACGCCTGCCCGCGCCGCGCGTGGCCAACGCCGGCGGCCGAGCGCCGCGCCCCTGCCTCCCCGCACCTAGACGCCTTCCCGGCAGAGTGGAGAGGCCAAGACCCTCCCCCGGCTCCCTCTCGCCTCGCTCCTACCACTCCCACTCGCCCAAACACCTCGCTCCCCGGCCCTCCTCCGAAGCGCAGCGCCTGCCCGCCATTGCCGAAGCTCGGAGGCGAGTTCACGCCGGCCGCTCCGCCGCTCCTTGCGCCCCCAGATCACCGCCATCACCTCCGCCTCCACCTCTCGCGTCCAACGAGCTAAGCCTCGTCGTCTCCCTCCGCCTCCCCTCGACAAGCCCAGTGTGCCCGCCGCCAGTGCCGCCGCGGCGAGCTCACCGCCCCGCCGCCTCAAGCCGCCTCCCACACCGCCGACGCGCGCCTCGTGCTCGCCTCACCACCCTCCACCTCTCCCCTGAGCTCTCGTTCACCCTCGGCGCCTCCAACCACCCTACCCGTGAACGCACCCCCACGGCCACCATCGCCGCCGGCCCCTCGCCGTGGACGACCGTCTTCCAGCCTTTCCCTCGCCCCCACAACACCACCCCCGCCTTTGCCTTGCCCTCGTGGTTCTCCCGCGCTAGACGTCGTCGCCGTTCGCCCTCCTTCTTCGCCGGATTTCCACACCGTGCCGCCATCGGTGCACGCCGCCGCGGCTCCGGTTCACCCCATCGTCCTGCCTCTCCTCTTCACCGCCGGCGACGAGACTCACGGTGTCGAGTTCGCCGTCGCGGGAGACACCTTCCCGACCCATCTCGGCTCCAAGATCCCGCCTCGACGCGCCGCCCCGCATGCGGGAACGCGGGCCGCGCCGCGCCGTTCGCCCCGGCCGGAGGTGGAAGACGAAGGCGCTGTTTTTGCAGAAAGGACCCTCTGGTTATCGGTTATTTTCCCACTGTTTACTGAGTCTTGCAATAATTCCCGATAACCCCCTAGATCTATTAGGGTTTCGCATTTTAACCCGGGCCGTTGCATTTTGCAGATCTAACCCCAGGCTTAGGAGTATTCTCACACACTGTTCACTGAGTCTAAGCAGTCTTCCTCGCAGGCCCCTGGAATCTATGGTTAATTACGTTCTAGCCCCTAGATCTAATGTTTTTCATTTAAATGCATTTAATTCGGCTGAAAACTTTGAAAAATCATAACAATTCAAAGAAAAATCCAAAATGGACAAACTCAGTGGCTATGGACTCCTCTTGAGTAGATCTACAGGATAGGTATGATGTGGATGTGTAAAAAGTCTGTTTTGCCCTTGTTTAAATTGCATGCATGGGAGGGATAATAAATGGTAAAAGTGGACCAAATAAACTCCAAAAATTATGAAACTTGGACAGTAGCTTTGTTATGGCATCTAGGTACTGTGTGATTTTTAGTATCCCTAGCATTGGCTGTTTAATTACTGTTTTGCCCTTATGCATGTGTTTTGTGTATTTCATCAACTTGGAAAATGAGGGCTACATAAAATATGCTCAAATATGACCTCTAGTATTTTTCATGTACTTTTTATAGTATGAGTAGCTCACTGGTAAAGTAGGAAGTTGTGCATGTAAGTTTAAGCTACTGTTTTGAAATTGACAAAATGATACTCGCTAGAGTTGATAATTGGAAGGTGACTTTAGGATGCAAAGATGATTTTATAAAAAATTTGAGAAGCTATAGAGACTGTGTACACATATAGAACAGTAATTTCTAATAATTTCAAAGATAAAATGTGGTGATGGTTTGTACGATTTCTTAGTGGTGTGTTGTATGATTTTTTAGGAAAGTTTTTAAATTTTCTTCTTATGGGATGTGTTTAAACTGAGAGTATTCGAATCAATTCGTCACAAACTACTTTATATCCATTATGTCATTTGCACCTCGTGCATACAATTGCATTCGTTGCACTCATGATTGCCCTATGTCACGCATATAACCTGTATCATAAGCATATATTGGCATTCTCTTGCACTCACTTGCATAATTTAGCATGCATATAGACCCCGCGTGCAAGGAGCTATCAACTCAGGAGAAACCAATGATCAAGGAATCAGACGACAGGCTATATCTGGAATAAGAAGACGAAGAGTCACTGATTAAATCCGCACCTGTTTCAAGGGGTTGCCTGGGGCAAAGCCTCACAACCCGGCAAACTAACCTAGTTTAGTTTGTTGGTTTTCTTAAGATCAAGCAAAGCTAGGCAGGACCATGGTTTACCCAGCAAATATATTTGATGAATGCTTACGCATCTGCATTAGGAGTTGTTTGGAACCAATTGCATTAGACTCCTTGGCCGCCCTGGCCCTAGCACCTGTATATTAGAGTTCGTAGGACGACTTGCCTAGAATTGCTAGGTACGAGTAGACACGAGTGAATGGAGTCACTCGTCGCGTAGGTGTTTTAAAAAAAAAACAAAAATCCTATGAAAGATTATTATATGCTATGGTTGAAATGGAGACCGGGCAGAGTTATGGGAATAATGTGAAAAATGATGTGGCAAGGTATGGTGGACTCCGCCCGAGTCGTATAAGGCCCGTCCGTTGTTCGCCTATTGGTCGGCATAACATTGCTAAGGTGCTTATCCGGGATAATGGACCGGTGAAAGTCTTACTTGTGCCATCCAAAGAACAGAGACTTGTTCCTACCATGGAACTGGGGGCGCTTATCTCATGGGAGGGCTGACCCGACGTACCGTGGTAACGCTCCATGGGGGCTAAACCTGGGGAAGTGGCGGGTTGGAATCGAACTTGGGATGGGACAAGTGGAGATGGGGGCTAAATGTGGGAACGCGATGGCTAGTAAGCATATACCCCTGGCATTTTTAGTTATTCCTGGGAATTAACAAATTGATTCGAATCGCTAATGCTCACCAGGTGTGAGAATGCCAATGCCTTTGACGTCCGAACGTAGTAACAACTTAAATACTTTATGCTTATATTCATGTTTTTCAGTACAACATGCTTGAATGTGTATGGTCCGTCCTACTATACATGGTGCTGCCCATCCACTGGTAGGAGGTCGATGGACTTGGGAGGTGCTTTGATGTCGAGGAAGGGCTGACCCGACGTACCGTGGTATCATTTCTGAGACAGCTACTCCCAGGGGTTAAATGGAGGCGCTATGAATCTTGGGACGGGACATGTGTTTGATATACTATTATGCAAGTTACTGATGGTTCTCATGTTTTACTTTCATGCCAGTATTTACTTTGTGATATAAATGATCTTCATGATTAATGGATAGCAGCTGTCAAATCCTGCTATCTTATGTCAATCTGACTTTGTTTAAGAATCAACAGCTAAGGATCCACATGATTAGTAAGCATGCTTTGCGTCAGCCGTAAGCCCCGTCCATTAAGCCCTACTGAGTAATTAGTACTCAGGGTTTGCCTCCACTTTTGGATTACAGATACTGAAGACATTTGGATAACTGGGTTGGAGGTGGTAGTATCGGTGGGCTCGGTGCTATTCGCCTTGTTCATCTCTTCATGAAGGCTACTTGATTTTGTTTCCGCTGCGAGATGTTTTGGAAACGCTTCCGCTATATATATAACTGAAATCGCTTCCGCTATATTTTGACTATGTATTTGATTTGATACCTTTGGTTTGTAAATTAAGTCTATTATTCTCTATTTCAACTGCCTGTGATGATGTAATTGTTGTGGCTCCATCGAGAGTCGGATGTGTTTGATGTCGGTTCCTCGGAAAATGGTGTTATCGAGAGCCGAATGACTCTCGACGGGCTACCGGGTTTAGTCTGGCCTAAGTGCACTGTGAGCCAGAGGTGGCAGGTGTGCTTAGTCTGGATTAAGCAGGGTGGTTCCGCCACAGTTGCTCCCTCGAGGCGGAGGCAGATCCGGCCCTGGTAGCCACGGATCTTGGAGGAGAAAGAGAGGCGGGCGATGGATGGGAGGAGGAAGGGAGAGGCCAGCGTGGGAGAGAGCTTGGCGACAGAGGAGGGGTGTTGCGGCGACGAAGGAAGGACAAGGCGAAGGCCTGATGGGGAAGGCAAGACTGCGGTGCGACAAGGAAAGCAGGCGGTGGCGCCACGACCTGGAGTGAGAACGGCACCCTGCCCGCTCCCTCTCTCCACCTTGCCTCACTCTCTTCCTTTCTCATAGCCTCAGCGCCCTCCCTTCCTCGTGCTCAGCCATGGACATGGGAGACCGCGCGGGTCCCTGCCTGGTGCGGAGCGCCAGTGCGCCACGGCGACTGGGCACGTTGATAAGGACACGCCTACGCTACCCAAGTATTTCCCGACCTTTCACGGTACGAACATTGGATAATCCTTCTGTAAATATTTCTCCAATAAATATGCAGCAGCGAGTGAACCTCTAAGCATAGTTGTGACTCAACGATTGAACAATTGAACTACTTCAAAACATTATGATTGGACCAATCCAATTAAATAATTTAACCAACAAGACAACAAAGCGCAACAATAACAATTTTCACAATAGGATCTCACAGTAATTTGTGAACTCAATTTCAGATCACAATAATTCAAACATAAATGGTTGATAGCTCAAACAAAACAGCCGCAATAAAAGATAGAAGGGATTGGCTTACAAGAGTTGCAATCCAAACCCTAGGTAAAATTCTTCCACCCGCGGCGACGAACCACGATCAGAAGAAGCGGAATTCCAGCAGGAATCCGATGCACGCCCAAGCCACAGCTCAATCGCACGATCAACACAAATCCACGAGGGGATCCGGAACGATAGTCTTCAGCACGAAGAACCTAGGGAATCACCACCTAAGGTTTAGGGAGTGACGGCTCGCCAGGGGATAAAATTCACAAATAACCAAAACCTCCTCAACTTAGCGGCGGCTACGGAATGTATCCTCTAGAGGACGTCCTAGCAACCCTACACACGTCCGAGATGGACTCTCACACGATACATGGATCAATAGCCCAAATTGGTGGCGCCGCACCCTGGACAGATTTTGTCCGTCAATTTGTGATGCGATTTTCCGTCGACTCCGAAGTCCAAAAGGCCAGAAATCGGTGCCATTGGAAAGATTATGTTTTTATCTTTCCAAGCATACGTGGATCATTGAATACCAAGCCCTTTTGTAGCCTGGGCAACGATTTTTGTGCACGCTGCTCTTGGAGGCCGAGGTGGCCAACTCTGAGATAAATTGGGCTTCCAACTTGACTTAGATGCCCTCCTTGCTTCTCTCCATGCTCTTGCTGGTTCCCAAGGCCTTCAAAGTATATATTGGCTACCATATTCGAAATGCCACAAGAATTTTCCACGTGAATAATTTGAGCCATGGTCTCATCAAGTTTTGGTGCCTCCGGCATGATCTCAACTTGTATAGAACCAATACAAATATATTTTGGTTGTATCTTCTCTTCTATATCGATCAATGTTGCACCTACAAAATATATCTTTAATGACAGCCCAGTATGATTAAACAATTTATCCTTTCGACAATATTTTCATTAAACTGAAAAGCACCGAATTGGAGACTAGCATGAGAAAATCCAGTAGAATTAATTTGAGGAGCCATGGGCTCATCATTCTCTCCCTCTTGAAACAAAGCCGTCGTCGGCTTTGATATATTTTTAGCATTATCATTCTTAAATTGAAAAACATATTGTGTACCAGATATACCTTCATTAATGGATTCCTTGAATGAATTTTCAGATGCATATATTAGAGATTGGATAGCCATATCATCCAGTTGCATTGTACCCACCACATGATCCTTTCCTTGAGGGCCGATATTTTCTTTTTGCGAGGTACAAAATTTAGTTTCAGCATTGGATAAAATATCATGCATTAGATGAGGCACTATTGGAGCAACATTAGTGGCACTGGAAATGATTGCAGGAGCTGGGAATGTCCCAACATTCTCTCCCTCTTGAAGCAAAGCCGTCCTCGGCTTTGGTGTAGTCGCATCAGCCGGTGTACTCTTTTTCTTCATAGAAGCAAACACCGCAGCCTATATATCACTCTCGGGCATTGGTTTGAGAACATGAGAAATTCCCTTATGCATAAAAGAATAACTATTGGAACGACCACCATGTGTAGCATCAAGATCAAATTGCCATGGTCGGCCCAACAACAAATGACAAGCACTCATAGGAGCAATATCACAATCCACTGTATCCACATAATTTCAACACAAAATTTAACCTATGCCCTATGTGTAATTTTCAGTGTGCCACTTTGATTCATCCATTGTATATAGCGCGGCGTCGGAAGCCTCCGAGTAGACAAGGATAAAGAATGCACAAGATCTGAACTAGTGGCATTAGTAACACTACCGCCATCAATAATGAGTTTACATACCTTGTCTTTAATTTTGCATTCCAACCGAAATATGCTAGAGCGCTGCCCTTTAACAGTAACAACCGAACCATCCGACTGTACTTCTTGTGCCATCATAGATAAGCCATTCGATTCATCATCAACAATATTAGAAGCTTCCTGAGTGGACTCTGGAGAAGCAGCAAAATTATTGGTATTGACCGTTCAGATCTCAAGACTAGAAAGTTTTGCAAGGCATCGATCAATAGAATTTATGGACCTACCAAAGGCCGACAACATATCACTCTTGTTCTTAGAAATACTACTACCAGGTAGAACAAAAATGGCTTCTTAGGAGAATTTTAGCACTGTGGCTAATAGGTTCCTGCGATATGATAGTAGTAGTAGAATATTTCTTATCTTCCGTGCAAGGAGAAAATTGTGCAGCACCAGCAACAACAGATTTCTTCTCACACTTCTGCGAAGAAAAATATTTTGCCATAGATGAATCTCTACTAGATTGAGATATACCTTTTTGTCCGAGGGCATAGCCAGCACCAACTTTCGTCGACTTGTGTACATGCTTCTCAATAGGTGGATCATACGTGAGTCTTAATGCATCTCTCATATCTTTCCATGATGTAGCATGAGTAGCATTTTTCTGAAATTTTATCCACCACTGCAAAACACGGTTAGAGAAAGTATGCTTTGCTAAATTAACCAACTCGCTAGATGGTAGAGCACCACTCCAAACAAAATCCAGTATTGAACCCTCCCATTCATAATACTTTGAAGAAGAAGAATTTGTACGCAGCCTTGGCACAAGCTTACTTTTCGTAGTAAGACCATACTTATCGATAGAGCCATCATCTCCAATAATATTAGAACTCCAAGAAGAACGATTTTGTTTCTTCATGTCAAAAGTATAATCATTCAGCATAGCAAATCAGCAGCAATAAAAATTTCCAAAGTACCGTGAGAAACCCAACAACTGATACCAACTTATAAGGACACGTTTACGCTGCCCAAGTATTTTCCGACCTTTCACGGTACGAACAGTGGATAATCCTTATTTAAATATTTCTCCAATAAATATTCAGCAGCGAGTGAACCGGGACTCAACGATTGAACAATTGAACTGCTTCGAAATATTGTGATTGGACCAATCCAATTAAATAATTTAACCAACGAGACACCAAAGCGCAGCAAGAATAATTTTCACAATAGGATCTCACAGCATTTTGTGAACTCAATTTCAGATCACAATAATTCAGACATAAACGGTTGATAGTTCAAACCAAACAGCAGCAATAATAGATAGAAAGGATTGGCTTACAAGAGTTGCAATCCAAACCTAGGTAAAATCTTCCACCCGTGGCGACGAACCATGATCAGAAGAAGGGGAATTCCAGCAGGAATCCGATGCGCGCCCAAGCCGCATCACACGATCAACACAAATCCATGGGGGGATTTGGGACAATAGTCTTCAGCACGAAGAACCTAGGGAATCACCATTTAGGGTTTAGGGAGCGACGGCTCGCCAGGGGATAAAATTCACAAATAACCAAACCTCCTCAACTTAGAGGAGGCTACTGAATGTATCCCCTAGAGGACGTCCTAACAACCCTAGACATGTCCAAGATGGACTCTCACACGATACATGGATCAATAGCCCAAATTGGTGGCGCCGCACCTTGAATAGATTCTTCCGTCAACTTGTGACGCGATTTCCCATCGACTCCGAAATCCAAAAGGCCCGAAACCGGTGCCATTGGAAAGATTATGTTTTTATATTTCCAGCCATATGTGGATCACTGAAAACGAAGCCCGTTTGTAGCTTGGGCGACGATTTTGGTGCACACTGGTCCTGGAGGCTGAGGTGGCCGACTCCGAGATGAATTGGGCTTCCAACTTGACTTGGATGCCCTCCTTGCTTCTCTCCATGCTCTTGCTGGTTCCCAATGCCTTCAAAGTATATATTGACTGCCATATTCGAATTGCCATGAGAATTTCCTGCATGAATAATTTGAGCCATGGTCTCATCAAGTTTTGGTGCCTCCGGCATGATCTCAAGTTGTATAGAACCAATACAAATATATTTTAGTAGCGTCTTCTCTTCTATATCGATCAATGTTGCACCTCCAAAATATATCTTTGATGACAGTCTAGTGTGATGAAACAATTTATCCTTTCGACAATATTTTTCATCCAATGGAAAAGCACCGAGTTGGAGACTAGTGCGAGAACATCCAGTAGAATTAATTTGAGGAGCCGTGGGCTCACCACACGCGCTCCATGCATTCGGCACCTACCTCCGCAGTGCTAGTCCCCGCCGAGCGCGCGCTCCTCACCTACGGCACCTGCCTTCGTTGCGCGGCTTCCCGCTAGGCGGTGGCTGGGCGCGAGCTCCACGCCTGCAGCACCTGCCTCCGCCGCGCTGTGGTGGGACCGCGAGAGGCGGTGGGGGACGGCCGCAGCGACCAAGATGACGCATTGTGGTGGCTGGTGGCGGTAGCAGGGTGCGGCCACGGCGACCAGGGTGAGGCTCTAGTGATGGTGGCGGCGTCCCTAGCGCGCCTAGCGGCGATGCGCAAGATGTGAGGGGTGAGAGAGAAGATGTACATTAGGCAGACATGGAGGGTCCATCTAAGTTGCTGGGTGAAACCACGACCCGTTTGGATCGAAATAAGACCCAAAACAAGTTTATGGACTCACATGACACACTTTATAAGTTTATATGGTCCGGTATGACACATCTATACAAGTTTAAAGACTGGGATGAATTTTACTCTAAATCTAGACATGAATTGCATATTTGGTCGACGTGTGTCCTGAGTCCGAATCAAACCGTCGATTGGTAGCTTAGGTTGTACCCAGAGCACCCTGCCATTGTTCCGTCATCAGCCGCTTGACAGTTGCACGGTCTACATTGTCAGCAACCTTCCTTTTCTAAATCAATCCTATCGTGGCTTTTCTGTCATCCACGCCTCTTCCTAGTTTTTGAGAGTCCTGCACCCAACACATGACATGCCCTTTTTAAAAAAAACAAGACATGCCCATATTGATTTATTGAGTCTGAAGGCAAGCGCTATGGGCAACAAAACTAAGGCAAAAACACCAAATAGACGTGATCACCCAGCCAGGGCTACGCAGAAAGTGGTCCTGCACGTCCTGCAGGGCTGAGCAGGGCGTGCAGGCCCCATCACCGCCTGATGAGGTGGACAAGACAGAACAAGCTTCACCTCTACTGCGAGGTACAGTGAAGAATGTGCCCATGCTGCCCATTTCCCGTTCGAGCCAGAGACGAAGGGAAGTAACAATACCCTACTCCATGCAAGGCTGTACAGGGTGACGGTCCAAGACCAGTGTGTAGGGATACGGGGTAGGCTACCATAGCATGAAAACGTTTTTCAACTACCTCATAAACACAAGAACTCATACAAGCAAGGAATCGTAGATCATTACCACTAGACGCGCAGTGCAGCAGAAGTTGAGTCGATGTAGCCGGGTGTCGAGTTAACACAGCCGGGTGCTGAGTCAAGCGTGCCGAGTTGATGCCGTGAAGATCCGATGCCGACTTGTCCAGCCAACCTCGATCAAGAACCAGTCGGCCGACCTCGCAGTGAGTCGGGAACCAATCGGGTGATGAGCGTAGCAGTGGCAACGACTCTACAGTATCCACACGTGCGGGAAGGCGACGCCGAGTTCTGGCGTGCTAGCACCACGATCTTGGTAGAGGATCTTGAGAGATTGGACTAAAGCACGGCTAGGGTTTCGCAGAAACCTTTTCTGCGATGGATCTCATGCGCACCAATTAGGTCATCCGAAGCTGTGCCCCCTCGTGCATATATATAGTCTCCACTAATGGGCTTTAGCCACGTAAAGGCCCATTAGGATTCTATTGCTTGCGGATCAAGTATCCGAGTCCCGATAGAAGTCCAATTGCGCATACCATATGCGAGTGTTGACGGTCGTAATCTTACGATATCAATCGTCAAATATCCACAAAATGAAGCAAAGCATGTGAATAAAATTGGACTAACTCCTATTACTAATGAGTTCCACTAAATGTACATGAATATTTGGATGCAGGTACCAAAAATACACATTAAAAGGTTGAAAACGTGTCAAGGACCAAAGATGAGCAATAATAGTGGAATGCCCAGGGTCGCCCGACCTTTGGCAGTGTCGCCTGACCTCCTGCCAGGTCGCCCGACCTCCAGGCAGGGTCGCCAGACCTTGGGACCAGGCCGCCCGACCTCCAACCAAGTCCAAATGCCACCTCATCGATCCTACACACAAAGAAACACAAGTTAAAGAAGATCCAACCGTTGAATCAAGCATCCAATGTATCTAAGGGCCGAAAGAGCACCAATCCATGGATCCGTGACGTCATCAATCCAAGTGAAGGGCCATGCAACCAGTGGAGGGCTGACACGTGGTTGCCCGACCCATACCAAGGTTGGCCGACCTTCCTTCTGAGGATATTTTCACGTGGATAACTGTCAACCGACTCCAGGAAGCAATCCAAGCCGTAGATGATCAAAGTCGGTGGGATGGAGGGCCGGCCGACCTCGTGGGTAGGTCGGCCGACCACCGCCTCACTCCCACCACTGACCTTTGCCACCTGCAAGTACCCTCCTCACTTGTACAAGCTATAAATGGGCCCCGGGAGCTCATTTGTAAAGGTGTGGAGAAGTTGAGAGCTACATTCTACCTTAGAGAGTCTTATTTCCACATCTTAGTAATTACGATAGTCCTGGGAGTTAGAATGAGTCGAGCTTTGCCTCAGAGTTCTCGGAGATCCTTCTGAGTCTGTAGTAAAGTTCTTGTATCTTTGTACTCTTTTTATCTCCAGTATAATTTATTTACTTTAGTTTATTTCTATCTCCTGCAAGTGTGGTGTACCTTTCTTTGCATACTTGCTAGCCTTAGACTGTGGTTACCTGAGTTAGTCAAGTCTTGTTATTCTTGCCGGTGCTATAAGCCTTTCCTAGACTTAGATCTAGGAGTCTGGTTAGCTCTAACCCTTGGAATCAAGGACGAGTTTTAGTGCTCAATCACTATCGTGGTGATAGCGCTTGAGCACTAGTATAACTTGCCATCCTACCCACGCAGATTTGTTTGGTAGCCCGACTTGGTGACAGCGTGTGGTGTGCCTGTGTATCCCGGGCCCGTTCATTCGGTAGGCCCGTAGGCGTTAGCCGGGTCTCCTTCGGTGGTCTACTATCTACCCGTGGACCCTCGAGGCGCCGGAATTTCGCTTGACGCGTGACCCTGATTTGTTTACTTGAGTTTCTTAGTTAACCACGACATAGTCTTTGCAGCCGAATAGAATAGAGTTTGGGAACTTTATCTCTCTCGTTGTCCTCCCAGGCAACTATACCTTTCTACGTGTATCTTAGGTAGTTTATTTTACTTCTTTCCACCATACACCTATCTTTATTTGACTTACCCCTATTTAGATACTAGTTGGCACATTTATTTAAGTTTACGGAACATTTGCTTTGAGTTTATCCAATTATACTCTCTTGCCTGCCGCTTCCCCATGGAAATTACGCTACAACGGTCTCTGTGCGCTTGCAGAGTAAAACCTGTTAAGGCTAAGAGACGCCAACAAGCTTTTCTGGCGCCGTTGCCAAGGAAGCAATAGGCAGAGAGATAATTGATAATCTCATTTCGAACCCCGTATACTTTATAAATTTGCCACTAGTTTTTAGCAGGTTTACTTTGCTCTGTTGTTTTTGTTGTGGATGCAACAGAGAGGTGTATGACCGGTTTTGATCTACGGTAATTTTCCACAATAATCTAGAGTCTCTGCTCAGGAGAGTTAATTCAAAGACTGTCCACGGGTAGATAACTGTACCAACGGAACTTGAACCAACTGCATCAACAAGTCACACTCCGTTTATCAACATCATGGCTGAAAAGTCCATCCGTGAGTTCTTTGTCCCATCTAGCAACAAGGTCCCTACAGGACCTGAAGTGCAAGTAGGAGAGAACTTTGAGCTCGAACCCGGAGTCATTCATATGGTTCAAGCTATCCCTTTTTGCGGACTAGCAACGGAGGATGCCAACAATCACCTGCAGCAATTCCTGAAAATCTGCAGCACATTCACAATAAAAGGTGCATCCACTGACGCTATCAAGTTACGCCTCTTTTCATTTTCACTTGTCGGAAAGGCAAAGCAATGGTTCTACCTCAACCGTGCAATACTCACTACATGGGATGCGTGCTCCAACGCATTCCTTGCCAAGTACTTCCCTTTGGGAATGACCAATGCGTTGAGTAGCAAGATCTCGAGCTTCCAACAGCTCACAGATGAGACAGTGGCTGAGGCCTAGGAACGACTACAAGAGTACATCGCGGCCTGCCCCCACCATGGAATGGAACAATGGCTCATCATCTAGAATTTCTTTCATGGCTTAAATCGTGCTGCACAAGAGCATCTAGATGCAGCCGTAGGAGGATCCTTCTTATCCTTGAGTGTGAGAGCTGCTAATGAACTCATTGAGAAGATGACCACTAATCAAGGATGGAAAGAAGAGAGGTCTAGCACCCGATCCCGTGGCGTCCATCACATCGACAGCACCAACCGCTTGCCGCCAAGATGGACCTTATACTTAAAAAGTTAGGAGATACTCTAGAGACCACACCGGTTTAGGCTCTCTGTTGACGGTCGTTATTTCACGATATCAACCGTCAATTATCCACCAAATGAAGCTAAACATGTGAAATATATGGGCTAACCCTTGCTACTAATGAGTTCCACAAGATGTACATGAATATTTGGATGCAGGTACCAAAATACACATAAAATGGTTGCAAACATGTCACATATCGAAGATGAGCAGAAATGGCAAAAGTGGGGTGGCCGGCCGACCACTTACCATGGCCGCCCGGCCATGGGTGGTGGCCGCCCGACCACCCTCCAACGAGGTTTTGGGTCCACGACCACGTGGAATGGTCCCTTGACCACTTCATGTGCCATGTCATCGATCCGATGCGCAAACAAACACAAAATGGTGAAGATCCAACCATACGAGAGAGCATCCAATGTATCTGAGGGTCACAAAATGTTGGGACGAGGATTGGTGATGTCAAGGATCCGAGAGAAGCAACATGCAACAAATCGGAGGCAGACACGTGGCCGCCCGACCACGTGCCATGGCCGGCCGACCACCCCTCGACGCATTTTTCACGTGCAACCAACCGTTCTAACTGCCAACCGACGTGGGGGAGCAAGATCAGCCGTTGGATCAACTAAGGCGGTGGATCCCATGGCCGCCCGGCCATGGGGGGTGGCTGCCCGACCACCTACCTAGGTCGGTCGGCCACCGACTTGGTCCCTCCACCGACCTAGTACACATATAAATACCCCCCTCACTTCCTAGGCTATAAATAGACCCCGGGAGCTCATTTGCAAAGTGTGGAGTGAAGGAGAGTTGAGTTGAGAGTCTACCTAAGAGTGCTTCACTCTTTCCTTAGTAGTTAGGATAGTCCTGGGAGTTAGAGTTGAGTCGAGCTTTGCCTCGGAGTCTCCGGAGTTATCTTCGAGTCTGTGGTAAAACTCTTGTATCTTTTGGATTCAGATTATCTTCAATATAATTCAGTTATATTTTACTTTATTTCTATCTCCTTCAAGTGTGGTGTACCTTTATTTTGCATACTTGCTAGGCTTAGATTGTGTTTCACTAAGTTATTCAAGTCTTGTTATTCTTGCGGGTGCTATAACTCAACCCTAGACTTAGACGCTAGGCTCTGGCTAGATCCTCTCCTCTGATCAAGGACGATCTATCGTTGTTCAAGCTTCGCTTGAACACGTTTATAGCTTGCCATCCTCTCCACGTAGCTTTGCTTGGTAGCCCCACTCGGTGACAGCGTGTGGTGTGCCTGTGTAGTCCAGGCCCGTCGTTCGGGAGGCCCGTATGTGTTAGCCAGACTCTCTTTCGGGACCTACTATCTACCCCCTGGTACCCTCGAGACTCTGGAATTTCGCTCGATGCAAGACCCTGGCTTGTTTACTTGAATAGCTTAGTTAGACACGGATAATCTTTGCAGCCGATTAGAATAGAGTTTGGTGACTTTATCTCACTCGTTGTCCTCCCAGGCAACAATACCTTTCTACAGATAGCTTAGATAGATATCCTCCTCCACCATACACCTATCTTTATCACGTTTACCCCTGTTCAACTACTAGTTGGTATAATTTATCCAAGTTTACAGTTCATTCGATTTGAGTTTATTCAATTATTCTCTTGAGCCTATCGCTTCCCTGTGGAAATTTACGATACTCGGAATACTCTGAGTGAAAGGCTACAGCGGTCTCCGTGCGCTTGCGGAGTAAAACCTGTAAAGGCTAAGAGACGCAACACTCTCGACTCTCGCAAGACTTGCGCAGTCTGCGGGAGCACAAGGCATTCGGGGAACAACTGCTCCGAAACTCGACCGGAGGACGCGAACTTCATCAATAATCCTAACTTCAACAATGGGAATCGTCCTCAACTAGGCTGGAGCTCAAGGTCACACATCCCTTTTTCTGGACAATGTAACTCTTCCAGTAATTCACAACAGTTTGATAAATATAATCAGTTTGACCAAAGAGCTGTGAATGATAGCATTAGCAAAAAGCTCCATGCGAATGATAGGCTTTTTGAAACAATTTCTGTTCAAATGGAAACTTTTAATAGTGCTATGAAAAACCAACTGAGTCTTAATAAAATGCTTGAGACCCAAATAGCTCAGTTGGCTGCTACTTTACCTAATGTTAATGCGGGTAAGCTGCCGGGACAGTCTGAAACTCCTCCCAAGGAGCATATAAACGCAGTCACCACTGGGGGTGGAAAATCCACACAGGACCCCCCACATCCTCGTAGTACCCCTAACAATGCAGGAAAAGAGAAGAAGAAGAAGACTACCGAACCCGGAGAGAAGGATGACACTGAGATTAGACCTGGAGCAGAGGAGAAAATAGCACTAGAGACGCTTCGGCATGAGTTCTATGACACTACGGTGCTGCCTTTTCCTCCTCTGTTGCACCAGGAAACCGACGGGTAGCACCCTGGAGAGCTTCACACAATAGGGTCGGGAGGTGTATGTGGACCGTAGGGATCACTCCTCCTTGCTGTGACCCACGACTAGCTGAACGGATCAGCCGGTCGTCTTGGCTTAGTGGTGGTCGGGTGTGCCAACTGGCTGACGACCTAGCCAGGGAGGTTGTGGTGGTGGTGATGGCGTTAGTTGGCTCCTGTTTCCCCTGTACAAACAGACACAACCGATCAAACATCAAATACTAGCCGGATCGCTCAGATCGGCTCATCTTGGTCAGATCTTCTGCATCGGCAAGGCCCTGCTGTCTTACTAGTAGCATATCCAGATATAACATACAAAGTACTTAAATAAAGGAAGAAAAAGCATGACTAGATCTACTCCAGTCGGCTAAAAACCAGATGAACGTCAAACACGCCTTAAGATCTACTATTGCACCAAAGATTACACAGGAAAGCTATAAAAGCAGAGACATCTTTGATAAAATTGATAAAAGGCATGGCAGGGTATACATCGGATCTTCCTAATAACATGCGATCTGTAGATGAAGGTGTAAGAACAGATCTAATCTATGCTCTAAACTTGTGCTATGCTAATCTAATAACGAACCAACAGCGTGACAGCATGCATCATGGAAGATATTAGCATAACAGCTGAGAGCCAATGGACCGGCCTCACTGTTTTTCTGGTGTGATGAGTGATTGTCAACGAGCTCAAGACCTCCGATGGACTGGATGCCCTCCGATGGACTGGAGGTAGATGATGAAGACCTCATTGGACTGAGGCAAAAGCCCTCCAAAGGACCGGAGGGAATGCTCGACGTCGGTCGGCCATGGGAGCTCGGTACACGGAGGGGCGGTTCGGCAACGGTGGCGTAAGCCCTCCGATGGACTGTGAGGCGACTCCGATGGACTGGAGAAGCCGGGTGCCACCGTGGTGCTCCAACCCGAGTGCATGGCGCGAAGGCGTGCGAGGGAGGCTTTGGCGGCTTCGGCTCAAAACCGCCACCCAAGTTCAGATGACTTGGTGGGTTGGGCTCCGACTCGCCAAGATAGAAGATTGATTCAAGACCCGGCACAGGAAGCCCGCAGAATAAAGTTTTCCGTTTCTGACTTCAAAACTGGGGGAAGCTTCCGGACTACTGGCTACGTGGCGTACATCCAAGCGAGGCGTGGAGAAGAAGAAGATCATACCGTCATCGTAGTCGTCCGATTGTATCTTTTTCATTTCAGCCCCTTCCGGGCATTCTAGAGTAAGGGTCTTAGTGTTAATTGTGTCGTCAGGCCTAGGGCTATAAATATCTAAGTGGCTGGTCATTTAGGTGACTCTCCCACTATTAGAAAACCCTAGGCTTTCATTTTTCTTGCAGCCATGTTCCAAAGAGAGAAGAGAGAGCACTAGACTAGGATTTGAGTCTCCTAGCAAGTGTTCTTCTCACAAGTGGGAAGGATGAAGGGTGGTAGACTGTAGGAACTTTGTATAAACTCAATTTCGTGATTAATCCATCAAGATTCAGCAGAAATTTGAGCTCATGTGTGCAGCCCTCTCCTCCTCTCCTTTCTAGTTTGGTTTTTGGGTTCAATCCTTGTCTTTTGGGTGTTTGCTTTGGCCATGGGTGAATCCTTTCTTTTGCCGGTGTTTTGATCTTGCAAGGACGTGGAGATTATGCCAGTGCATCACAACTAGCAGGTTTGCCACCAGCAAGTCGAATTTGAGTTTTCCCCTTTTCTTGCCCAAGGCTTGCCTCTTCATGAGATCTGAAATTCTCGCTAATCCCGTGATCATTTTGAGTTGATCTTTTAGGAATAGCTTTGGAATAGTGCTCAGATAGCCTATGTCAAATTTCGTGAAGATTGGACATGGTTTGGTCAGATTTAGGGTTTGAGAGGTTCAAGTTCCAGGTTCCACCGGACAGTCCGGCGCGGTCACCGGACTATCCGGCTCCACCGGACAGTCCGGCGTCGGCCATCGGACAGTCCGGCGTAGGCCCTTGTCCCAGGCTCTACCGGACTTTGTTACCGGACAGTCCGGTGTCTACCAGACTCTGCTACCGGACTGTCCTATAGCTGCTACCGGACAGTCCTATAGTTCTGGGCAGCGTGCTTTTCGTTGGAGTTTTCGCTGTCTGGCTTTTGCTTCGACCTCGCTTGTTGTGTTCCTTGTTGCTGCCCATACTCTTAACTTGTTGTGAACCAGTAAGACGCATTTTGGTGCGTTGAGTGGCGGATAAAACACTAGTGCGTGAGTTGTTGTTTCGCTTGACTTGCGATCTCGTGATCGTTGAGTCTTGTGCTTCCGCTCGCTTGGTGTGTACCCTTTCAGTGGGTGACACCAAGTGCTGCTAGACACGTTTCCTTTCAGTGGACGGTGTTTAGCGTTTGGTGTGTGAAGTGTCTGTCAGTCTGCACCGGGGGTTTGTGCGTTTGAGTTTTTAAGTGCTCCTATTCACCCCCCTCTAGTCGCATGTCTCGGTCCTACAAGTGGTATCAGAGCCGGTTAGGTTTCCTATACCCTAACCGGTGACGAAACCGTAGCGACGATGACTTACTCCGGGATAATTTCTGTCCTTGGCTCCGATGGCTATCCCTACTGGAAGGGTAGGATGGAGGCGTTCCTTGTTAGCCAGAGTCAGGATATATGAGATGCTACTCAGAGTACGACTTTTGTGGTGCTTTCAGTCGCTGAGCGTAATACGTAGGATGTCGTGGCTCAGCATGAGGTGAATGCCAAGGCTGTTAACTTTCCCTTCCCCGGGCTTGGTCCTATGGATTATGAGAGAGTGAGCCACCTTAAGACTACGCGTGAGATATGGTCACTGCTTAGTGCACACCATTAGGGTATTGCTACGATTAAGGCTAGGCTTGTGGAGACTTACCAGCGCGAATATGAGAATTTCATCCAAAAGCCGGGAGAGTCAGTAGACGACTTGTTTTGTCGCTTTCAGTCGATCATCAACAAGTTGCATGTCAACTCTTCCCCCGCTGCTCTCCCATATACCGATCATCAGCAGGCTGTCAAGTTGCTGTATGCTTTGGATAGAAAAATATGGGAGATCAAGGTGAACTCAATCATTGAGTCGGCAGGGTATGATACGATTGGAGTAGAGGCGCTCTATAGTAAGCTCAAGGCCACCGAGGTAGATTACAAGATGAGGGATTCCCTCGCTTGTATAGGTTCTAAGAGTCTGGCCTTGGCTACCCCCTCTAGTGAGTCTGTCACTAACCCCATGTTACACAACTTCTCATTTTCTGCTATGATGTCTGTTATAGAGGAGCAGCTAGCGATACTTGGGGATGATGAGTTGTGTTTGGTGTCTAGTCGCTTTCAGCTCGCCTATGACAACCGGATGATCAAGAAGAGGGGAGAGCGGCCCAAGTGCTTCGAGTGCGGAGTGGTCGGCCACTTCATCGCCGAGTGCCCCAACAAGAACGACTACTACAAGAAGGGCAAGAGCTACTCCCGCGACTCCGACAAGTACCACCTCGGCAAGGCAAGCTTTGACAAGCACCGCTCCAGCAAGCACGGCTCCGGCAAGCGCCCCTTCGGCAAGAAGAATTTCCGGAAGGCTTTCAAGAGCTACCAGAAGGACAACCGGAAGCGGAACAAGGCCTTTTTCGCCGAGATCGGGTTCTGCAGCCGCGGATCTTCTTCCTCTTTGTCCTCATCGAGCTCAAGTGATGAAGAGATAACGTACAGGAAGGATAAGAGGAATGATCAAGGCGGTCCAGCTAGCTTGTGCTTCGTCTCCACCAAGTCCAGGCGCAAGAACAAGGACAAGAGGAGCTCGGTTTGCTCCATGGCGCTTGAGGACAAGGAGAACAAGGATGACGGCAACAACTCTTCTTCCGATGATGAGGTAACTCCTGAGCAAGCCAAAATCCTTTAGATGCTAGAGCAGAACAGCCGAGAGCTTAAGGCCCAGGATAAGATGCTGGAGAAGGCAGCCAAGAAGCTGCAGAAGTTGAAAGCCCAACTTGCTGAGGCTTTAGAGGAGAATGAGAGGTTGAGGAGCGTGAGACCCCAACCCAGTGAGATTGAGTGCCCTACCTGCGAATCTTTCATGACGGAGTTTGGTTGTATGCCAAGAGGGTAGAGGAGATAGATGAGCTGAAGGCTGAGCTAGGCAAAATCCAGTCCAAACTGGATGAGCCTACTTTGAGTGGAGAGCTCGAGTGTGAGTCTTGCCCCTTTCTAGCTAGAGAGCGAGCTGTTCTGAAGAAGAAGTTTGAGGGGCAGCTCATGGAGCTTGAGGAGCTTAGGGCTAAACCTACGCTTTTGGGTGCGTGTATGGTCTGTCCTACTTTGAGAGGTGAGTTAAAGTAGTTAAGAGCTGACTTTGAGGTGCTTTCAGCACCTATTGACACTTGTGAGAACTGGCTAATCCTTAGGATGCAGCTGGTGGATAGGGATGCCACCATTAGGAAGTTGGAGAAAGCAACTGTGGTTCCCTCTCTAGACTGTGACACTTGTGCTGCCCAGACTGTAGCTCTGGAGGATCTGAGAAAAGAGGTATTGTCTTTGAAAGAAGATAACAACAGGTTGAGAGATGTGCTCAGTTGGGTATATATGAGGCATCCCCAACTAGAGATGATCATAGAGAGCACCAAGAGAGCCGAGAGTGAGACGAGTGGTGTCGGGTTTGGAGAGTGCAGCACTCCGGGTGAGAAGAGTGCCCCAGTTAAGGTCAAGACTGCACCTACCCAGCTAGGAGAGACTGTTGATGGGGTTTACCATGAGTCACCCAAGGCTGCCCCAAAGAAGCAGTACTGGACACCCAAGCCTTCCAAGGCTAAGCTGGACAAGATTGTTGAGGAAGAGCTTAAGCCCAAGGGCAAGAAACCAGTCCAGCAGCCTAAACCACCCAAGGCTACACCACCTAAGCCCAAGTCCCAGCCTAACACAGTTCCTAGGAGCCTATCTACCACTGTGAGTTCTACCAGCGGAATGGCCACCTAGAGGAGTTTTGCTTCAGGAGGAAGCGGGTTGAGAGGCAGGAGAGAGTTTGGGGGAACCAGGATCAGTTCTACCATGGTGGTAGGCAAGATCCTCCCCACCGCGGTGAGAGGAGTGACCACTTTGCTGATGGTGGGAGAGGAGGCGGCCTTCAGGCCCGTGATCCAGGTGGTGAGAGAAGCTTTACCGGTCAAGCTTCTGGTCGTTTTCAGCGCGGCTATGGACCTCATGACCGAGGCTTTGAGAGAGCTTTCGAGGGTTCACGCTTTGGAGGTCGTGGTTACCCTGATCGACGTGATGGTTTTGTTGATTGTGCTTACCTACTTTTGAGCAGATGGCTCGGCACTGGTATAGCAGTTTTGGTACAAACCCCAGTGCCGGACCGTTTGCTCACTATCACTTTACTTGACTTTGCTGGATCGAGGCATGGAGGACGTGTGGATCATAGACTCCGGTTGCTCTAGGCACATGACAGGGCACCGCAAGTGGTTCTCGAGCCTCAACCCCGTGAGCACCAAGGAGTACATCACATTCGGGGACAATGGTCAAGGTAAAGTGCTGGGTGTTGGTTCTGTTTCGCTCTCTGCTAAGCTTTCCCTGAGAGAGGTTGCTTTTGTCCGGAATCTGGGGTTCAATTTGGTCTCTGTTTCGCAACTTCTCGATGAAGGATTTGGGGTTCAGATACCTGAAAATGCACTTCACCGCTTGACGGTGAGAAGTCCTAAGAGAAGTCTGGTAGCGTGCACAAAGGCCGACCGCGAACTGAATGTCCGGCTTGGTCGCCGTCAGGTACAGAAGTGAGCCGATCATCCATCGAAATTCCTTCTGGTCCACCGCCTCCCGATCTTCATCAGCATCAAGAGCCATGTTTGTACTCATAGGAGTCGTCATGGGTTTAGAGTCCCCCATGTCAAACTTCTTGAGTATGTCCCTTGTGTACTTGGCTTGATGGACGAAGGTACTCTCAAGGCTTTGCTTGATCTGCAGCTCGAGAAAGAACTGGAGCTCACCCATGAGGCTCATCTCAAATTCCCTGCTCATCTGTTCAGCAAAACTAGACACCAAAGCGTGAGATGAACCACCAAAGATTATGTCATCAACATATATCTGAACTATCAGGGTGTCACCGTCACGACTCAACAAAAACAAGGTCTTGTCTACTGAACCCATCACAAAACCAGACTTGAGCAGGAAACTCTTCAACCTAGCATACCAAGCTCTAGGAGCTTGCTTCAGACCATAAAGGACTTTCCTCAACTTATACACCCGGTCTGGAAATCTAGCACTCTCAAAGCCAGGAGGTTGTCTCACATATATCTCCTCCTCTATGAACCCGTTCAGGAAAGCAGACTTGACATCCATTTATTGCAGTTTGAAGCCTTTCGAGGCCGCAAAGGAAAGCAAAATCCTAATGGCTTCCAAACGAGCTACGGCGGCAAAGGTCTCCTCATAATCTATCTCCTCCTTCTGACAGAACCCCTGGGCTACCAATCTCGCTTTGTTACTCACAACCATCCCGTTCTCACCATGTTTGTTCTTGAAAACCCACTTGGTACCTATAGGGCGATAGTTTGGTGGAGGTTCAACTAAATCCCAGACATGGTTTCTCTCAAAGTTCTCCAACTCCTCATGCAAGGCGTTCATCCAGTTAGAATCAGATAATGCATGTGACACATCCTGGGGTTCAAAAGTAGCAACATGTGCAGAGTGAAAGAAAAAGGCTAGAGAAGCAACCGACGAGCGTGTGACACGCTGGTGAATGTCTCCAATCATCTTGTGTGGAGGGTGATCCCGCTGGACCTGCCGAGATGGAACAATCTCAGAGGTCACCTCCCCTGCGTCCTCAGCGGGTCCAGTCTCTGCATGAGCTTGTTGTCGGGGGAGTGAGGAGGAAGCCGTAGGCAAGGGTCCTCCATCATCATCAGAACTCGTAGCAGAGCGGGGCAGGAGCTGCAGCCAGTGCAGTGGCTCCTGCATCACCATCATCAACCGCATCTTCCTCATCCTCAAAGATGGGGGTGCCTTCTTCATCATCACCTGAAAGCTCAAAGACAGGGGTTGTGCAGGGCATAGTTTCATCAAAAGATACTTCACAAGTCTCAATAACTTGCTTGGCCTCCAAAATCCACACGAAAAGCCCTACAACTAGAAGCATACCCTAGAAAAATCCCGTCCAAACAACGAGACTCAACCTTGTCCAGATGCACCTTCTTAAGCACAAAAGCACCTGCAGCCAAACGCTCGCAAATGCTTGACGCTGGGCTACCTACCAAACCGAAGTTCATACGAGGTCTTCCCAAGGAAAGCTCGCAAGAAGATCCGGTTCGCAATGTAACAGGCCGTATTCACTGCCTCAGCCCAAAAGCGCCTCGGAGTCCTATGCTTATCGAGCAGCGTCCGTGCCATCTCAACAAGTGTGCGGTTCTTGCGTTCCACAACACCGTTCTGCGGTGGGGTATATGGAGAAGAAAACTGGTGCTCAAGACCTAGATCACGACAGAAGTTTTCGAACCGAGAGTTTCTGAATTCTCCGCCATTGTCACTGCGGATAGCCCTCATGGCCTTATGACTCACATTTCTCAACCTTAGTACCAGATCCCGAACAAAACCAAACGCCTCATCCTTAAACTCCATGAAAAATACCCATGAGAACCGCGAAAAATCGTCCACAACGACAAGCACGTACCATTTCCCACTGACCGACGCTAACCGAGCGGGACCTACTGTATCCATATGGAGTAGCTCACCCGGATAGGAGGTCATAACCTGAGATACAGGAATGTGAGAAGCGGCAACCATCTTGCCATGATGACAGAGATGGCATACTAAGTCCTTCTCAGCTCTCAACTTGGACAATCCTCGGATTAGGCCCATTGAACTCAACCTGACTAGCAGATCAAAGCTCAAGTGACCAAGCCTCCTATGCCACTTCCAAATATCAGCAGAAGGACTAGCAACCAAACAGTGATCAGGGCCAAAAACGGATGTGAGGTCAACCCTAAAAACCTGACCAAAAGGCAGTAAAGAGCAAACAAGGGTCTTCTCAGCATCAAAAACGCAGCACGCACCCTTCTTAAAACGAACCTCAAATCCTTCATCGACAAGTTGCGAAACAGACACCAAATTGAACCCCAGATTCTGAACAAAAGCAACTTCTCTCAAGGAAAGCTTAGCGGAGAGCGAAACAGAACCAACACCCATCACTTTACCTTGACCATTGTCCCTGAATGTGATGTACTCCTTGGTGCTCACGGGGTTGAGGCTGGAGAACCACTTGCGGTGCCCTGTCATGTGCCTAGAGCAACCGGAGTCCATGATCCACACATCCTCCATGCCTCGATCCTGCAAAGTGAAGTAAAGCGACAGTGAGCAAACGGTCCGGCACTGGGGTTAGTACCAAAACTGCTGTACCAGTGCTGAGCCATCTGCTCAAAAGTGGGGTAAGCACAATCAACAAAACATCACGTCGATCAGGGAAACCACGACCTCCAAAGTGTGAACCCTCGAAATCTCTCTCAAAGCCTTGGTCACGGGGTCCATAGCCGCTCTGAAAATGACTAGGAGCTCGGCCGGTAAAGCGACTCTCACCACCAGGAGCACGGGCCTGAAAGCCGCCTCCTCTCTCACCACCAGCAAAGCGGTCTCTCATCTCACCGCGGTGGGGAGGATCTTGCCTACCACCCTGGTAGAACTGATCCTGGTTCCCTCAAGCTCTCTCCTGCCTCTCAACCCGCTTCTTCCTGAAGCAAAACTCCTCTGGGTGGCCATTCCGCTAGCAGAACTCACAGTGGTAGACAGGCCTCCTAGGAACTGGGGTTGGCTAGGACTTGGGCTTAGGTGGTGTAGCCTTGGGTGGCTCAGGCTGCTGGACTGGCTTCTTGCCCTTGGGCTTAAGCTCTTCCTCAACAATCTTATCCAGCTTAGACTTGGTAGGCTTGGGTGTTCAGTACTTCTTCTTTGGGGCAGCCTTGGGTGGCTCATGGTAAACCCCATCAACAGTCTCACCTAGCTGGGTAGGTGCAGTCTTGGTCTTAACCGATGAACTCTTCTCACCCGAAGTACTGCACTCTCCAAACCCAACACCACTTGTCTCACCCTTAGCTCTCTTGGTGCTCTCTATGATCATCTCTAGTTGGGGTTGCCTCGCATATACCCAACTGAGCACCTCTCTCAACCTGTTGTTGACATTTTGCAAAGACAACATCTTCTCCCTCAGATCCTCCAGAATCACAGTCTGGGCAGCACAGGTATCACAGTCTACGGAGGAAACCACAGCAGCTTTCTCCAACTTCCTAATGGTGGCATCCCTATCCACCAGCTGCATCCTAAGGGTTCGGCAGTTCTCACAAGTGTCAGTAGGTGCTGAAGGCACCTCAAAGTCAGCTCTCAACTGCTCTAACTCACCTCTCAAGGTAGGACGGACCATACACGCTCCCAAAAGCGTAGGTCTAGCCTTAAGCTCCTCAAGCTCCATGAGCTGCCCCTCAAACTTCTCCTTCAGTACAGCTAGCTCTCTAGCTAGACAGGGGCAAGACTCACACTCGAGCTCTCCACTCAAGGTAGGCTCATCCAGTTTGGACTGGAGTTTGCCTAGCTCAGCCTTCAGCCCATCTATCTCCTCTACCCGCTTGGCATACCTATCTCTCTGGTCACCAAGCTCCGTCATGAAAGACTCGCAGGAAGGGCACTCAAGCTCACTGTGTTGGGATCTCACACTCCTCGACCTCTCATTCTCCTCTAAAGCCTCAGCAAGTTGGGCTTTCAACTTCTGCAGCTTCTTAGCTGCCTTCTCGAGCATCTTGTCCTGGGTTTTCAACTCTCGGCTATTCTGCTCTAACATCTCAAGGATTTCGGCTTGCTTAGGAGATACCTCATCATCAGAAGAAGAGTTGTTGCTGTCATCCTTGTTCTCCTTGTCCTCAAGCGCCATGGAGCAGACCGAGCTCCTCTTCTCCTTGTTCTTGCGCTTGGACTTGGTGGAGACGAAGCATAAGCCAGCTGGACCTCCTTGATCGTTCCTCTTGTCCTTCCTGTACGTGATCTCCTCATCACTTGAGCTCGACGAGGACGAAGAGGAAGAAGATTCGCTGTTGCAGAACCCGATCTCAGCGAAGAAGGCCTTGTCCCGCTTTCGGTTGTCCTTCTGGTAGCTCTTGAAAGCCTTTCGGAAGTTCTTCTTGCCAAAGGGACGCTTGCCGGAGCCATGCTTGCTGGAGCGGTGCTTGTCAAAACTTGGCTTGCCGGAGTGGTACTTGTCAGAGTCGCGGGAGTATCTCTTGCCCTTCTTGTATTAGTCGTTCTTGTTGGGGCACTCGGCGATGAAGTGGCCGACCTCTCCGCACTCGAAGCACTTGGGCCGCTCTCCCCTCTTCTTGCTCATTTGGTTGTCATAGGCGTGCTGAAAGCGACTAGACACCAGACATAGCTCATCATCCCCAAGTGTCGCCAACTACTCCTCTGTAACAGACATCAAAGCAGAAAACGAGAAGTTGTGTAACAGGGGGTTAGTGACAAACTCACTAGAGGGGGTAACCAAGGCTAGACTCTTAGAACCTGTACAAGCGAGGGAATCCCTCATCTTGTAATCTACCTCGGTGGCCTTAAGCTTACTATAGAGCGCCTCTACTCCAATCGTATCATACCCTGCTGACTCAATGATTGAGTTCACCTTGATCTCCAATATTTTTATGTCCAAAGCATACAGCAACTTGACAGCCTGCTGATGATCGGTATATGGGAGGGCAGCGGGGGCAGAGTTGACACGCAACTTGTTGATGATCGACTGAACGCGACCAAACAAGTCGTCTACTGACTCTCCCGACTTCTGGACGAAATTCTCATATTCGCGCCTGTAAGTCTCCACAAGCCTAGCCTTAATCATCGCAGTACCCTCATGGTGTGCACTAAGCAGTGACCATATCTCACGCGCAGTCTTTAGGTGACTCACTCTCTCATAATCCATGGTACCAAGCCCGGAGAAGAGAAAGTTAACAGCCTTAGCATTCGCCTCATGCTAAGCCCACGATATCTTGCATAGTATGCTCAGCGACTGGAAGCACCACAAAAGTCGTACTCTGAGTAGCATCCCATATGTCCTGACTCTGGCTAACAAGGAACGCCTCCATCCTACCTTTCCAGTAGGGATAGCCATCGGAGCCAAGGACGGGAATTTTCCTAGAGTAAGTCATCGTCGCTACGGTTTTGTCACCGGTTAAGGCATAGGAAACCTAACCGGCTCTGATACCACTTATAGGACCGAGACGTGCGACTAGAGGGAGTGAATAGAAGTACTTGAAAAACTCAAACTCAAACCCCCAAAAGTGCGCTCTCACGAAAACACACGCACACCCGATACCGTCCACTGAACAGATACGTATCGGGTGGAAAGCAGAAGCACTCGAATTAACGTCTAACGAAACGGACGTAAGACGAGCAACCAAACTACACCTAAACGAACAAACACACTACACCTAGACGAACACACACAACACCTAAAACTACACCTTTCTAATGTGCAGAGTTGCGTAGCATAGACAAGCTACCAACCCTAGGACACATTGAGAAGCCCTAAACTAAAAAACACTAAAGCACGCAACAAAACAAGTGAACACAACAAAGCACAAACAAAACAAGACAAGCCACAAAGCTTGCAAGTGTCGCACACTAGCCACTCAACACACCAAAGCGTGCCACACTTAAGATCAGTGAGTGAAGAGTATGGGCATGCAGTGGTTGACACAAAACAAGTTTGAAGCAAACAACAACACTCGAAAAAACCAAAGAAACCAAGAAAAACAAACCCCAAAGCAAGCGGAGCAAGAAACACGCAAAAACAGCCCCGAAAAGGCTAGACCGGACAGTCCTCTCTCCACCAAAAGACCTGACCGTACAAACCTAAAGAAGGGGGGAAAAACAGCCCTAAAACACTACAGACCGGATAGTCCAAGGTCTATAGACCAGACTGTCCGAAGTCCCTACTTCGGACAATCCTAAGGACAATTGATTTGTCCTGTCAGTTCTCCGAAAAATTGCGCAGAAAAACAGCTGACACCCAATCGAAAAATCGATCGAAACGGGGTCAAATCTCAACGAAACTTCACAAAAATTTGCATGGATAATCCTAAGGACCTTTCCTAGCAAATCCCAAAAGATCAGCACCAAAAGATCAAGAGATACATGGGAATTGCAAATTGCATGAGGTAGGTGAGTTGACTCCGAAAAACCGAGAAATGGGAAGAACGGCCCTTCCTCGTGGTTCAATGATTCTAGCACTTGGCTAGTGAGATTCACCACATGATAGCAAGGCAAAATGCCAGTAAAAGAAAGATCCCAACCTTGGACAACCGAAACACACCAAAATCCAAGGATTGGAACCAAAAACGAACTAGAACGGGGAGGGGAAAGGGAAGGACGAAAATTGTCGCTCACTCCATGTAATTCACAAGGAAGGAAACTTGGATTAATCACAAAATTCAGGTTACACAAGTTCCCTAGAGCCTACCTCCCATCATCCTCCCACTAATGACAAGATTTGACTAAACTAGGCACTCATCTCCTAGCTAATCTCCTCTCTTTTCTCTCTTTGGACCTTGGCTGCTAGGGTTAGGAAAACTAGGGTATGGTGGCTGCCAAGATGAGCTCCAAGGGAGCCTCTCAAGTCTATTTATACCCTAGGCCCTAAACGACACAATTACATTAAGACCCCTACTATAAAAATGCCCGGAGGGGGCCAAACCGAAAAGATACAATCGGACGACTATGATGATGACTTGATCTTCTTCTTCTCCACGCCTCACTTGGATGTGCGCCACGTAGCCAGTAGTCCGGAAGCTTCCCCCGGTTTTGAAATAAAAAATCAGAAAACTTTATTCTGCGAGCTTCCTGGGCCGGGTCTTGGCCCAATCTTCTATCTTGGCGAGTCGGAGCCCAACCCACCAAGTCATTTGAACTTGGGTGGCAGTTTTGAGCCAAAGCCGCCAAAGCCTCCCTCGCATTCCTTCGCACCATGCACTCGGGTTGGAGCACCACGGTAGCACCCGGCTTCTCCAGGCCATCGGAGTCACCTCGCGGTCCATCGGAGGGCTTACACCGTTGCCGAACCGCCCCTCCGTGTACCGAGCTCCCATGGCCGACGACGCCGAGCATTGCCTCCGGTCCATTGGAGGGCTTTTGCCTCAGTCCGTCGAGGTCTTCATCATTTACCTCCAGTCCATTGGAGGGCCTCTAGTCCATCGGAGGGTTTGAGCTCGTTGACAATCACTCATCACACCAAGAGATCAATGAGGCTAGTCCATTGGCTCTCACCCCTGACGACAAGCTCATGCAGAGGCTGGACCCGCTGAGGACGCAAGGGAGGTGACCTCTGAGATTGTTCCATCTCGGCAGGTCCAGCGGGATCACCCTCCACACAGGATGATTGGAGACATTCACCAGCTTGTCACATGCTCGTCGGTTGCTTCTTTAGCCTTTTTCTCCCACTCTGCATATGTTGCTTCTTTTGAGCCCCGGGATGTGTCACATGCATTATCTGATCCGAACTGGGTGAACGCCATGCATGAGGAGTTGGAGAACTTTGAGAGAAACCATGTCTGGAATTTAGTTGAACCTCCACCAAACTGTCGCCTTATAGGTACCAAGTGGGCGTTCAAGAACAAACAGGGTGAAGATGGGATGGTTGTGAGGAACAAAGCGAGATTGGTAGCCCAGGGTTTCTGTCAAAAGGAGGGGATAGATTATGAGGAGACCTTTGCCCCTGCAGCTCATTTGGAAGCCATTAGGATTTTGCTTGCCTTTGCGGCCTCTAAAGGCTTCAAACTGCAGCAAATGGATGTCAAGTCTGCTTTTCTGAACGGGTTCATAGAGGAGGAGGTATAAGACAACCTCCTGACTTTGAGAGTGCTAGATTTCCAGATCGGGTGTATAAATTGAGGAAAGCCCTTTATGGTCTGAAGCACCCTCCTAGAGCTTGGTATGCTAGGTTGAAGAGTTTCCTGCTTAAGTCTGGGTTTGTGATGGGTTCAGTAGACAAGACCTTGTTTTTGTTGAGTCGTGGTGGTGACACCTTGATAGTTCAGATATATGTTGATGACATAATCTTTGGTGGTTCATCTTACGCTTTGGTGTCTAGTTTTGCTGAACAGATAAGCAAGGAATTGTAGGACCGAGACCTGCGACTAGAGGGGGGTGAATAGGAGCACTTGAAAACTCAAACTCAAACCCCCACCGCAGTGCAAAACGGAAATAACGCCCCCAACGAAACTAGATACCGTCCACTGAGAGGATACGTATCTCGCTCACAACACGTGCTTGGTACCGTCCACTGAACAGATACGTACCAAGCACCAAGCGGAAGCACACACTCAAACGGCTAAGAAAAGAGCGCAAAAGGAACCAACTCCGGAGAACTGCAGATTTTCAGACTGACAGGGCTGCAAAGATAAATCTCAAAACCCCTTAAAAGAAGCTCCAAAAAATCCCCCAAAATTACCATACCTTCACAAGGCAATAGGGAACAACTCCAGAAAATTTCAGGCCAATTGGAGCAAGTTTTGACCATCGGACTGTCCGGTGGTTAACCACCGGACTGTCCGGTGCTTACAGCCTGGCACTCCAAAAAGATTCGAATTAAAACCCTATCAAACCAACTCCAAAAATTATGAAATTTTTACTGGAGGTTAATAAGGGGCCAAGGAACGACTCCACAAATTTTCAGCTCAATTGGACAAGAAATAAAATTTCTAGAGCTACCGGACCGTCCGGTGGTTAAAAACTGACAGACTAACCCGAAAAAAAAATACCAAAACCAGGTCAAAACACCTCCAAATGATTTGAAATTTTTATGGGAGCTTTATGATTCACTGATAAGAGCTCCACAAAATTTCAGCCCAAAATTTGAAGGTTTGACTCCTAAACCAAACAAGACTTGAAAGTGGTCAGAATCAGCAAGAAAACTGGACAGCAGGAAACCTCACGCAAAAGCAATCCGAAACTTGACCAAACCTTCTCCAAACATCACGAAAATTGGCACAGGCTATCCTAGCCCTATTCCAAAGCTATTCCCAAAAGATCTAGGGAAAAAGATCACGGATTTAGCGGGAAATTCAGATCTCGTGAAGAGGTGAATATTTGGGCAAGAAGGGAAAAGCTCAAGAACAACTTGCTCGTGGCAATCCTTTGGGATTGAGATGTTCTAAGACATAATCTCCACGTCCTTGCAAGTCCAAAGCATAAGGAAAACAAAGGATTCAATCTTAGCCAAAACAAACATCCAAAAGGCCAAGGATTGAAGCCAAAAACCAAAGAGAACATAGGCAGGAGAAGCACACAAAGTTGCTGCACGAAACCACTTTGATTATGAGCCTCAAAAGAGGTCTTAGGTCAGATTACAACGAAGGATTTCGTCCCAAGCAACCACCCTCACCTTCCCTCTTGATTTGGAGGCTAGATCTCACCCTAACCCTCCTAAACTTGGAGCTCAAAGCTTAAGGACGAAAATTACCCTAAGGAAATGAGAACCTAGCTGTCAAGACTCCTCTAATGACCAGCTCTTAGGCTATTTATACACCGGTTCAGTTTTGGCATTTTTACACATAGACCCCTAACACTAGAAACGCCTAGAAGGGCTAAAACAGAAAAGAACTCAAAATATCGGGGACGGACGACCACGATGAAGACTTGATCTTCTTAGCTTCCACGCAATCTTCAGATGTCCTCCACGTGGCCAGTAGTCCAATCCGCCTTTGCACCCCCGGTTTTGAAGTCAGAAACCGGGAAACTTTAGGAAGTCTCCGTCTGGGCCGGACTTGGCCCATCTTCTCTCTCTGGGCGAGTCGTGGCCCAACTCACTAAGCCTTGGGTAGCTTGGGTGGCGGTTTTGAGCCGAAACCGCCAAAGCCTCCCTCGCACGCCTTCGCGCCATGCACTCGGGTTGGAGCACCACGGTGGCACCCGGCTTCTCCAGTCCATCGGAGTTGCCTCGCGGTCCATCGGAGGGCTTACACCACCGTTGCCGATCCGCCCCTCCGTGTACCGAGCTTCCATGGCCGACCGACGCCGAGCATTGCCTCCGGTCCATTGGAGGGCTTTTGCCTCAGTCCATCGAGGTCTTCATCATCTACCTCCAGTCCATCGGAGGACCTCCAGTCCATCGGAGGGTTTGAGCTCGTTGACAATCACTCATCACACCAGGAGAGCAATGAGGCCGGTCCATTGGCTCTCAATCTCCCCCTTGATGAGTGCATTGTCAACACCTTCAACCTGTAACCTGAAATAGAACAAAGACAAGAGAAAAGCGTAAAACCGAAAAAGAAATAAAGAAAGAAAAAAGTTGCTCAAAATGCCCAAGAACCAAATACAAGCAAAGAAACAGGGCACAATGAGACAATAAAAGAAAGCAAAGCATCGGCTCCTCAAGACAGAGGCAAAAGGCTCAACGCACCGATGCAAAGAGCATGCTAAAAGCTCAAACTCCCCCTGAAATGTATCCTCACAAATGCAATATGAATGCAAAGCTCCCTCAATAAAATCTCTCCTAAGTTCTCCCCGTTGTCCATATTTTTAAATTTCTTCCCCTTGGAGAAGTACACTAATCTCTCCCCAAATTTCTCCCCCTTGTTGACAATGGACACATCAAGGGTTCCGTGAACTCAACTCCCCCTGAACTAGACCACTCCCCCTCAAAATATGCTATGAAATGCAAGGAGTGTAACTGAAAGAGCTCAGAAGGGATGGAAAGTTAATAATCACAAGTTCTAGCATACAGAGCAAGTGAGGGCAAGGAAGCATACACAAGCTCAAATGAATCCATCTTACACATATTAAGAGTAAGCTTGTTTTTCAGGGTTAATGAAAAGAAAGCATCACCAACATGAATAGCACCTAGCAAGATAGGCATGAACAACAAAATGCTAGCAATGCATACAAGGTGTGCTACTCTCAACCAAAGCATATACAACTAGCCATAAGCATTTTAGAGACTTGCAAATTTCAGATTTAGACATTTGTATTCAAAAGCAAGTTCTTTTTGTGCCAGGGGTTATTTACTTGTCTTTTGCCACTTCTTACCAACCAATGTCAAGCCTAGGTTATATAACCATCAGAAGCTTAAGACAAGGTTTTGGTCATACACGGCCTAGTCCAAGTTCATGCCAAAGTGCAAAGGCAAGCTATCTCGAACTAGATCAGTGTGACAAGCAAACCCACCTACATCTTTCTCAATTCATCATATAAGACACACTTGTAAGTATTTTGATTCAGATTTCAATTTAAGCAACGTGTCAGAAAAGCTTTGGCATCATCATAACAAAGGCATACAACTAGCATATCCAGGTATGAAAAGATAGCATAGCATTCAACACTCCTACACATGCTAGGTAGCCAAATCAAGTGGTGATCATGGTTTTTGATTTACAAAGAATAAAATGACTTAGCTAACAGTTAGTATTCAACAGACTCAAGAGAGCTTAGCCAACCATGATCAAGCATGCATCTGTACAGACTAGCACAAGCAAGTACTAACTCATCATTCCAAAAGAGCTCTAGTGGTAGTGAAAATGCATATGATACAGTGCAATGCATGATATGATACAATATGCAAAAGAAACAAAGAGAAATAAAAGCATGATAAAAGCAAAAACTAAATTACAATAGCATACTATCCCTGTCTAAAAGGGAGAGCACACTCCAAGCTCACCTCTCAGACGCGTAAAAGCGTCAAACTTTAGGGGTTTGGTAAAGATATCGGCCAACTGGTTTCCTGATACTACATAGATCAACTCTATGTCTCCCTTCTCATAGTGATCTCTCAGAAAGTGAAACCTCACGTCTATATGTTTGGTTCTAGAGTCCAAAACGGGGTTCTTAGCTACAGAAATAGCAGAAGTAGAGTCAACTAGGAGAGGGATTCTACCAAACCTAAGGCCGAAATCACTAAGGGTGGCTTTCATCCATAAAAGCTGGGAGCAGCAACTAGCAGCAGCAACATATTCTGCTTCAGTGGTGGAAAGAGCTACACTAACTTGCTTGCGGGAGGACCAAGAGACAAGAGAGGTTCCTAAGAGTTGGCATGTGCCGGAGGTTGACTTGCGATCAATCCGGCAGCCAGCATGGTCAGCATCTGAGAACCCTCTAAGAGAAAGAGAAGAACCCGAGGAATACCAAAGGCCAAGCTCAGGAGTGAATTTCAGATACCTGAAAATGCGCTTCACCGCTTGATGGTGAGAAGTCCTAGGAGAAGCCTGGTAGCGCGCACAAAGACAGACCGCGAACTGAATGTCCGGCCTGGTCGCCGTCAGGTACAGAAGTGAGCCGATCATTCGTCGAAATTTCTTTTGGTCCACCGCCTCCCCATCTTCATCAGCATCAAGCGCCGTGTTTGTACTTATAGGAGTTGTCATGGGTTTAGAGTCACCCATGTTAAATTTCTTGAGTACGTCCCTTGTGTACTTGCTTGATGGACGAAGGTACCCTCAAGGCCTTGCTTGATCTGCAGCCCGAGGAAGAACTGGAGCTCACCCATAAGACTCATCTCAAATTCCCTGCTCATCTGTTCAGCAAAACTAGACACCAAAGCGTGAGATGAACCACCAAAGATTATGTCATCAACATATATCTGAACTATCAGGGTGTCACCGTCACGACTCAACAAAAACAAGGTCTTGTCTACTGAACCCATCACAAACCCAGATTTGAGCAGGAAACTCTTCAACCTAGCATACCAAGCTCTAGTAGCTTGCTTCAGACCATAAAAGGGCTTTCCTCAACTTATACACCCGGTCTGAAAATCTAGCACTCTCAAAACCAGGAGATTGTCTCACATATACCTCCTCCTCTATGAACCCGTTCAGGAAAGCAGACTTGACATCCATTTGCTGCAGTTTGAAACCTTTAGAGGCCGCAAAGGCAAGCAAAATCCTAATGGCTTCCAAACGAGCTACAGGGGCAAAGGTCTCCTCATAATCTATCCCCTCCTTCTGATAGAAACCCTGGGCTACCAATCTCGCTTTGTTCCTCACAACCATCCCATCCTCACCCTGTTTGTTCTTGAAATCCCACTTGGTACCTATAGGGCGACAGTTTGGTGGAGGTTCAACTAAATCCCAGACATGGTTTCTCTCAAAGTTCTCCAACTCTTCATGCATGGCGTTCACCCAGTTAGCTTCAGATAATGCATGTGACACATCTCGGGGCTCAAAAGAAGCAACATATGCAGAGTGGGAGAAAAAGGCTAAAGAGTTAACCGAAGAGCGTGTGACACGCTGGTGAATATCTCCAATCATCCTGTGTGGAGGGTGATCCCGCTGGACCTGCCGAGATGGTACAATCTCGGAGGTCACCTCCCTTGCATCCTCAGCTGATCCAGCCTCTGCATGAGCTTGCTGTCGGGGGAGTGAGGAGGAAGTCGTGGGCAAGGGTCCTCCTTCATCATCTGAGCTCGTAGCAGAGGGGGCAGGAGGTGCAGCCGGTGCAGTGGCTCCTGCATCACCATCATTAACTGCAACTTCCTCATCCACAAAGATGGGGGTGCCTTCTTCATCATCACCTGAAAGCTCAAAGGCAGGGGTTGTGCAGGTTATAGTTTCATCAAAAGAAACCTCACAAGTCTCAACAACTTGCTTGGCCTCTAAAATCCACACACGAAAAGCCCTAGAACTAGAAGCATACCCCAGAAAAATTTCATCCAAACAACGAGACTCAAACTTGTCCAAATGCCCCGCCTTCTTCAGCACAAAGCACTGTAGCCAAACGCTCGCAAATGCTTGATGCTGGGCTGCCTACCAAACCGAAGTTCATACGAGGTCTTCCCAAGGAAAGCTCGCAAGAAAATCCGATTCGCAATGTAATAGGCCGTATTCACTGCCTCAGCCCAAAAGCGCCTCAGAGTCCTATGCTCATCGAGCATCGTCCGTGCCATCTCAACAAGTGTGCGGTTCTTGCGTTCCACAACACCGTTCTGCGGAGGGGTATATGGAGAAGAAAACTGGTGTTCAAGACCTAGGTCACGACAGAAGTTTTTAAAACGAGAGTTTCTGAATTCTCTGCCATTGTCACTGCGGATAGCCCTCATGGCCTTATGACTCTCGTTTCTCAACCTTAGTACCAGATCCCAAACAAAACCAAACGCCTCATCCTTAAACTCCATGAAAGATACCCACGAGAACCGCGAAAAATCGTCCACAACGACAAGTACGTACCACTTCCCACTGACCGACGCTACCCGAGAGGGACCTACTGTATCCATATGGAGTAGCTCACCCGAATAGGAGGTCATAACCTGACACACAGGAATGTGAGAGGCGGCAACCATCTTGCCATGACGACAGGGGTGGCAAACTAAGTCCTTCTCAACTCTCAATTTGGGCAATCCTCGGATTAGGCCCATTGAACTTAACCTGACTAGCAGATCAAAACTCAAGTGACCAAGTCTCCTATGCGACTTCCATATATCAGCAGAAGGACTAGCAACCAAACAGCGCGCAGGGCCAGAAACTGATGTGAGGTCGACCCTAAAAACCTGACCAAAAGGCAGCAAAGAGCAAACAAGGGTTTTCTCAGCATCAAGAACGCAGCACGCACCTTTCTTAAAACGAACCTCCAATCCTTCATCAAGAAGTTGCGAAACAGAAACCAAATTGAACCCCAAATTCCGGACAAAGGCAACTTCTCTCAGGGAAAGCTTAGCAGAGAGCGAAACAGAATCAACACCCATCACTTTACCTTGACCATTGTCCCCAAATATGATGTACTCCTTGGTGCTTACGGGGTTGAGGCTGGAGAAGCACTTGCGGTGCCCTGTCATGTAACTAGAGCAACTGGAGTCCATGATCCACACGTCCTCCATGCCTCGATCCTGCAAAGTCAAGTAAAGCGACGGTGAGCAAACGGTCCGGCACTGGGGTTAGTCCTAAAACTGTTGTACCAGTGCCGAGCCATCTGCTCAAAAGTGGGGTAAGCACAATCAAAGAAATCATCACGACGATCAGGGTAACCACGACCTCCAAAACGTGAACCCTCGAAAGCTACCTCAAAGCCTCGGTCACGAGGTCCATAGCCGCGCTGAAAACGACTAGGAGCTCGGCCGGTAAAGCGTCTCTCACCACCAGGAGCACGAGCCTAAAAGCCGCCTCCTCTTTCACCACCGGCAAAGCGGTCTCTCATCTCACCGCGGTGGGGAGGATCTTGCCTACCACCCTGGTAGAACTGATCCTGGTTCCCCCAAGCTCTCTCCTGCCTCTCAACCCGCTTCCTCCTAAAGCAAAACTCCTCAAGGTGGCCATTCCGCTTGGAAAACTCACAGTGGTAGACAGGCCTCCTAGGAACTAGGTTAGGCTGGGACTTGGGCTTAGGTGGTATGGCCTTGGGTGGCTCAGGCTGCTGGACTGGCTTCTTTCCCTTGGGCTTAAGCTCTTCCTCAACAATCTTGTCCAGCTTAGCCTTAAAAGGCTTGGGTGTCCAGTACTGCTTCTTTGGGGCAGCCTTGGGTGGCTCATGGTAAACCCCATCAACAGTCTCTCCTGGCTGGGTAGGTGCAGTCTTGACCTTAATTGGGGCACTCTTCTCACCTGAAGTGCTGCACTCTCCAAACCCAACACCACTCGTCTCACCCTCAGCTCTCTTGGTGCTCTCTATGATCATCTCTAGTTGGGGTTGCCTCGCATATACCCAACTGAGCACCTCTCTCAACCTGTTGTTATCATTCTGCAAAGACAACACCTCCTCCCTTAGATCCTCCAGAACTACAGTCTGGATAGCACAAGTGTCACCGTCTAGGGAGGGAACCACAACAGCTTTCTCCAACTTCCTAATGGTGGCATCCCTATCCATCAGCTGCATCCTAAGGGTTAGGCAGTTCTCACAAGTGTCAGTAGGTGCTGAAAGCACCTCAAAGTCAGCTCTCAACTGCTCTAACTCACTTCTCAAGGTAGGATAGACCATACACACACCCAAAAGCGTAGGTCTAGCCCTAAGCTCCTCAAGCTCCATGAGCTGCCCCTCAAATTTCTCCTTGAGAACAGCTAGCTCTCTAGCTAGATAGGGGCAAGACTCACACTCAAGCTCTCCACTCAAAGTAGGCTCATCCAGTTTGGACTGGAGTTTGCCTAGCTCAGCCTTCAGCTCATCAATCTCCTCTACCCGCTTGGCATACCTATCTCTCTGGTCACCAAGCTCCGTCATGAAAGACTCGCTGGTAGGGCACTCATTCTCACTGGGTTGGGGTCTCACACTCCTCAACCTCTCATTCTCCTCTAAAGCCTTAGCAAGTTGGGCTTTCAACTTCTGTAGCTTCTTGGCTGCCTTCGCTAGCATCTTATCCTGGGCCTTAAGCTCTCGGCTGTTCTGCTCTAGCATCTCAAGGATTTCGGCTTGCTCAGGAGTTACCTCATCATCGGAAGAAGAGTTGCTGCCGTCATCCTTGTCCTCCTTGTCCTCAAGCGCCATGGAGCAAACCAAGCTCCTTTTCTCCTTGTTCCTGCGGCTGGACTTGGTGGAGACAAAGCACAAGCCAGCTAGACCTCCTTGATTGTTCCTCTTGTCCTTCTTGTACGTGATCTCCTCATCGCTTGAGCTCGACGAGGACGAAGAGGAAGAAGATCCGCTGCTGCAGAACCCGATCTCAGCGAAGAAGGCCTTGTCCCGCTTTCAGTTGTCCTTTTGGTAGCTCTTGAAAGCCTTCCGGAAGTTCTTCTAGCCGAAGGGACGCTTGTCGGAGCCGTGCTTGCTGGAGCGGTGCTTGTCAAAGCCTGGCTTGCCGGTGTGGTACTTGTCGGAGTCACGGGAGTAGCTCTTGCCCTTCTTTTAGTAGTCGTTCTTGTTGGGGTACTCGGCGATGAAGGGCCGACCTCTCTGCACTCGAAGCATTTGGGCCGCTCGCCCCTCTTCTTGCTCATCCTGTTGTCATAGGCGCGCTGAAAGCGACTAGACACCAGACACAACTCGTCATCCCCAAGTGTCGCTAGCTGCTCCTCTGTAACAGACATCAAAGCAGAAAATGAGAAGTTGTGTAATATGAGGTTAGTGACAGACTCACTAGAGGGGGTAGCCAAGGCCAGACTCTTAGAACTTGTACACGCGAGGGAATCCCTCATCTTGTAATCTACCTCGGTGGCCTTGAGCTTACTATAGAGCGCCTCTACTCCAATCGTATCATACCCTGCCGACTCAATGATTGAGTTCACCTTGATCTCCCATATTTTTCTGTCCAAAGCATACAGCTACTTGACAGCCTGCTGATGATCGGTATATGGAAGACCAGCGGGGAAAGAGTTGACACGCAACTTGTTGATGATCGACTGAAAGCGACCAAACAAGTCGTCTACTGACTCTCCCTGCTTCTGGACGAAATTCTCATATTCGCGCCGGTAAGTCTCCACAAGCCTAGCCTTAATCGTCGCAGTACCCTCATGGTGTGCACTAAGCAGTGACCATATCTCACGCGCAGTCTTAAGGTGACTCACTCTCTCATAATCCATGGGACCAAGCCCGGAGAAGAGAAAGTTAACAGCCTTGGCATTCGCCTCATGCTGAGCCACGATATCCTGCGTAGTACGCTCAGCGACTGGAAGCACCACAAAAGTCGTACTTTGAGTAGCATCCCATATGTCCTGACTCTAGCTAACAAGGAACGCCTCCATCCTACCTTTCCAGTAGGGATAGCCATCGGAGCCAAGGACGGGAATTTTTCCGGAATAAGTCATCGTCGCTACGGTTTCGTCACCGGTTAAGGTATAGGAAACCTAACCGGCTCTGATACCACTTGTAGGACCGAGACGTGCGACTAGAGGGGGTGAATAGGAGCACTTGAAAACTCAAACTCAAACCCCCACCGCAGTGCAAAACGGAAACAACGCCCACAACGAAACTAGATACCGTCCACTGAGAGGATATGTATCTAGCTCATAACACGTGCTTGGTACCGTCCACTGAACAGATACGTACCAAGCACCAAGCGGAAGCACACGCTCAAACGGCTAAGAAAAGAGCGCAAAAGAAATCAACTCCGGAGAACTGCAGATTTTCAGACTGACAGGGCTGCAAAGATAAATCTCAAAACCCCTTAAAAGAAGCTCCAAAAAATCCTCCAAAATTACCACACCTTCACAAGGCAATAGGGAACAACTCCAGAAAATTTCAGGCCAATTGGAGCAAGTTTTGACCACCGGACTGTCCCGTGGTTAACCACCGGACTGTCCGATGCTTATAGCCTGACACTCCAAAAAGATTCAAATCAAAAACCTATCAAACCAACTCCAAAAATTATGAAATTTTACTAGAGGTTAATAAGGGGCCAAGGAACAACTGCACAAATTTTCAGCTCAATTGGACAAGGAATAAAATTCCTAGAGCCACCGGACCGTTCGGTGGTTAACCACCGCACCGTCCGGTGGTTAAAAACTGACAGACTAACCCGAAAATAAAAATACCAAAACCAGGTCAAAACACCTCCAAATGATCTGAAATTTTTATGGGAGCTTTATGATTCACTGATAAAAAGCTCCACAAAATTTCAGCCCAAAATTTGAAGGTTTGACCCCTAAACCAAACAAGACTTGAAAGTGGACAGAATCAGCAAGAAAACTGGACAACAGGAAACCTCGCGCAAAAGCAATCCGAAACTTGACCAAACCTTCTCCAAACATCACAAAAATTGGCACAGGCTATCCTAGCCCCATTCCAAAGCTATTCCCAAAAGATCTATGGAAAAAGATCACGGGATTAGCGGGAAGTTCAGATCTCGTGAAGAGGTGAATATTTGGGCAAGAAGGGAAAAGCTCAAGAACAACTTGCTCGTGGCAATCCTTTGGGATTGAGATGTTCTAAGACATAATCTCCACGTCCTTGCAAGTCCAAAGCATAAGGAAAACAAAGGATTCAACCTTAGCCAAAACAAACATCCAAAAGGCCAAGGAGTGAAGCCAAAAACGAAAGAGAACATAGGGAGGAGAAGCACACAAAGTTGCAGCACGAAACCACTTCGATTATGAGCCTCAAAAGAGGTTTTAGGTCAGATTACAACGAAGGATTTCGTCCCAAGCAACCACCCTCACCTTTCCTCTTGATTTGAAGGCTAGATCTCACCCTAACCCTCCTAAACTTGGAGCTCAAAGCTTGAGGACGAAAATTACCCTAAGGAAATAAGAACCTAGCTGCCAAGACTCCTCTAATGACCAGCTCTTAGGCTATTTATACACCGGTTCAGTTTTGGCATTTTTACACATAGACCCCTAACACTAGAAACGCCCAGAAAGGCTAAAACAGAAAAGAATCCGAAATATCGGGGACGGATGACCACGATGAAGACTTGATCTTCTTAGCTTCCACGCAATCTTCAGATGTCCTTCACGTGGCCAGTAGTCCAATCCGCCTTTGCACCCCCGGTTTTGAAGTTAGAAACCGGAAAACTTTAGGAAGTCTCCGTCTGGGCTGGACTTGGCCCATCTTCTCTATCTTGGCGAGTCGTGGCCCAACTCACCAAGCCTTGGGTAGCTTGGGTGGCGGTTTTGAGCCGAAGCCGCCAAAGCCTCCCTCGCATGCCTTCGCGTCATGCACTCGGGTTGAAGCACCACGGTGGCACCCGGCTTCTCCAGTCCATCGAAGTTGCATCGCAGTCTATCGGAGGGCTTACACCACCGTTGCCGATCCGCCCCTCCGTGTACCGAGCTTCCATGGCCGACCTACGCCGAGCATTGCCTCCGGTCCATCGGAGGGCTTTTGCCTCAGTCCATCGAGGTCTTCATCATCTACCTCCAGTCCATCGGAGGGCCTCCAGTCCATCGGAGGGCTTGAGCTCGTTGACAATCACTCATCACACCAGGAGAGCAATGAGGCCGGTCCATTGGCTCTCAGGAATTTAAGATGAGTCTTATGGGTGAGCTCCAGTTCTTCCTCGGGCTGTAGATCAAGCAAGGCCCTGAAGGAACCTTTATCCATCAAGCCAAGTATACAAGGGACATACTCAAGAAGTTTGACATGGGGGATTCTAAACCCATGACGACTCCTATGAATACAAACACGGCGCTTGATGCTGATGAAGATGGGGAGACGGTGGACCAGAAGGAATTTCGAGGGATGATTGGCTCACTTCTGTACCTGACGGCGACCAGGCTGGACATTCAGTTCGCGGTCTGCCTTCGTGCGCGCTACTAGGCTTCTCCTAGGACTTCTCACCATCAAGCGGTGAAGCGCATTTTTAGGTATCTGAAATTCACTCATGAGCTTGGTCTTTGGTACTCCTCGGGTTCTTCTCTTTCTCTTAGAGGGTTCTCAGATGCTGACCATGCTGGCTGCCGGATTGATCGCAAGTCAACCTCCGGCGCATGCCAACTCTTAGGAACCTCTCTTGTCTCTTGGTCCTCCCGCAAGCAAGCTAGTGTAGCTTTTTCCACCACTGAAGCAAAATTTGTGGCTGCTGCTAGCTGCTGCTCCCAGCTCTTGTGGATGAAAGCCACCCTTAGTGATTTCGGCCTTAAGTATGGAAGGATCCCTCTTCTAGTTGACTCTACTTTTGCTATCTCTGTAGCTAAGAATCCCGTCTTGCACTCTAGAACCAAACACATAGACATGAGGTTTCACTTTCTAAGAGATCACTATAAGAAGGGAGACATAGACCTAATCCATGTAGTATTTGCGAACCAGTTGGCCGATATCTTTACCAAGCCCCTAGAGTTTGACGCTTTTACGCGTCTGAGAGGTGAGCTTGGAGTGTGCTATCCCTTTTAGTCAGGGATAGTGTGCTATTCCTTTTCGTAAGGAATAGCTTCTGTAGTTTAGTTTTGCTTTTATCGTGCTTTTATTTCTCTTTAGCTCTTTTGCATATTGTATCATATCATGCATTGCATTGTATCATATGCATTTTCACTTCACTAGCACTAGAGCTATTTTGGAATGATGAGTTAGTACTTGCTTGTGCTAGTCTGTACAGATGCATGCTTGATCATGGTTGGCTAAGCTCTCTTGAGTCTATTGAATACTAGTCGTGAGCTAAGTCTTTTTATTCTTTGTAAATCACAAACCATGATCACCACTTGATTTGGCTACCTAGCATGTGTAGGATTGTTGAATACTATGCTATCTTTTCATACCTAGAAATGCTAGTTGTATGCCTTTGCTATGTTGATGCCTAAGCTTTTATGACACCTTGCTTAAATTGAAATCTGAATCAAAATGCTTACAAGTGGTGTCTTATGTGCTAAATTGAGAAAGATCCAGGTGGATTTGCTTGTCATACTGATCTAGTTTGAGACTGCTTGTTATTGCACTTTGACATGAACTTGGACTAGGCTGTGTATGATCAAAACCTTGTCTTAAGCTTCTGATGGTTCCTTGAGTCTAGGCTTGGCATTGGTTGGTAAGAAGTGGCAAATGACAAGTAAATAACCCCTGGCACAAAAAGAACTGGCTTATGAATACCAATGTTTAAATCTGAATTTTGCATGTCTCTAAAATGCTTATGGCTAGTTGTATATGCTTTGGTTGAGAGTAGCACACCTTGTATGCTTTGCTAGCATCTTGCTGTTCATGCCTATCTTGCTAGGTGCTATTCATGTTGATGATGCTTTCTTTTCGATAACCCTGAAAAACAAGCTTGCTCTTGATATGTATAAGATAGATTCATTTGAGCTTGTTATATGCTTCCTTGCCCTCACTTGCTCTGTATGGTAGAACTTGTGATTACTAGCTTTCCATCCCTTCTGAGCTTTTTCAGTTACACTCTCTGCATCTCATGGCATATTTTGAGGGGGAGTTGTCTAGTTCAGGGGGAGTTGAGTTCAAAGAACCCTTGATGTGTCCATTGTCAACAAGGGGGAGAAATTTAGGGAGAATTGGGGAGAAATTAGTGTACTTCCTCCAGAGGAAAGAAATTTAAAAATATGGACAAAGGGGGAGCTTTGCACTCATTTTGCATTTGTGAGGATGCATCTCAGGGGGAGTTGAGCTTTTAGTATGTTCTTTGCATCGGTGCGTTGAGCCTTTTGCCTCTGTCTTGAGGAGCCGATGCTTTGCTTTTTTTTTGCTTCAGGCTGCCTTGTGTTTTGCTTTTGTTTGGTTTTGGGCAGCTTGAGCATTTCTTTTCTATTTCCTTACTTTTTCGGTTTTACGCTTCTCTTTTGTCCTTGTTCCATTTCAGGTTACAGGTTGAAGGTGTTGACAATGCACTCATCAAGGGGGAGATTGAGAGCCAATGGACCGGTCTCACTGCTCTTCTGGTGTGATGAGTGATTGTCAACGAGCTCAAGACCTCCGATGGACTGGAGGCCCTCCGATGGACTGGAGGTAGATGATGAAGATCTCGATGGACTGAGGCAAAAGCCCTCCAAAGGACCGGAGGGAATGCTCGACGTCGGTCGGCCATGGGAGCTCGGTACATGGAGGGGCGGTTCGGCAACGGTGGTGTAAGCCCTCCGATGGACCGCGAGGCGACTCCGATGGACTAGAGAAGCCGGGTGCCACCGTGGTGCTCCAACTTGAGTGCATGGCGCGAAGGTGTGCGAGGGAGGCTTTGGCGGCTTCGGTTCAAAACCGCCACCCAAGTTCAGATGACTTGGTGGGTTGGGCTCCGACTTGCCAAGATTGAAGATTGGGCCAAGACCCGGCCCAGGAAGCCCACAAAATAAAGTTTCCCGGTTTCTGACTTAAAAATCGGGAGAAGCTTCCGGACTACTGGCTACGTGGCGTACATCCAAGCGAGGCATGGAGAAGAAGAAGATCATAACGTCATCGTAGTCGTCCGATTGTATCTTTTTCATTTCAGCCCCTTCCGGGCATTCTAGAGTAAGGGTCTTAGTGTTGATTGTGTCGTCAGGCCTAGGGCTATAAATACCTAAGTGGCTGGTCATTTAGGTGACTCTCCCACTATTAGAAAACCCTAGGCTTTCATTTTCCTTGTACCCATGTTCCAAAGAGAGAAGAGAGAGCACTAGACTAGGATTTGAGTCCCCTAGCAAGTGTTCTTCTCACAAGTGGGAAGGATGAAGGGTGGTAGGCTGTAGAAACTTTGTATGAACTCAATTTTGTGATTAATCCATCAAGATTTAGCAGAAATTCGAGGTCATGTGTGCAGCCCTCTCCTCCTCCGTTTTCTAGTTTGGTTTTTGGGTTCAGTCCTTGGCTTTTGGGTGTTTGCTTTGGCCATGGGTGAATCCTTTCTTTTGCCGGTGTTTTGATCTTGCAAGGACGTGGAGATTATGCCCTAGTGCATCAGAAACTAGCAGGTTTGCCACGAGCAAGTCGAATTTGAGTTTTTCCCTTTTCTTGCCCAAGGCTTGCCTCTTCATGAGATCTGAAATTCCTGCTAATCCCGTGATCATTTTGAGTTGATCTTTTGGGAATATCTTTGGAATAGTGCTCAGATAGCCTGCGTCAAATTTCGTGAAGATTGGACAAGGTTTGGTCAGATTTAGGGATTGAGAGGTTCACGTTCCAGGTTCCACCGGACAGTCCGGCGCTGTCACCGGACTGTCCGGCTCCACCGGACAGTCCGGTGTCGGCCACCGAACAGTCCGGCGTAGGCCCTTGTCCCAGGCTCTGCCGGACTTTGTTACCGGACAGTCCGGTGTCTACCGGACTGTGCTACCGGACTGTCCTATAGCCGCTACCGGACAGTCCTATAGTTCTGGGCAGCTTGCTTTTCGTTGGAGTTTTCGCTGTCTGGCTTTTGCTTCGACCTCGCTTGTTGTGTTCCTTGTTGCTGCCCATACTCTTAACTTGCTGTGAACCAGTAAGACACTAGTGCGTGAGTTGTTGTTTCGCTTGACTTGCGATCTCGTGATCGTTTAGTCTTGTGCTTCCGCTTGCTTGGTGTGTACCCTTTCAGTGGGCGACACCAAGTGCTGCTAGACACGTTTCCTTTCAGTGGACGGTGTTTAGCATTTGGTGTGTGAAGTGTCTGTCAGTCTGCACTGGGGGTTTGTGAGTTTGAGTTTTTAAGTGCTCCTATTCACCCCCCTCTAGTCGCACGTCTCGGTCCTACAACAGCAAGTTGTAAATGAGCCGATGTGCGAGAATATCGACTCGTTGTTGGCGTTCCTTAGCCTATTAGATATAAATCCGCAAGCGCACGGAAAACGCGTTGTAGCCTTTCACCCGAGAGTATTCTAGGGTATCGAATCCACGAGGAACGAGGAGTATAATAATCACGCAACACAATGGCCAAACTAGCGAAGCTAGCAAGCAGAGGATAAAAGACAGGAAAACAGGTTCTCAACAAATGTTAAAGCACCTTACTATACTAAGCATGCAAAGCACTATACTTGTCATGTAAACATAGACACCAAAGCTGCAGAGCCACTGCCAGGCACTAGAGTGCTGATAACCCAGCCGAGGAAGGCGGGCGCTACAGGTTTCGGCTATATCGTCAGTGGGTCTATCCGAACGAATGGGATTGGAATACTGAGAACACAAAAGCTGTCACCTAGTGTGTCTACCAACCAGAGCTGCGTGGGATAGCCGACCAACCAAGGCAAACTCTAAGTATGAACACCGTCGTGCCACTCAGAGAGTTTACTACTTACTGGTAATGAGCGAGAAAAGCAAGCACTACTATATAGCCAACACTATAAGCATGCACAAGGTTCCCGTAAACAGACAAGAATAAGACTAAGTATGAAAGTAAAGTAAGAATGAAATAACAAAGGTGAGAGACAAGGAACTTTACTCAATCCTGGAACTGAATATCCTTCCTCTTAGAATACAAGCCTGGGAGAGAAGAGAAATCCCACTCCCGAACTCTGCACTCACTACTCTTCTTGATACAAGAGGAACTCTTCTACAAGCTAAGGGAAAGCTTCACTTCTCCACACTATACACTCTACCACTACATTGATCCACTAACCCACACCTCACAAGTGAGGTCTAAGGGGGTATTTATAGTGCTAAGTGAGGGAGGAAGGCAGTTAGAGGTAGTTATAGGCCGGGCGGCCTGATGTGGAGCTGGGCAGCCTGGATGTGGGGCCGGGCGGCCTAGGGAACCCTTGGATCCACCGACTTTCTTCATCACATGGTCCATGTTGATCCTCCAAGGCGGTTATAGGTCGGTTGGTGGTTATGTATGTGTGTTTTTTCTCAACCTTTGGATCTTCTTATGTTTCTTCCTTAGCCATTGGATGGATCTCCCCTAGATTGCTGACTTAGCCAATCTGTGGGCTGGATTGGTGAGGTGGAAACCTTCCGACGTGTATGTGCTTCTTCCTTCGATTTCCATGCTGGCATTGTGTTTGACACGTCACTCCTTACATGCAGGTCGAAGATGGTGGCATTTGGAGCCAGAAGCAGGCCGGGTGGCCTAGCCCACAGGCCGGGCGGCCTGGGTCCTTAGTCCATTTCTAGTCCTTCTTCCTGAATTCACATGTTTCACCATATTTTTTTATGTTTTGCATCATGACTTGTGTTCCTGCAAGATCTTTGTACACAACTCGTGGAACCGGTTAATATGTATGAAACTTGCATAAATTTACCCTTGAAACATGAAGTATTGGTGGTCGAAATAGGTTATAACGACCGCCAACACCCCCGCACACTTAGTCTTTTGCTCGTCCTCGAGCAAAACAAGAGTTAAGCATGGTGTAGAGGGCATATGACAACTGTAGCCTCAGCAAGTATAAAGGTTACTCCCAAGTTGGTTCATCTTACCCAGGATTTCAATGGTGGCTACACTTAGATTTTGAGATGTTGAAGCTGAGAACAAGTTTCAGTGTCCACTCTTTTGTTCTCAAGGTCACCTCTCAATCACTCAAAGTATGAGAATCCTTGTGTTTCCTCTCCTCCTAATCTAAGTTTTGGGTGGAGTTGAACGAGAGTGAGACTATCTCATCATGTTTGTATCACCAAGTCAAAGCAAGTGTCAAATCAAAGAGTATTAATCAAATCAAGAATTTTAGCTATGTGCAAGTGTGGAGAAAAGTTATTGGTAAGTGTGCTTTGGTATTCCCCTTTTTGATGCGAGAGAGGGCATGGTATTTTCCTTCTTTTTCTTTCTTTCTTTCTCACTTTTTTTTCAATTCAATTCCATGTCTCTTTTCCTCTCTTTTGCATGATTGATAACGGGGGGGGGGGGGGGGTTGGAACATTGGCATAGCACAACTTATTGGAACTTTTTGGTATGAATGTGTACGTGATAGCCAGAAGTCATGAATGATTCTAACTCATTTGATGGCACAAGGCTTGACAAAGTTCAAAACACTCAACGATGTCTTTGATATACATTGTACTTGTGGCACTGGTAGGACATGTGACTTGAGAACATTGGAGTAGACCACATTTTAAAATTTTAACAAAACAAAAGCTCTTTGCCTTAGCGGGAATCACTACTATGTATCCATGTTACTTATATCTCATGAATCAACAACTTAAATCAAAGCAGGTCCCTAAACAAAAGGTATCCATGGGCAAATTTACTTCAACATAGGGAGTAAAATTTGTACGAGTATAGACATAAGCTATCAACATGATCATGTAGAGTAAAATTTATCCAAGTTTCATGTATAGAATGGAATATATGGACCAAAATTGAAATTTTCGTGATAATACTGGTCCTTGTGCAGGGTCGACATGAAGATGGGCCAAATCAGCCCAAGCCTGAGCTGGGCGGCCTGGCATCAGGCTGGGCGGCCTGGTCAGGAGCCGGGCAGCCTGACATGTGGGTCTTTCGGCCCTTGCACCGATCATTTTGCGCAGAGAAGTGTTTTGGGACACCGTTTCTGTGTGTAGTACGGTTTTCACCATCGTGACAGGCCGGGTGTGGCGGAACCGCCTTGCTTAATCCAGACTAAGCACACCTGCCACCTCTGGCTCGCACTGCACTTAGGCCAGACTAAACCCGGTAGTCCGTCGAGAGTCCTTCGGCTCTCGATAACACCATCCCCAGAGGAACCGACATCAAACACATCCGACTCTCGAAGGAGCCACAACAATTATATCATCACAGGCAGTTGAAATAGAGAATAATAGACTGGATTTACAAATATATGAAGTCAAATACATTTCATAAAATAGCGGAAGCGATTTCAGAGTGTACATATATCGGAAGCGTTTTCAAAATCTTGCAGCGGAAACAATATACTTAAGGAGCCTTCACGAAGAGATGAACAATGCGAGTAGCACCGAGCCCACCGGTACTACCACCTCCAACACAGCTATCCAGATGCCGCCAGTACCTGTAATCCAAAAGTGGGGGCAAACCCTGAGTACTAATTACTTAGTAGGACTTAATGGACGGGGCTTACGGCTGACGCAAAGCATGCTTACCAATCATGTGGATCCTTAGCTGTTGATTCTTAAACAAAGTCATGTTGACATAAGATAGCAGGATTTGACAGCTGCTATCCATTAATCATGATGATCATTTATATCATAAAGTAAATACTTGTAGGAAAGTAAAACATAAACACATGTCCCGTCCCAAGATTCACAGCGCCCCATCTAACCCTTGGGAGTAGCCGTCTCAGGAGCGATACCACGGTACGTCGGGTCAGCCCTTCCTTGACTTCCAAGCACCTCCCAAGTCCATCGACCTCCAACTAGTAGATGGGCAGCACCATGAATAGTGGGATGAAACAGACACATCCAAGCATGTTGATATACAAAATCATGAATTAATAATACAACATATTCAAGTGGATTACTACTTTGCCCGTCAGTGGTATTGGCATTCTCACACCTGGTGAGCATCAGCGATTCGAATCGATTTTTATATTCCCGGGAATAACTAGAAATGCCAGGGGTATATGCTTACTAGCCATCGCGTTCCCACATATAGCCCCCATCTCCACTTGTCCCATCCCAAGTTCGATTCAATCCTTCCGTTGTTCCCAGGTTGTGCCGCCTTAGGAGCGATACCACGGTCACGTCGGGTCAGCCCTCCCTCAACTACAAGCTCCCCAAGGTGTCACAGTAGGAGTCTGTCTCTGTTCTTTGGATGGCACAAGTAAGACTTTCACCGGTCCATTATCCCGGATAAGCACCCTAGCAAAGTTATGCTCACAAATAGGCGAACAACGACCGGCCTTATGCGACTCGGGCGGAGTCCAGTGCACAATACCATAACCAATAAATAACTCATAAAATCTCCGCCCGGTCTCCATTTAAAACATAAGCATGTATAATAACTTCCATAAGTGAGATTTTTGTCACATTGTAAAGTCGCACCTACGAGACGAGTACAATCACTCGTGTCTACTCGCACCTAGCAATTCTAAGCACTCGTCTTACGAACTCTACGTATAGGTGCTAGGGCCAGGGCAGCCAGGAAGTCTAATGCAGTTGGTTTCAAACAACTCCTAATGCGTATGCGTAATCATCAAACAAGAATTTGTATTTGCTGGGAGAAATCATGGTCCTGCCTACCTTTGATTGTTCTTAAGAAAACCAACAAACTAAACTATGTTAGTTTGCCGGGTTGTGAGGCTTTGCCCCAGGCAACCCCTTGAAGCAGGGAAGGATTTAATCAGCAACCCTTCGTCTTCTTGCTCCGGATATAGCCTGTCGTCTGGTTCCTTGATCACTGGTTTCTCCTGGGTTGATAGCTCCTTGCACGCGGGGTCTATATGCATGATAAAATGCAAGTGAGTGTAAGAGAATGCAAATGCATGTATATGATACAGTGTTATATGCATGGCATAGTGCAAACATGAGTACAACGAATGCAATTGTATGTATGAGGGGTAATTAAAGCATAATGCATGATCAAGTAGTTTGTGACAAAGGGCTCAATTGTATTTAGTTCAAACGCATCACATAAGAGGAAAACTTAACAACTTTCCTAAGAAATCATACAACCCATCGCTAAGAAATCATACAAACCATCATCATATTTTATCTTTGAAGTTATCATGAGTTACTGTGTTATATGTGTACACAGTCTTATCAAATGAAATGAAGTTGTCTTTTAAAAACACCTTTACGAATATAAAGCACTCATGAGTTCAGGTAGTTGGACAACTCAAATTGATCTCAAATTTTTACCACATGCAGACACATACTTCGTAGTGCTACTGCCAAAATTTCAACTACAAACAAGTTATAATTAATTGATTAGAATTCCAGTAAGTTATCAGTCCTATAGCTTCTCGGATCTTTCATAATTTATAGGAAAGGGTTTTGAACCTGAAATTTCTACAGCAAGCCATTCATTGCATGAACATCATATACAAAAATCAGCAAGCTCAAAATCCATAGTTTGATAGGACATCTATTTTCCATATTTTATTTCACCATGGAAATCATATAATCCAAAACAACAGTAATAAAGTGCACAAAATTACTTTCTGGAATCAAGACATCACTAGTAGGCTACTAGATTTTTCTCAAAATTTTTCTAGCAGTTTAAATACCCTTTTTCCTATTTTCTTTTTCAACTAGTAGCACTTTATCATTTTCAAATCAGTAGCTTAAACATGCATGCACAACCTCATACTTTACCAATGAGCTACTCATACTATATAGAGTACATGAAAAATACCAGAGGTCACAATTGAGCAAATTTTATGTAGCCTTCATTTTCCAAGTTAGTTAAATACACAAAACACATGCATAAGGCCAAAACAGTAATTAACCAGTCGATGCTAGGGCTACCAAAAATCACACAGTACCTAGATGCCATAACAAAGCTACTGTCCAAGTTTCATAATTTTTGGAGCTCATTTGGTGTATTTTTACCATTTATTTACCTACACCATGTATGCACTAAACCAGGGGCAAAACAGTCTTTTCATACATCCACATCATACCTATCCTGTAGATCTACTCAAGAGGAGTCCATAGGCACTGAGTTTGTCCATTTTGGATTTTTATTTGAATTGTTATGATTTTTCAAATTTCACAGCCTATTTATTAACAAAATAATAATAAAACATTAGAACCAGGGACTTGTACGTAATTAACCGTAGACCTCAGGGGCTAGAACAGAAGATCTCCATGACTCAATACACAGCGCGTCGGATCTAAACGTAAAACACCGAAACTCTGAGGGTTAAAATGAAAAACAACATCTCTCTTCTTCTTCCTCGGGCAGGGGAGAGGGTCGCGGCGCGGCCGCGCGTTCCGGCGCTTGCGCCGGCGCATGAAGGCCCGCACTTGAGGCCGACGAGGTCTAGGGAGGAGCTCCCGTCGTCGGGGAGTCTTTCCCCTTTGATCTTGTCGCGCGAGGGGGCTTGTAGAGGCAGGAAGGCGGCGGTGTTGAAGCGCGGAGCGTGTCGGCGCGGCTTCTATCCGCCGGCTCCGGCGAGGGGAAAGGCCACGGGGTGGCGCGCCGTTTGCGCGGGGAGGTGGGGAAGCCGCTGGGATTGGAGTGGAGGCAGGGGGATGGCCGGAGGGTAGTCCCCCGCGGTGAGGCGTCGGCGGCTATGGCGGCCGCGGGGGCGCGCGCGTGGGGAGAGAGGCTAGAGGCGATGGGGAAGGCCGAGATCTACACCGGGTGGTGGAGTGGAGAGCGGCGGAGCTCGGGGTGGCGACGGGAAGGCGCGAGGGTGGCTGGAGGCGTGGGGGCGCGAGCTCGACGCCGAGCTCCAATGGCGGCTGGCGCTCTGTGCTCTGGAGAAACGATGCAGGGAGAGCGTGGGAGAGGGAGACGAGTGAGCGAGTGGAGGAGGCCGGAACCCCGTCTAGGTGAAGAGGGGCAGGGTGCGGCCTCGGCGCGGACTCAGCCGGCCGGCGTCGAGCGCGTGGCGCGCGCCGTCCGGGCGCTTTCGCCGAGGGAGAGGGTGACGGTGGTGGTTCGGTGGATTTGGTCTATGGACCGGCAGTCAGTGACATGTGGAGCCGAGATGGGAAAGAGAGAGGGAGGGTCTATGGACCGAGTGCACTAAGAGACGTGCGGCGTGGGGCCCACCGTCGGCGCGTTCCAACTGCGCAGGCGGGAACCGGCGCGGTCCTGACGTGTAGGGCCCGCCGGTCAGTGTGAGAAAAAGACTGGGAAAAATCCCGAAAATGAAAAACCAGCTTTGACCGATGAAGGTGTTTCTAAACTTTGCTTATTTGAACAACTTAGGGACCGAATTTGGCAAAACTCCAATTGGATGAAATGTTCTAAATTTGTTCCTCTATATTTACCTTATAAACTTGTATACCATGTTATATTCAAAAATATGGTTTAAATTTGAATTTAATCTGCTGACCAAGGTTTGACCAACAGAACCTTCCCGTTTAGAAATTCTAAAATTCTATTTTTGTATACTTTCACAAAAGGAGTTTTATACCAATTTTGTTTAGAATTTCAAGATCTACAACTTTCTCAATGCAAGCATTACAAGATTTTGGCTTTAAGATCAAGAAATTTTAAAATTACTAGACAGGTCAGGTTTGGATAGAATTTACATACTGACATAAAAAGCCCCAAAACTCTATGGAAACCTTCATGCATGTCAAAGCACCAATTACCAAAGTTGTTCACCATAAAATTGTCTACAAGTTTGTAAATATGAGTTTCACCCAAATCCAAATAGAATCAAAGTTATAGGCAAAATCACAGAGACATATCTGCGGAAAACTGGTTTCAACAAGTGGCATTTCAACCAAGTTTGAATTAGGGCTTAAATGCATGTCGTTGTATGATGCATTATGATGAATGATTATGCACTTGAGATGCCGGAGCATCAGAACCCACCCCCCTTAAAGAAATCTCGTCCCGAGATTCTGATGTGATGTGGGTGGATAAGTTAAATGAGAAGAAAGTGCATTGTGTATGAATTTGAAATTTTTAAACTGCGGTGACGTACTCAATTTGAAGTGGATGGAAGAAAACCAAGATATTTTGTTCACAAGAAGTCTTCTTGCTCCCAAGTTGCCTCTTCTTCGGAGTGATTACTCCACTGCACTTTGTAGAAGTTAATGGCTCTTCATCGTGTTGCTCTTTGCTTTTGGTCGAGGATTTTTATGGGTTGCTCTTCATAAGTGAGGTCAGGTTGGATCTGAATTTGACAGGTATCGATCACTTCCTCTGGTACTCGTAAATACTTCTTGAGTTGCGAGACATGAAACACATCATGAGCCGCAGCTAGATGTGGTGGTAGCTCCAGCCGATAAGCGACTGGCCCACATTGCTCTGTGATCTTGAACGGACCAATGTACCTTGGTGCTAGCTTTCCTTTTACTCCAAACCGATGCACCCCTTTCATGGGTGACACACGGAGATACACATGATCATCCTTCTCAAAGATTAAGGGTCTTCTCCTCTTATCCGAGTAGCTTTTCTGCCTAGATTGTGCTCTCTTTAGATTGTCGCGAATGAATTTAACTTGCTCTTCTGCCTGTGTTACCAAGTCTGGGCCAAATGTGACACGCTCACCTGGTTCAGATCAGTTGAGTGGTGTCCTACATCGTCTACCATATAGGGCCTCAAAAGGTGCCATATCTAAGTTCTTTTGATAGCTGTTGTTGTAAGCGAACTCCACCAAGGGGAGACAATCATCCCACTTGGTGGAATAAGTCAAAGCGCATGCCCTCAACATATCTTCTAGGATCTGGTTAACTCTCTCAACTTGGCCACTGGTTTGAGGATGGTATGCCGAACTGTGAATTAAGTTGGTTCCAAGAGCAGTTTGTAATTGCTCCCAGAAGTGTGACACAAATACTGAGCCTCTGTCCGAAGTGATAGTTCGAGGAACACCGTGCAAAGAGACAATTCTGGCTATATAAAGTTCAGCATAGGTCTTGGTATGATAAATTATCTTCATAGGAATGAAGTGAGCTGATTTCGTGAATCGGTCAATGATTACCCATATGGAATCGTACCCCTTCTGTGTGCGAGGCAAACCTACAATGAAGTCCATATGTATGTCCTCCCATTTCCAGGCTGGGACTGCTAGAGGTTGAAGCATACCTACAAGCTTTAAGTGGTCAACTTTTACTCTTTGTCATACGTCACACTCAGACACATACTTGGCTATTTCTCGTTTCATACGAGTCCACCAAAACTTTTGCTTCAGATCTTGGTACATCTTGTTGCTGCTCGGGTGTAAGGTGAACATGGAGGTGTGAGCTTCATCTAGGATTTTCTTTCTCAGCTCCATATCCTTAGGTACCACTGAGCGATTTTTAAACCATAGGATGCCCTCTTCGTCAAGCCTAAAACAAGCCTTCTTATTGTCATCGATCTCATCTCGAATATGTGCCATGCCCTTATCTTGCTTTTGCGCTGCTATAATTTGATCCTTGATGGTTGGTTCAAGGACAAGGTTATAAAGTTCGGCTTCCAGCGCTGTTGGCATTTCTATGTCCCCATCTCACAGCATAGCACTCTCACTGTTGGACGAGCTTCAATGAAGTTGCAATGAGCTTTATGGCTCAATGCATCTGCTACTACATTAGCCTTACCGGGGTGGTAATGAACCTCTAGGTCATAATCTTTTATCAATTCTAACCACCGTCTTTGCCTCATATTTAATTCAGGTTGGGTAAAGATGTATTTGAGACTCTTGTGATCAGTGTAGATGTGACATGTGTTGCCTAACAAGTAATGTCTCCACTTCTTCAGCGCATAAACAACTGCAAGTAGCTCAAGATCGTGGGTGGAGTAATTCACCTTATGTTTCCTCAGTTGGCAGGATGCATATGCAGTCACTCTCCCTTTTTGCATCAGAACACAACCGAGGCCACTACCAGAGGCATCACAATACACGTCAAACGGCTTGGTGATGTCTGGTTGAGCAAGAACAGGTGCTGAAGTTAGGAGTTTCTTCAATGTCCCAAATGCCTCTTCACATTTTGGGCTCCATGCAAACTTCGCATTTTTCTGGGTCAGTGCTGTCATAGGCTTTGCAATTTTAGAGAAATCTTTGATGAAGCGGCGGTAGTACCCCGCTAAACCAAGAAAACTCCGTATCTCACGGTTTGTGGCTGCTTCCAATTCAGCACATCTTCCACCTTGCTGGGATCGACAGCCACTCCCTTCGCTGACAAGACATGGCCTAGGAATGCCACTTCCTTTAGCTAAAAAGCACACTTGCTGAACTTGGCATAAAGTTTATGTTCCCTAAGGCGAGATAGCACTATTCGCGAATGCTCTTCGTGCTCCTTCTCATTCTTGGAATGGACTAGGATGTCATCAATGAATACTACCACGAATTTGTCAAGCTCGTTCATGAACACCGAGTTCATCAAGTACATGAAGAAAGCCGGTGCATTTGTCAAACCGAAGGACATGACAAGATACTCATAAAGCCCATAACGCGTGGAGAAAGCGGTCTTGGCTATGTCTTCCTCTCGGACCTTTATTTGATGGTACCCGGATCTAAGATCAATCTTAGAGAAAACCGTGGCTCCCCAAGCTGATCGAATAGGATATCGATGTGTGGCAGTGGGTACTTGTTTTTGATAGTAACAGCATTCAACGGTCGATAGTCCACACATGATCCCTTACCACCTTGGTCTTTCTTCTCAACAAAGAGGGCGGGACAACCACAAGGTGATGAGCTAGGTCGGAGAAACCCTTTGTCTAACTGCTCCTGCAGCTGTGTTTTCAGCTCCTTCAGTTCATCAGGTGCCATTCTGTAACACCCTAATTTTATTTTCAGTATTTTACAATAAATTTAATATGGTTTATTTAATTTTTTCTAGGATTTTATATGCCTAGGCCTGCATTTAGTGATTTATTTTATCTACAATAATTAAAATTTATCCTAGGTCAACTTTTGTTGTACATTCATGCTGGTGCATTGCTTTATTTCTTGTGTGGTCTAAGGTTTGAAATTCAAATTTATTTGGATTTTAGGTTTTTGTTTTTGGCTCTGGTTTTAAAGGGAAAAGGAGAGGAAAAGAAAAAAAAAGGAAACCAACCCCCTCCCCCGCTCGGCCCAGGCCCGACCGGCCTCCCTCTCCCCTCGGCCCACTTCGCGTCCGCGGCCTAGCTCGGCCGAGTGAGCCAGCCCGGCCTACCCCCGCGCCTCCCTCTCCTGTGCCGACTGACCGGTGGAGCCCGGCAGTCAGTGCCGTCTCCCTCCTCCGTCCGAGGATCTTGCTCGCCTCCCGTCTCCCTCTGTGCCGTGGCCCTCTTACGCCGCCGCCTTTCCCCTCTCCCCGGCCTTGGGCCCATGTGTGGACCCGCGCCGCTCCTCGCACCACGCTCTGCGACCCACCCTACAGCCTCTCGCGCCCACCGACGCGAGTCCCTGCGGGGTCATCACAGAGGACGACCGAGTCCGGGTCGAACTCCCGAGTTGGGCTAGCGTCGTTGCCCTAGCTCGCACGCTATAAAGGGGACTCCTAGACCCGCCGCCGCACCCCTTTGGCCTCGCGCTCAGTGCCCAAACCCTAGAGCTCCCGCGCCGCCGCGAATTCCACCGCCAGAGCTCGCAAGGTGAGCCTCTGCCGCCGCCAAAATTCGCCGCCTCCGGAGGGATTTTCGGCCGATTAAACCCCTTGCCGCGTTCGTAGGAGTACCCCGAAGGTAGCCCGCCACATCTTGAAGCCTCGGAGCCACTCCTTGGCGCTTCCCCGCGAGCACCGAGCCGCCTCGCTGCCGCCGCACGCCATCGGCCATCTCCGCTGCTCCGCCGCCACACCCGACCCCTAGTGAGACGTGCCGCACTGCCTCCTTTCTTCTGGGCTAGACCTAGTCGCCGGTAACCTCTTTCCGCGCCCAGAGCGCCGCGCTCCGGCGATGCGCCGCCGCGTGTAGGGTGGACTCCGCTGTCTCCCGTGGCCATCGCCGGCCATATCTCTCTCTTTCGTTCCCTGCCGTCCGATCCCAATCCAAGAGCCCAGATCCACCGGAGACCGGTCAAAACACCAGTCAATACCGGTCAACAGCCGACCGCCATGGCACTTTTGCTTAAGAGTCCGTCGGGTTTGTTCAAATTAACCCGCAGCCCACTCCAGTTCAAAAATAATTAGATTTAGGCCCAGTTCTTTACGGTTTAGCCCCTGTACTTTGGTAAAACTGAACCTGCCGTCCCAGGGCTGGTAGTTTAACATGTTAGCCCTCAGCGGTTAAGTTTATTTACGTTTGGGCCCTTGGTTTTCCAAAGTTAGCCCCTAACATTATTTTTTTCTTCACAGTTGTGCCCCTGGAATCCTGTTTTGGGCATAACTTCACCGTTTTAAATCCGATTTCGGCGATTCTCGCGCCCACGCGATCGTATAAATGAGTAGAATAATTTTAAATACGTTTTACCTTCTGTTTTTATGTTATGATGTACTGTTTCTTATCTTTTGCATTTGTTTGCTTGCATGTGTGATCATGTGAATGCTTGTTTGGTGCCGTGTATCATGCGTAGACGTTGATCCGCCTGTTGAGTTCGAAGAGCAACCTCCAGAAGCCTCTGAGCAGCGGCAAGGAATAAATTTTGAGGAAGGCAAGTATAACATAAACAACACCCAATAATCTTTTTAATTACTGCATGTGCATTTTAATTTATATGCCATAAGGTTTACCTAGCTACTTTTATCCTTTTATATCTACCTTGTGGGATGCATATGGTTAAGTTGTGCTAGGTGCTGCGCAAACTCACCTCTTTTGTTAACTTAATTTTGATTAATGATCCTATGCAATTAATTGTTGGGCTTGACCCTGATCGGTTCATGTCCATTTTAATATAGCTTTTTAGCAACATGGTTTAGGGAGCTTGAGCAATGTGCTCGTGTGCTTTTGCTAGTTCTCTCCCTAAGGACCGAATCACAAAGTGACCACCTAGGACAACAGTGCTACCACAGGGCTGGAATGGGACGGACTTAGCTGATTAATTAGGTTGTTTTGGTTTGGGAGTAACTTACCTGCGGGGCAAGAGGGGAGGCTAGCATCAGTGGTCGCTGCACTACCTCATGGTTGAGTGTGCTTTACGTTATATGTATGTGCTTCTCCCTTTGGAGGTGGACACCACCGTGGCGACCCTGAAACCTTAGCGGTTACACCTTACTAACGCAATCTTTGTAAAGGCTTCGTAGTGCGCTTGCTAGTCATCTCATCTCCGGTAATGTGGTGAATTCCTAGCGTAGCTCACGACTTGTGGGTAAAGATGTGCAACCTCTCGAGAGTGTATAACATGTTAGCCGTGCTCACGGTTATGAGCGGCCCAGACCCTTCCCAGTGATTAGTAAAGGACCCTTGGCTGAGGTTCCTTGGTTAAGGTTTTGATAATTGTTATATCTGTTTAATCTTATTAAATTCTTATGCAATATCTTTTGGGCTAATGGTGTTGTTACTAATTCATAGTAATTAGGCCTTAATAAATGGTCTAAATTAAAAGCTTATGCAGATGTCAGCTAACCATAGAGCCTCATGGTTTATGTTATATTTGTTGGGTATTCTGTACTCACGCTTGTTTCTTTATATTTATTCTTTGTTGGGGGGAAAATCCAACCGCTGCTCAGATGATGGTGGTAATGAAGACTATGTGCAAGATTACGACGAGTATTAGGCGTTTCGTTCACCAGTTGACGTCCCTGTGGCGCCCGTTATGTTTATGATTTATGCTTCCGCTATGCTACGTTATACTCTGAGTTAAACACTTGTGTCACAGTGTAATAATGATATATTTAATGTTATGCACCTTTTTATCTTTGGCATGTGCTGTGGTATTCTGTAATTTGTCATGTATATGCGAGACGTTTCCTGGCGCATATATATATATGTTGCATGGTTTTGTTCGTTGAAACCGGGCGTGACACATTCTATACGGCCTCTTGGAGACAGGTGCCGTGCCAGGTACAAGCTCAATGGTGAACTCAACATTTCTATCCGGTGGGAGCCCGAGAAGCTCTTCCGGAAACACATCTGGAAAATCAGAAACCACCGGCATCTTCTTGATCAACTGGGCTTCTGTGGCATTTACTGTGGGTGGCGAATATTTGTGGCTTGGCAGATGAATGTGCATAACTTTCCCACTCTTTCTAGATTTCATTTGAACTGTCCTGCTAGTAATATCTAACAAGACATTGTGCTCTTTCATCCAATCCATCCCTAAGATAATGTCGATCCCCTGGTTAGGAAGTACCACAGGATCAACATAGAATTCTTCTGTGCCTATGCATAAGCGTAAGTGCCTCACCATCTGATTCGTGTCAATTGGTGACCCCGGGGCTGTGATATGGTATTTCGCCTTCATATTATCAATGTGATAACCATGTTTGGTCGCATATGATCTGCTAATGAAAGTGTGTGTTGCTCCGGAGTCAAACAAAACCACTGTAGGGTGCTCGTTGACAAGAAATGTGCTTGCTAACACTGGTTCACCTTCTGGAATCTGATCTACGTGGGTGTAGTGCACACGACCTTCTGTTGGGGCTGGATCTCGCTTTTGTCCTTTCTTCTTATTCTGGCGTGGGTTGTCTCTAATCAACAATGGTGCCTGGCTTTGCCGAAGGGCAAGACAATTCTTGCTGAAATGGCCGGTCTTCCCACACTTGTAGTAGGGGTATTTGGCACTTGGTTTGGCCAATGGCACTGAAGCAGGTGGATGAGGCGGTGCACTGCAGAATGACGGGTGTTGTTGTGTACCCAACTGTTGCTCTTGCTGTTGGGGCATGTCGATGTAATACATGTGCGGCGATGCACGATGCACAACCCGTTGTCGCTGAGATGAACCTGACTGAAGTGTGCTTGCAAGTCTTTTCCTGCGCTGATCCTCATGGGCCTGACGGAGGCGTTGCTCCATGTCAATGGCGACGTCTACCAACTCGGTGAAGCTGTCATAGCTGCGTCCCAAGTGAGTCAGGAGAGTGGGATCGAATCCATCCAACAGACGGGTAGCCCTTCGTGGGACAGTGTCGACATCTTCAGGGGAGTACTGTGACAGGCGGATGAAAGCCTGCACGTACTCGAGTACCAACATGTCCCCTTGTTGAAGTGCACAGAACTCCCATTGCTTGAGCTCGATGAGGCTAGGCAGGAGATAGTGAGCCCGAAAAGCCGCACGGAACTCATCCCACGTGACCTAGTGCCCGGCTGGTTGCATTGCCAGGAATGAAGCACACCAGGCCCCCGAGGGACCATGTAGACACTGTGCCGCGAAGCGAGCCTTCTGTTGCTCAGTGAGTCGGGGCAATAGACTGAACTTGGACTCAATGATTCGAAGCCAGTCGTCAGCATCTAGTGGATCAATGGCAACGGTGAAGATTGGCGGTTGTAGCGCCGCAAAGTCAGTGTAGCTGATCTCTTGTGGGTCGCGCCGTTGTTGCGCTTGAGCTATCAAGTCGATGAGTTGCTGAGCGACCTGTGTGGCCAACTCAGAAGGAGATGGTGCTCCACGAGAAGCCCCCTGAGCAGATATCTCTGGTGGGGAACCATCTGCAGAAATAAAGCCAAATCGGGTTTAGGCCAAGAACTTTTGTGCAACCGATGCGGTGATAAAAAGACTGCAACACCATCAATATATGCTGGATACATGAAAGCATGTAAGTGAACAGAATAACTGGATGGCACATAAAGTGTTAGCTGTCATTTGGTAAGCTTGGGCAATCGTATTTGTTAATGGTAAACTTGTGCGCTGTGTCTCGTCGGTATGGGTGTCCAGACTTTTGAATCTGAAGGTTTTCAGTTATAACTCTCAAACGAAACACTTTTCCGGGAGCTCCATAGGAGAGGTTTTTACTTAGCGAATTGTATTAGTTGCTTCCAATTGACGGATTAATGTAGCGAAACGTGCAGAATGTTTGCATAAGCCACGATTTATTTCATTTGTCTTTTAGTAATACCCCCAAAGATGATAACAAAAGACACATGATGCATGATTCATCCTATTCGGTCTCACATCACACATCCTATGTATCTTATATATAGCTAGCGATATTTCGGTGACACATATGCACGTCTCTCCTTAATGCAACTAGTCATTCTCTAGTCGTTCTTAGATTCGCACGTGGTTAGTGTACCTGCAGAAGAATGCATGCTCATACATTACAACCTAGTGTGGCATCCACGCGTGACCACTGTGTGGACAACATTGGTGGGCCGATGCACCTTTTCCTCAAAGCCTGACGTTCCACCAGTACTGGGGATTGTCGAGAAAAGGTGGATCCCAAAACCAAATGTAAGTGTGGTGGGTATGAAAACCTCAAAGCATGCCCACCACCCTTAAAGAGCTTTTACTTATACAGCATGAATGCAGGGTTTACAACAGTTCGCAAATCCCAATAGCTTCCACCAGTACTGGGCATAGCTATGGCCGAAAAGTTGCTTTCCAAAGCGCCGAATATGCATATGAGTTCTATCTAGGTCAGAATGTCAGTGATGTCACCTGGATAACACTAACATCCTTATACGGGCATAGCATATACTCTCATTTTTGAATTACTTGAAAAGGGCTTTCGAAAATAGTTTTGTAAACCAAAACTTGATGATATAACTATTGTCTGTGTTTGATCGGCTCTGATACCAGCTGTGGCGGAACCCCCTGCTTAATCCAGAAAAAGCACACCTGCCACCTCTGCTCGCAGTGCACTTAGGCCAGACTAAACCCGGTAGTCCGTCGAGAGTCCTTCAGCTTTCGATAACACCATTCCCAGAGGAACCGACATCAAACACATCCGACTCTCGAAGGAGCCACAACAATTACATCATCACAGGCAGTTGAAATAGAGAATAATAGACTGGATTTACAAATATATGAAGTCAAATACATTTCACAAAATAGCGGAAGCGATTTTAGAGTGTACATATATCGGAAGCGTTTTCAAAATCTTGCAGCGGAAACAATATACTTAAGGAGCCTTCACGAAGAGATGAACAAGGCGAGTAGCACCGAGCCCACCGGTACTACCATCTCCAACACAGCTATCCAGATGTCGCCAGTACCTATAATCCAAAAGTGGGGGCAAACCCTGAGTACTAATTACTCAGTAGGACTTAATGGACGGGGCTTACGGCTGACGCAAAGCATGCTTACTAATCATGTGGATCCTTAGCTGTTGATTCTTAAACAAAGTCATGTTGACATAAGATCGCAGGATTTGACAGCTGCTATCCATCAATCATGATGATCATTTATATCATAAAGTAAATACTTGCAGGAAAGTAAAACATGAACACATGTCCCGTCCCAAGATTCACAGCGCCCCATCTAACCCCTGGGAGTAGCCGTCTCAGGAGCGATACCACGGTACGTCGGGTCAGCCCTTCCTCGACATTCAATCATCTCCCAAGTCCATCGACCTCCAACTAGTAGATGGGCAGCACCATGAATAGTGGGATGAAACACACACATCCAAGCATGTTGATATACAAAATCATGAATTAATAATACAACATATTCAAGTGGATTACTACTTTGCCCGTCAGTGGTATTGGCATTCTCACACCTGGTGAGCATCAGCGATTCAAATCGATTTTTATATTCCCGGGAATAACTAGAAATGCCAGGGGTATATGCTTACTAGCCATCGCGTTCCCACATATAGTCTCCATCTCCACTTGTCCCATCCCAAGTTTGATTCAATCATTCCGTTGTTCCCAGGTTGTGCCGCCTTTGGAGCGATACCACGGTCACGTCGGGTCAGCCCTCCCTCAACTACAAGCTCCCCAAGGTGTCACAGTAGGAGTCTGTCTCTGTTCTTCGGATGGCACAAGTAAGACTTTCACCGGTCCATTATCCCGGATAAGCACCCTAACAAAGTTATGCTCACCAATAGGCGAACAACGACCGGCCTTATGCGACTCGGGCGGAGTCCAGTGCACAATACCATAACCAATAAATAACTCATAAAATCTCCGCCCGGTCTCCATTTAAAACATAAGCATGTATAATAATTTCCATAAGTGAAATTTTTGTCACATTGTAAAGTCGCACCTACGAGACGAGTACAATCACTCGTGTCTACTCGCACCTAGCAATTCTAAGCACTCGTCTTATGAACTCTACGTATAGGTGCTAGGGCCAGGGCAGCCAGGAAGTCTAATGCAGTTGGTTTCAAACAACTCCTAATGCGTATGCGTAATCATCAAACAAGAATTTGTATTTGCTGGGAGAAATCATGGTCCTGCCTACCTTTGATTGTTCTTAAGAAAACCAACAAACTAAACTATGTTAGTTTGCCGGTTGTGAGACTTTGCCCCAGGCAACCCCTTAAAGCAGGGACGGATTTATTCAGCAACCCTTCGTCTTCTTGCTCCGGATATAGCCTGTCATCTGGTTCCTTGATCACTGGTTTCTCCTGGGTTGATAGCTCCTTGCACGCTGGGTCTATATGCATGACAAAATGCAAGTGAGTGCAAGAGAATGCAAATGCATGTATATGATACAGTGTTATATGCATGGCATAGTGCAAACATGAGTGCAACGAATGCAATTGTATGCATGAGGGGTAATTAAAGCATAATGCATGATCAAATAGTTTGTGACAAAGGGCTCAATTGTATTTAGTTCAAATGCATCACATAAGAGGAAAACTTAACAACTTTCCTAAGAAATCATACAACCCATCACTAAAAAATCATACAAACCATCACCATATTTTATCTTTGAAGTTATCATGAGTTACTGTGTAATATGTGTACACAGTCCCTATCAAATGAAATGAAGTTGTCTTTTAAAAACACCTTTATGAATATAAAACACTCATGAGTTCAGGTAGTTGGACAACTCAAATTGATCTCAAATTTTTACTACATGCAGACACATACTTCGTAGTGCTACTGCCAAAATTTCAACTACAAACAAGTTATAATTAATTTATTAGAATTCCAGTAAGTTATCAGCCCTATAGCTTCTCGGATCTTTCATAATTTATAGGAATGGGTTCTGAACTTGAAATTTCTACAGCAAACCATTCATTGCATGAACATCATATACAAAAATCAGCAAGCCCAAAATCCATAGTTTGATAGGACATCTATTTTCCATATTTTATTTCACCATGGAAATCATATAATCCAAAACAGCAGTAATAAAGTGCACAAAATTACTTTCTGGAATCAAGACATCACTAGTAGGCTACAAGATTTTTCTTAAAATTTTTCTAGCAGTTTAAATACCCTTTTTCCTATTTTATTTTCAACTAGTAGCACTTTATCATTTTCAAATCAGTAGCTTAAACATGCATGCACAACCTCATACTTTACCAGTGAGCTACTCATACTATATAGAGTACATGAAAAATACCAGAGGTTACAATTGAGCAAATTTTATGTAGCCTCCATCTTCCAAGTTAGTTAAATACACAAAACACATGTATAAGGGCAAAACAGTAATTAACCAGTCGATGCTAGGGCTACCAAAAATCACACAGTACCTAGATGCCATAACAAAACTACTGTCCAAGTTTCATAATTTTTGGAGATCATTTGGTCTATTTTTACCATTTATTTACCTACACCATGCATGCACTAAACCAGGGGCAAAACAGTCTTTTGACACATCCACATCATACCTATCCTGTAGATCTACTCAAGAGGAGTCCATAGGCACTGAGTTTGTCCATTTTAGATTTTTATTTGAATTGTTATGATTTTTCAAAGTTCACAGCCTATTTATTAACAAAATAATAATAAAACATTAGAACCAGGGACTTGTACGTAATTAACCGTAGACCTCAGGGGCTAGAACAGAAGATCTCCATGACTCAATACACAGCGCGTCAGATCTAAACGTAAAACACCGAAACTCCGAGGGTTAAAATGAAAAACAACCTCTCTCTTCTTCTTCCTCGGGCAGGGGAGAGGGTCGTGGTGCGGCCGCGCGTTCCGGCGCTTGCGCCGGCGCGTAAAGGCCCGCACTTGAGGCCGACGAGGTCTAGGGAGGAGCTCCCGTCGTCGGGGAGTCTTTCCCCTTTGATCTTGTCGCGCGAGGGGGCTTGTAGAGGCGGGACGGCTGCGGTGAACTGGCGGCGGTGTTGGAGCACGGAGCGTGTCGGCGCGGCTTCGATCCGCCGGCTCTGGCAAGGGGAAAGGCCACAGGGTGGCGCGCCGGTTGCGCGGGAAGGTGGGGAAGCCGTTGGGATTGGAGTGGAGGCAGGGGAATGGCCGGAGGGTAGTCCCCCGCGGTGAGGTGTCAGCGGCTATGGCGGCCGCGGGGGCACGCGCGTGGGGAGAGAGGCTAGAGGCGATGGGGAAGGCCGAGACCTACACCGGGTAGTGGAGTGGGGAGCGGCGGAGCTCGGGGTGGTGACGGGAAGGCGTGAGGGTGGCTGGAGGCGTGGGGGCGCGAGCTCGACGCCGAGCTCCAGTGGCGGCTGGCTTTCTGCGCTCTGGAGAAACGATGCAGGGAGAGTCTGGGAGAGGGAGACGAGTGAGCGAGTGGAGTGGAGGAGGCCGGAACCCTGTCCAGGTGAAGAGGGGCAGGGCGCGGCCTCAGCGCGAACTCAGCCGACCGGAGTCGAGCGCGTGGCGCGCGCCGTCCGGGCGCGCTCGCCGTGTGGGCGGAGCCGAGGAGGAGAGGGTGACGGTGGTGGTTCGGTGGATTTGGTCTATGGACCGGCAGTCAGTGACATGTGGGGCTGAGGTGGGAAAGAGAGAGGGAGGGTCTATGGACCGAGTGCACTAAGCGACGCACGGCGTGGGACCCACCGTCGGCGCGTTCCAACTGCGCAGGCGGGAACTGGCGCGGTCTTGACGTGTGGGGCCCGCCGGTCAGTGTGAGAAACAGAGAGGGAAAAATCCCGAAAATGAAAAACCAGCTTTGACCGATGAAGGTGTTTCTGAACTTTGCTTAGTTGAACAACTTAGGGACTGAATTTGGCAAAACTCCAATTGGATGAAATGTTCTAAATTTGTTTCTCTACATTTCCCTTATAAACTTGTATACCATGTTATATTAAAAAATATGGTTTAAATTTGAATTTAATCTGCTGACCAAGGTTTGACCAACAGAACTTTCCCATTTAGAAATTCTAAAATTCTATTTTCTGTATACTTTCACAAAAGGAGTTCTATAATAATTTTGTTCAAAATTTCAAGATCTACAACTTTCTCAATGCAAGCATTACAAGATTTTGGCTTTAAGATCAAGAAATTTTAAAATTACTAGACGGGTCAGGTTTGGACAGAATTTACATGCTGACATAAAAAGCCCCAAAACTCTATGCACACCTTCATGCATGTCAAAGCACCAATTACCAAAGTTGTTCACCATGAAATTGTCTACAAGTTTGTCAATATGAGTTTCATCGAAATCCAAATAGAATCAAAGTTATAGGCAAAATCACAGAGACATATCAGCGGAAAACAGGTTTCAACAAGTGGCATTTCAACCAAGTTTGAATTAGGGCTTAAATGCATGTCATTGTATGATGCATTATGATGAATGTTGCATGTATGATAAATGATTATGCACTTGAGATGCCGGAGCATCACACCGGGTGACCTGAGTAGGTGCCGGGCGGCCTAGGTGCCAGGCCGGGCGGCTCGGGGTGGAGCTGGGCGGCCTAGGTTCGGCTCGGTTCGTCCCAAGTTTTTGTGTGCAGCACGGTATAACCCTGTACATTGTGTTTCTTTGTTCGGTTCTGCAGGGTTAGTGATGAGAGATGGGGGAGGCTATGTGCAATCCTCCCTCCCACACTTGAACTCAGAGTAGGGTGAACAAATCTTTATTGAACTAAGCATTAATGATTGAATGAAATTATGAAACAAATAACATAGGCGCAATTCATGCAAAGAAAGAAATAAAACAAACTAAACACTAAGAAAACAAAAAAAGCGCCTATTCTAAAAATTTATTCTAACACCATGGGCATCTATGGTATAGGTGGATCATAGATGTCGGGATGCCCAGTGGTGTTGGCAAGGCGGCGGAACTTGGAAGAGAGGCCCTTCCTAAGGATTTCTATCTTGTCATTGATCTCCCACTTCCAAAATTCTCCTTTTGCGCAGCGTTCTTCAAGCATGATGAACTTCTTGTTCATAGCTGCGAGCTCTGCCTTGAGAGACTCGATGGTCTCTTTCTTCCTCTCCTCCTCCTTATCTGAATCTTCAAAATGTCCAGGAGGAGCCCAGATCGGAGGGGGCTTGATGGTTTTCTTCACGGTCCTCCTAGGGGGAGTAGAGTCAATGGACTCATCAATTGATGCGTCCCCCCTAAGGACGTTCTCCCTATGATTCAGGATCAAAACCTTCCGCCACCCTCCATTGGGAGTAGGTCCTCCCTGGATGGTGTAGGATGGCGATCTCGGACTATTGGGCTCACCATTGCCCTCATCCTTCACGGAATCTTTTGAGAAGAGTTTTCGGATCGGCACCGCCTTCGGGGTGATCTTCCCGACGTTGGGTCGAGGTGAATCACCCCGAAACACCTTCTTCGCGATGGTGCCCGAAGCAGATAACCCGCGTGCCGTCCTTCCCGCACTGCATGAGCGCGCAGGGGAAGCCGGGCGACCCCGCTCTGAGCCAGGTGGCCTAGCATCAGGCCGGGCGACCTGAGGTGGAGGTCGGGCGGCTAGAGGGGTGATGTCGAGCACCATGGAAGGATCGATCTCGTGGTCGGATAGCGGCGTGTAGGTCGCAGTGGTGCCGGAAGTGATGGCAAGGCTCTTAGGAGAGGTGTTGTTAGAGGCCATGACTTAGGTTTTTCGCAGGAATGATGAGGAGAAGGTGAGTGTGGCTAGAAGGGAAAGAACTCTCGGGTTTAAGTCATGAAAACTCGTCCTCATCTACTGAACTGAACACCGGCGGCTTAGGGATCAGCTCTACTCAGAAAATTTCGAAAAGAGGCAGCCGGGCGGCAAAATTCGAGGTCGGGCGGCCTCGTCCTAGGTCCGGCGGCTCGACACGGGGTCGGGCGGCCTGACCAGGAGCCGAGCGGCTCCACCAGGGGGTCAGGCAGCTTGCACCTGCCTCGCCGACTTTGGTTTGGCAGACCAGAAGTCGGTTTTGCCCTTCTAGGTGGACTGAAACCCTTTTTCATCGTGATGTGTCGGCTCTTTGTTGAGATTTTGGTGGCATGGAGGCATAAGGTGAGATAAGACAGAAAAATGAGGAGCATGGTAGTGTACATGGCTCGTTTAATGTCATCGCTAGACCATGGACGTGTGATCATGCCGTTCCTTGCAGCTCGTAGACATCCACTTCTTCGAGCTGAGGCATTTCGGGCTCTAGGAAGACTTTTAAGCGTTGCCCTTCGCTTTAAAGACTTTCCCGTCTTCGTCTTCGAGGGTGATGGCACCGTGATCGACAGCATCAAGGACCAAAAAGGGTCCTTCCCACTTACTTCTAAGCTTACCATGACCAAACAAACGAACGCGAGAATTAAATAGTAGTACCTTATCGCCTGGTTTGAATGTCTTGATCATGAAACGCTTATCGTGCCATCTTTTGGTTCACTCCTTGTATAGCTTGGCACTGTGGTAGGCCTTCTCCCTCTATTCCTCCAATTCAGCGAGTTGGATCTGACGTCGAACTCCTGCCGATTGGAGATCCATGTTCCACTTTCTTATCGCCCAATGCGACTTGAACTCAAGTTCTACTGGCAGGTGACAAGTCTTGCCGTACACCATCTGATATGGTGTCATGCCAATGGGAGTTTTATATGCTATGCGGTATGCCCATAGAGCATCGGGTAGCTTGGATACCCAGTCTTTTCCCATAGCTTCGACCGTTTTCTGCAGGATATTTATGATTTGCTTATTTGATGTCTCAGCTTGGCCACTTGTCTGCGGGTGGTAGGGAGTGGCAACACGATGGTCCACACCGAGTTCTGTGAGGCACCTCTTGAATCTTTTGTCAATGAAGTGTGGGCTGCCATCACTGATAATGACCCTTTGCGTACCAAATCGAGGAAATATGGTGTCATATAACATTCTGATAGAATGTCTTGAATCTACCGCGGAACACGGCAGTGCCTCTACCCACTTTGACACATAATCCACTGCGATGAGGATGTACTCTTTGTCTCCACACTTGCGAAATGGCCCCATGAAGTCTATGCCCCACATATCGAATACATCGAGTTCAAGATTGCTGGTGAGTGGCATAGCATCCCTTGGATTTATGTTTCCTTGTCGTCGTACATATTTGGCCAGTAGAATCCACTTTGCCAAATCTTTGCATGAGTCTGGTAGGCTCCATAGTGACCTCCGTAGGAAGATGAATGGCATCTGTCAAGAATTTGGGGGACTTCACATGCGGGAATGCAGCTACGCAAGAGCCCGTGACCATGTAGTTGACCAGAGCTTGTATAGGTAGGGGTCATCCCAGAGATAGAACCGGCTGTCATGGCCTAGTTTCCTCTTGTCAGCTTCTTTAGGTACGTATCCCGTGACCATGTAGTTGACCAGATCTGCATACCATGGTTAGGATGTCGTAACCTTCAGAAGTGTGTCATCTCTCATATAATCATCAATCGGCAAGGATGATGTTTCTTCAAATTGCATCCTTAAGAGATGATCAGCAACTGAATTTTCTACTCCTTTCTTGTCCCTAATCTCAATATCAATCTTTTGAAGTAGCAGGACCCACCGTATTAGTCGTGGCTTTGCATCTTTCTTGGTGAGGTGGTACTTGAGAGCTACATGGTCTGTGTATATTATGACCTTGGCTCCTACCAAGTATGATCTGAATTTGTCAATGGCAAAGACAACGGCCAATAACTCTTTCTCGGTGGTGGAGTAGTTCAGCTGCGGGCCAGTCAGCATCTTGCTAGCATAGGATATGGCATGATGTTTTCTATCCTTGCTCTGGCCTAGGACTGCTCCTACAGCATAGTCGCTGGCATCGCACATGATCTCAAATGGAGCATTCCAGTCTGGTGGTTGGATGATGGGTGCTGTGACAAGAGCTTTCTTGAGTGTATAGAAGGCTTCTAAGCAGGCGTCATCAAACACAAAGGGTGTATCCTTAGCCAACAAGTTGGTCAGTGGTCGGGCAATAAAGGAGAAGTTTTTGATAAATCTCCTATAAAACCCAGCATGACCAAGGAAGCTTCGGAGTGCCTTGAGGTTTGCTGGAGGTGGGAGTTGCTCAATAACTTTAATTTTTGCACGGTCCACCTCTATGCCTCTCTCTACCTTGTGTCCTAGCACAATCCCTTCTCTGACCGTAAAGTGGTATTTCTCCCAGTTTAGGACAAGGTCTACTTCTTTGCCTATTTGGAGAACCTTTTCTAAATTCTCAAGACATCCATCAAAGGCCTTGCCATAGACTGAGAAATCGTCCATGAATACTTCCATTATGTTTTCTATAAGGTCAGAGAATATGGCCATCATGCAACGCTGGAACGATGCTGGAGCATTGCATAGCTCAAATGACATTCGCCGATAGGCAAAAGTGCCATAGGGACAGGTGAATGTGGTCTTACTCTGGTCATCCGGGTGAATGGGGATCTGGTGATAACTAGAGTAGCCATCAAGATAGTAGAAGAAGGAGTGATTGACCAGCCTCTCGAGCATTTCATCAATGAAAGGAAGAGGGAAGTGATCTTTCCGGGTGGCTGCATTGAGTTTTCTGTAGTCGATACACATACGCCATCCGGTGATAGTGCGCTGAGGAATTAGCTCATTGTTCTGGTTCTTCACAAGTGTCATTCCTCCCTTCTTTGGTACAATTTGGACCGGACTGACCCATTCACTTTCTTGCACCGGGTAGATGAAACCCGCGTGCAGGAGTTTAAGTACCTCCTTCTTGACTACCTCTCTCATCGCTTCATTGAGTCTTCGTTGAGGTTCCTGTGAGGGTCGGGGCTCGGTCTCCATCAGGATGCGATGAGTGCACAGGTTCGAACTAATTCCCTTCAGATCTTGGAGTGAGGACCCAAGCACTGATCTTTACTTCTCCAAGACTACGATTAATCGCCGGCTCTCATTCTCGGTCAGCTTGTCGCTAATGATTACTAGTGTGTCGGATTCCTGTTGAGGAAGGCATACTTCAGGCCAGGCGATAGCTGTTTGAGCTCAATTTTCGGGGGGTCGGGCCGCAAGGATTCACCCAGTTTCTCAAACTCAAGCGACTCTTCTACCGCACTGAAGTTGTTAGCCTCTTCCTATAGGCTTTGTTGATCTTCCTCTTCCTCAAGTGAAATACCCATCACTTCTTCTAGGAGATCAACCTCTGGCTTAGCCTCCGTTTTGGTGTTCAGTGCTCGACTCATGCCAACTTCGAACACTTCTTTGCCAAACTGGAGCTGTAGCTGCCCTGGAGTTGCTGTAGTTTTGATCAGGGAAGCAATAGGGATCCCAACCAGTATGAGTGGCATGGGTTCCTCGGGTATGTTGAAGATGTGGAAATCTAAGAACATCTGCTTGTCCTGCAAGGTTACTGGTATGACCCTGATAACTCCATGATTTTCCAACGATTCATTCTTGTTCCACTTCAAGCGAATGTCGGATTTTGATCGTGGGAGAGTGGGGAAATGGGTGTCTACAACATATTTAGGAATGATGTTCACCCCAACTCGAGGGTCGTACAAGATATCTTGTGGGAACATGTCGGATACATGGCCATAGACGAGAGATGGTCTTGGGTAGAACCTAACCATTTTCGTGTCGAGTCGTCTCTTTTCTAGCCATTCCCGATTCAGCAAAGCTGTAAGCCAGAGAAGGTCCTCTCTCATTTGATGTGTTTGTTCTGGGAGTAGATATGCTGGTTGAGAGGTCCTTTTGAAGCGTTGGCTTTCTTTGGGCAACCGAGATGTTTTGCCAAAGCCCATTAGTAGCTCGTCATCAAACGAGAATGGGGAACCGATGGAGGATTCATCACGGATTCGCTGACCCTCTCAGTGTCCTGTGACGTGCTAGGTTTTGGGACATCTGTGATCATGAGAGTTTGTGGAGATGGGGTATGGGTGTTCTGACTCTCATCCTGGTAGCTGGGTTCAGGTGGATCTTGTGGATGTGAGCGTGGTTTCTCGATTGTACTGCCATCAGAAGCTTTTTTGAGGATTTTATCAAGGACTCTTCGTCCTTCTGAGGCAGATAGGTGAGAAAACGATCCTCCTAAAGCTATGTCCAAACATAGTCATGCGCCTGGTAAAAGGCCTCGGACAAAGTGCTGCAAGAGCATGGACTCTTGGATCGCCAGATCTGGGCCAAATGCGACCAGATCGGTGAAACGTGACAAGGCTACCGCCAAAGTCTCGTCGCTTCCTTGACGAAAGTTGAGAACTTCACATCGGAGGTCAATGACTCGATTTGGTGGGAAGAAGTGCAGACAGAATTTGACTTGGAGTCTCTCCCAACTCCCCTCTACTGCACCGACTGCTCGGTTGTACCACGATTTTGCTGCTCCCGTCAGTGAGAACGGAAATAGCAACCATCGGAGGGTTTCTACAGGCATACCCGAGATGGAGATACAGCTGCAAAGCTGCTCGAACTCTCGGAGGTGTGTGTAGGGACTTTCTGATTCCACCGACTTTCTTCATCTCACGGTCCATGTTGATCCTCCAAGGCAGTTATAGGTCGGTTGGCGGTTATGTATGTGTGTTTTCTTCTCAACCTTTGGATCTTCTTGTGTTTCTTCCTTAGCCATTGGATGGATCTCCCTTGGATTGCTGACTTAGCCAATCCGTGGGCATGGATTGGTGAGGTGGAAGCCTTCCGACGTGTATGTGCTTCTTCCTTCGGTTTCCATGCTGGCATTGTGTTTGACACGTCACTCCTTGCATGCAGGTCGAAGATGGTAGCATTTGGAGCCAGAAGCAGGCCGGGCGGCCTGGCCCACAGGCCGGGCGGCCTGGGTCCTTAGCCCATTTCCAGTCCTTCTTCCTGAATTCACATGTTTCACCATATTTTTGTATGTATTGTATCATGACTTGTGTTCCTGCAAGATCTTTTGTACACAACTCATGGAACCGGTTAATATGTATGAAACTTGCATAAATTTACCCTTGAAACATGAAGTATTGGTGGTCCAAATAGGTTATAACAACCGCCAACACTCGTGTACGTGATGGATCTGATGCCAAGCTAAATTGGACATGAGACTCATCGGGATAACTAATGGATCTCGCGCTAAGCTAAGCTTAACGCGAGATTCATCATGGTAACTAGCAAACCGTGCCATAAAAAACGCTTTAGTACACGATTTGCCAGGCGACTAACGTCGTAATGCCCATAACGAAGTGAATCATTAAGGTAGCATGACGATTACCTGAAACTCTAGTCGCTAGAGGTGGCGATGCGCCGAGGGAATATGAAGACAACCGCTGCTTGATGAACGTCTATCGTCAACTTTATTTCGATAACAAAGGGTACATATTTATAGTCCGGAGACTCGGGCGGCAAGCCTGCCCTTCTTTAATTAAACTACAAACCCTAACCGACTCCAACTGGACTCTTTTAGCTAATCATTAATCTACGATACAAGGCCCAATGGCCTGTTTTACCATGCGCTGTCACCTCCTTGGACAGCTTCTCTTCAGCCCAAAAACCGATTTTGGTCCATTAACAGGGACGGCCAAATTCTGCTGTCAACCTGCACCGCCACATGGCCTTCCGTGGCAACCGTCACGATGACTCGCGCGACCCTGCAGCTTCCCATACGGCGTCCCTTCGCCTTCCATCGCCTCACACTTGATAAAAGGTAGGGCTCCCCTATTCTCTTCAATCGGCATCTGCTCTTCTTCTTCCTTAAGCCAGAAAAGAGCCGAGCAAAAACCCCTTTCTCACCATGTCTTCTATCGGCAACAATAATCCTCCATCGCCTCCTCACCCGGGCTTGGCGCGCCGCCGGGCCCACCCTTTGCTAGTGGCAAGAGCTGATCAGGCTCCGTCGGTTGTGCCGGCGGATGATGACAAGGGCTCGCCGGACCAGGCCACCAAGGCTTGGTTGAAGATCTTCGGCCCCGACATCCCAGACCCTCCGTCGGGGGTGTGGGTGAACCTTGGGTGTGCCGAGGACCCGGAGGACGCAGTGGCGTCCCCTCTGTGGAACCCTCCTCCTCTACTGTGCTCACCAATGTCGGAGCGCCCCGCCAAGAGGAGGCGGGTAGAAGCGCCGCTAAATGACGACGTCGAGGAGGAAGACGGCGACGACGACAACGGCGCCGACGAGCCGGAGTACTCCTCCGATGAAGCCGAGCCAGAGGAGCCAAACGACGATGAAGACCTCGCGGCTCTGTACGCGGAGAGCTCGTCCGACCTTGCTTCCTCCGAGAGCAAGGACACCGGCGACAAAGTCGACGGCAGGGGCGAGGAAGCCGATGAAGCATCGCCCGATGATAGTGATGCTTAGAGCATCCTATCTTAGTAGTAGTATTAGTTTTTAGTAATAGCCGTTGCATCGGCTCTTATAAGGAAACCCCCAAACTTTTGGTAGTTTGTCAGCCGTGATATCGACTCTTGGGGATGTAATTATATTTTGCTATGTAAATTAATGAAATTTCCTTCCTAAACCTTTTTTCTGCCGATTTCCCTTTTGCCTTAGTGTTTTTAGCAATATGAAAATCGGCTCAGCAGCATCGCGCTGACTCAAGAACTTCCACGATCGGCTAATCGATATGACAAGTCAATTCGTTTAATCAGCCAATTCTCAGGAAAAATCGACTTGCTAGGAAACTCCAAATCGGCTCTGACTCATTAACTTAGTCCAAAATAACGCGATGAGCCGATTTAGCCAACGACACGCTTCCTTCATCTGAAATTTCCAAATGCCGCGTAGGCTAGTTCCTCATAAAGGTATACGTACCAAACCCAAAGCACGTCTTCTTTCTTCTTGCCACTGACAAACACTTTTCCACCACCTCCCTACTCCAAGCAATTTGCGAAATGGCGGCATCCAGCAGCACGACAGAAGAACTAACTCTTTGCGAGCGTGTATTTGGATTGAAGGTAAAGACCTTACTCATTTCTGAAATTACGATTCTCGTATAACTGTTCTCTTTACCTTGTACTTGCTTTTAATCATCCAGGCCGATGAGATACTGATCCCAACTTCGGCCAACTCCAATTCCTTCAGTTTAGGACCCAAATCCTATGAACCCCCATAGGACCTTGTTAGGACAGAAACCAAACGCTTGCCCTTTGTTCATGCCGATCCAGACCTAGATCTATGGATAGACCAGCTCTACGCTTGGCCATTCCCTATGGACGGGTGGGTTGATTGGTACAAACGCGTTGAGCGTGCATACAGCTCAACCTGGCAAACCATCCACATAGCCGATGCCCTGACTCTATCCCTTTCTCCCATGGAAAAGGATGACAACCTGCTTAGATCCATCGGCTACTTTTGGTCAGACAGCCTGAACTATTTCTTGTTCGGCTCTGGTCCCATGACACCCACTCTCATGGACGTTGTCATGATTTTAGGACTAGATGTACAGTCCACCTGTCCTTCTTCCTTCCTTCTAGCTGAATGTCCTCACAAGAAAATAGTGGAGAAGAGTAGTACCCGAAACTGGAGCCAATACATTGCCCAGCACAACAAGCACTCTGGCTCAGTTTCAGAGAAAGAACACATCGCCTTTGTGAGCCTCTGGCTTGACCACTTCCTCTTTAATGGTACTTCTCTGGCCCCAACCAAGAATTATCTCAACCTGGCCACTGCCTTAGCCAAAGGCCAAACTCTTGCCCTAGGAAAACTTTTCCTAGGCATGTTGTACCACCATCTTTCTTTGAATACCCAGCGCATTCTGGCTGGACAATGTATCAAGACAGGCGAACCCTGGTGGTTTGTTCAGCTCTGGAGTTAACTGTACTTTCGTAATGAAATTCCAGACTTCCACAGCTTGAGTCTCAGTCTTTCCCAGATCTTTCAAGCAAATCCATCCGTTGTACTTCATTTGGCCAGGCCTTGCATCAATTGCCCATAACCCAAACCGATGCGACTGAAACAGCCAAATGGTACAAGTGCTTCTACAGCTCTCAAACCACCCCTGCATATGATGCATATGCCGAATCCGAGCAATTTGAGAATCCATCCAGACATCTTTAGTACTGACGAAGAAACTCATGCTATATTTGGCATCATGGCTACTCCTTGCCTTCTTCCAATCAGCATGAGTACTAGTAACAGAATTAACAAACCAGGGTATGAATCATACCAACCTATTCTAGCTGCTCGCCAACTCGGCTTGAACCAGACTTCTCCCCGTCTGATTATCCATGAGAAAATCCAAAGCCAAGCTGATATAGACGACTCCTTGGTAGCCACCAAAGCGTACTCCATCTTTTCTGAACTGAAGCTGAATATACCCGACATGATGGAGTTCGCGTATACAGCCGATGTCTTCAACACCAGGTGGAATTTCTGGAGGCCCCACCTTTTTCAAAATGTTGTGGCATCGGCTCTTATAGCTATCGATCCAAAGCATGAAGCTACACCAGAGGAGGTAATCCCACGCTCAGTTCGGTCTTCTTTTGCCTTGTTGTCTTATGATGTAACCAGACTTCTTGCTTACAGATGCAAACATGACCTACTCCAACTGATGATGCAGACCAACCTTTCAGATACTTGCAAGAAGCACCACTACCCATGTGCCAGGGCAACATGCCTTCTTTTGACATGGTCATCTTTTCGTCTCCTGGGATGAAGCACAAGAGGGAGGGCAAAGGATTTCATCAGCCGAGGTTTAAGAAAGCCGCCGTCAAACCCAAGCCCACTGTCTCGGCCCAACCTCCTCCCTCTGAATCACCAGTAAGCTCTCCTTCTGTCATCCAGGCTCCAGTAATGAGAACCGTACTGCTTATATTATTTAAGTTTTTATTACGCAGGAACACAGCTCTCACAGTTAAGAGCGGGAGGGTGCCGGAGAAGAGAGCTCTCCTGAACATCCCAGTTCTTCTCCCAAGGACACATTTGGCCGCACAGACAAAGTTCACAGTACAGAAGTTAGCCCTCCTCAGGTGCGTTTCTGCCTATATACTTCCTTCGTCCATAATTCGTGAACTAACTACACTGTTGCCAGACCTTTGATGTTGCATCCTTGCTGGACTTTGATCCCTCAACCATTGGCGAATCCTTAGTGACTGAGAGTCCTCACACGTCCCCAACAACTGCAGTCGATGTTCCCTTGATCCTCGAGGAAATCGCCAAGCAACTGGAAGCTCCAATTGAGAAATTGGTCGTTGCATGTGACGGAATTCGCACGGCCTTCGAGCCGATTGCTGACGTGCTGCCTCCATGGATGAAGCAAGTGCTCCAGCCAACAGCTTACCTTGGATTTCTTCATGAAGATGTATTGGCTGCTTCGTCACGCATAGCCTCTCGCAACAACCAGCCGGCCTTGAAAGAAGAAATCACCAAGGAGTGCGCAGCAGCAAACTAGTTCAAGGCAGACCTGGACAACAAAAGTGAAGAGGCGCAACTGAAAATGTCCATACAGGCACTTGACGCAAAGAGGAGGAAGATCACTGAAGAAATCAAGCGCCTTAAGGAAGAGCTGTCTCGGGTTGATGCCGCCATCCTGGCCAATGATGCAGGCGTGAAAGCATTTGCAGATAACAAGCAGAAACTATCAATATCGCTCAAGGCCAGCACCGCGCGCATCCGTGAGCTAAACAAGGGACTAGTTGTTGGCTCTGATGAACCAGATCGGCAAAATATCAACTCCGCCGATGAGGTCAGGACAAAGGCCTTGACTGTAGTTCGCCAATACCTTTAGAGACTATCAACATCTTCCTCTGCATAACTTTCTTGATCACTTGAACATTGTCAGTCGTGCCCCCCAAGCGTGTAGCTCGGTCAAGAACATTATGCTTTTTTTTGTATCTTGTACAAGGTGATGCCTAGCATTGGCTTTTATTTAACGCCAATGGCACACGTTGGCCTTGCCACTCACAATTTGCTTATTTATATTTTTCTTCCTAAAGGCGATGCTTTAACACATCGGCTCCTGCTAAGACCAGATGGCAACGCATCGGTCTAATTTTTTCACTAAAGGCGATGCTAATGCATCGGCCATCCCAAGCCCAGGTATTGCTACACCGGCTCTCACATAAGTTATGACCCGATCCACAGACTAGGATGATATTTTTTCAAATATTTACCATTGACGTTTCTGAAGAACCGGACTCCTTCTAGTATCTCCATCCTATATGAATTTCCTGGGGCAGTTTCCACTATGCGATAGGGTCCGTGCCAGTTAGGCGACCATTTTCCAAATGCTGGTTCCTTCGTTCCAACTGGCAAGACTAACTCCTAGCCAAGATCGCCTATTTTGAAATTCGGCTTTACCTTCTTGTTATAGGCTTTTGCTACCCTGGCTTTGTTGTCTTTAATTTTCTCAAAAGCCCATAACCAAAGTTCTATTAAATCATCTGTGTTGATGTTCATGAGAGATGCGTATTCATCGGCTGATAGATCATTCTGAAGCTGAACTCTACGAGAGCCGATGTTGACCTTCCATGGCATGACGGCCTCCTGGCCGTACACCAACTGATATGGAGTGCATTTACTCGCCCCGTGGCATGACATCCTGAATGCCCATAATGCCTCCGCGAGCCGATCATGCCACTGCTTAGGATATTCGTCTATCTTTCTTTTGATCAGCTTGATGAAACTCTTGTTTGACGCCTCGGCCTGTCCGTTGGCCTGAGCGTAGTAGGGGGACGACTGTAGCAGCGTGATGCCCATCTCTTTGGCAAAATTTTTGAATTCTTCGTCCAAAAAGACAGTCCCTTGGTCCGTGGTGATAGTTTGTGGGATGCCAAATCGGTAGATGATATGTTCCTTGACAAAGTTTACTACATCTTTGGCTGTGACATTCTTCACTGGCACGGCCTCCACCCATTTGGCAAAGTAATTGGTGGCAACTAGTATACACTTGTGTCCCTTGCTGGTCGGAGGATTAACTTGCCCAATCATGTCCATATCCCAGCCCCTGAATGGCCATGGCTTGACAATAGGATTCATTGGCCCAGCTGGCGCCATCTGGACAGCTCCAAATCTCTGACATTCCTGGCAACCTTTATAATATTTGAAGCAATCCACTAATATGGTTGGCCAATAATACTCCGACCTCCTAATCAGCCATTTCATTTTATGAGCCGATTGGTGAGTACCACACACTCTTTCATGGACATCGTGCATAACTTTGAGTGCTTCTGTTGGTCCCAAGCATTTTAGCAATAGCCCCTCCATGGTTCTGAAGTATAACTCAACGGCATAAATGCTTCAAGTTTGGCAGACAAGTTAGGAATAAACCTTCTGATATAATTGATCTTGCCAATCAGCTTTTGAAGCTCGTTCTTGGTTTTTGGCGGCACCATTGTCTCGATGGCGTCTTTACTCTTCGAGCCAATTTCTATTCCTCTTTCATGGATCATAAAGCCAAGAAATTGGCCAGCTATGATACGGAAAGCGCATTTATCAGGATTCATCCTCATCCCGTGCTTTCGAGCGCGCTCGAGAACCTGGCGAAGATCGGCTAAATGATTCTCTTGTAGAACCGATTTTACCACTACATCATTAATATAAACCTCCACAAGCTGGACGATTAAGTCGTGGAAAATATAATTCATGCCTCATTGGTAAGTAGCTCCAGCATTGCGCAAGCCAAAAGTCATAACCACGAACTCGAATAAACCTTGAGGGCAACGAAAAGTTGCCTTGTAAACATCTTCTTCGGCCATGAATATCTGGTTATACCCAACATTACCATCAAGGAAGCTTATCATTTTATGACTGGCTGCAGCATCAACAAGTGATTTGGCAATGGGCATAGGATACTCATCCTTTGGGGTAGCCCTGTTTAAATCTCTGAAGTCAATACAGATCCTAAGCTTCCCATTTTTCTTCCACATAGGAACAATGCTTGATATCCAGGTGGCGTATCGGCAAGGACGAATAAACCTAGCACAAATCATCTTCTCTATTTCGTCCTTGAGCGTATCTACAATCTTTACAACGATTTTCCTGGGGTGTTGTGCAAAAGGTCGAAACCTAGGCTTTGTTAGCAACCGATGTTCAACGATAGATCAATCATGGCTAGGCATCACGTGGTACTCCCAGGCAAAACAATCAGGAAACTCCCTAAGCAGTTCTACCAAATTAGTTTTAAATTCTGGGTCAAGATTTTTACTCACACATGTTAGCCTGGGACGATCGCCTGGACCGATGTCAACTGCTTCAAGCTCATTAGAGGGAGAAAAACCAAAACCGAGCTTAACCTTCTCGGCAAATTCCTGAGTAGAGCTTGATGACACTGGAGATGAACGGGGAGGTGCGATTTTGGGTTTCTCCTCATCATTAGGCAATCGATCATCGCATGACAAAACATTCTTGTTAGAAGAAGCATAAATTAAATTGATGTTTTATGGCCAATCGCCTAGAGATTGGCCAATACAGAATTGTTACAAAAAATATGATTACAAATTTTTTGGGGCCGATCGCATAGATCGGCCATTACGGATTGTGCGTCCGTAGATATGCTACTAGCATCCACAAGCCGATGAAGATCGGCTGATGCCGTCGACTGGAGCAACCTACTGCCTACAAGTGAATGCCGATTGCCAGAACCGATAGTGATCGGGTTTTTTTGCCTCTTCTACGAAGCTCCAGTTCAACTCCTGCCTGTCTAACAGACACTCTACTTCGTCTGATGTAGAGGATTGTACGACGCTGTGAGAGTCATTCGGGGCACTACCTCAATGTTGTCACCATCCCACTGTATCAAACATTGGTGCATTGAGGAAGGCCCACAGCAGTTGGGATGAATCCAGTCTTGGCCAAGAAGAGCCGAGTAAGGACCATGATCATCGACCACAAAGAAGGAAGTATTCGGTGTCTTGTGGTCAACTATCAGCTCGACATTAAGGACCCCTTTGACCTGGGACAAATTTCCCTTGAAGTCATTGAGAGTGACGTTGGTCTTCACAAGATCTTTAACGGACCTTCCAATTTTGCGGCACAAAGAGTATGGCATGATGTTGACAGTTGCGCCCGCGTCGACGAGCATCCCGCCAACTGGCTTGCCGTTGATGAAACCTTTCATGTAGAGAGGCTTGAGGTGCCCATATTTCTTGTCGATCGGCTTTTCAAAAATTGCAGCAGCGGAGCCGAGACTGAGCTGCACCATCGACTCGGCCATCTGCTCACTGCTGGGAGGGCGGAAATCTTCAGGAAGATAGAAGACCATGTTCATCCCTGCTGCGGCCTTCTTAATCATTGACTTCGTCTTGAATATCATCATTGTGGCTGGATGAATCACCACTAACCATGCGCGACGGACCTTCACGTGCATCTTGTTTAGCCGGCTCAGCCGATGCCGACTTTGTCGATGCCTCAGCAACATCGGGTTGTGGTTTTCGCTTCCAAACGAGATTACGCTTGGGACGCAGGCTTGGAATCTGCATGATGCCCCCGACCTTCTTGTGATGCCCCTGACCTTCTTGAGTAGCCGAAGATATTCCTCTTCGGCTTGTTCTTGGCGGCGCAGGCGCTAAACCCTGCGCTTCTGTGATTTTGATAAACCCTCAGGGCACCACCTTAGCAGGTGGCACTCTGCACGACATCGAATGTCCTCCGAGTTGTCCTGCCCCGCTGGAGAGGGTGAACACGCCGGCGCGGGAGACGCAGGTCGCCGCTTTGGCAGCGGAGATGGAGGTCGACGTGGCGGAGAAGTAGGGTCCCGAGGACGGCGTGGTGAGGCCGTGCGATACCGTCGTGGCGATGGTGCGCGTTGCAGACGTTCGAACACTGCCACGGTGACCCCTGCGGTCAGAACATTCTGGATAATCATCAAGGGTAGGAAGCCGCTCCATACCTTGTGTCCAGCAGAAGTGAAAATAGGGGCAGCACCAATGCTCCTCGTGGTTCATGGCATCATGACGCTCCTGGTACCGCCGTTGTTCCTCGCGGCTTCTCTCCTTGCGCCATTCGTCTTGGCGATGTCGTTCTTCAAGATGGCGGCGTCGTTCTCGATGGTACGCCTCCTCTTCTTCAGCTCGACGCCACTCCTCGTTCCGTTTATGGTGGCGCGCGTACATGCCAATCAACACTCCCGAATTCGGGCGACATCGTCGATTTCGCTGAATCGTCCTGACCGAAGTATGCTTTTTCGGCCCTGAATTTGAGAGGGAGGTCATCACGAGGGTCCGCCTTGGCCTTCCCCTTCTCATCCTTGGATGCGTGGACCATGTTGATCGAAGCAGTAGAACCTCGGAGTAGACGAGAATACTAATCTTGATTACCCTGGCGGAAGACCCTACCTGTAGAAATAGCCTTGCCCAGGCGCGCTCGGAACATCGACTCGGATACGAATTCTGAGTAGCACTCATCAGGAAAAGGACTTGTGGCGTAAATGGTGTTGACTGGGAACGGCGTCGTGTCTATATTCATTGGAGCGTGAGCAAAAACCTGTCTTCCTTGCTCGATGGCCTTCTGGATTTCAGACCATAGAATCCTGCAGTCAACTGTGTTGTGCCCGTCTAACTTGTTGTGCCACTTGCAGTATTTGCGGCTGTGTATCTCCTCGGCCGTAGGGGTTTGATGCCTCGGGAGTGGCACCAACAACTTCTCTTTGACAAGCATGTCAAAGATGGATTCGGTCTTTGAGACGTCAAAGTCAAAGCCTGGGATAGGCTCTGGCTGCTTTACCCATTGACACTGCAATGGCTTGTTAGTCCTTGCCCATTGAACGAGGTAGGCATTGACATCGTCCAAGGTATCATCCTCCTTGGTCTGAATGCAGCCGATGTTCTGTCTCTGCCTTTCTTGTAAAGCCTCTGGATGGCTTCGTTCGTAGGCCGAGACTTTTGACAATAAATGGCCGATGGAATCGAAATCGGTCGGCCCTTATACTGCCTTGACGGCCTTGCTCAGGCCGTTGTATGCTATCTGGGCAAGGATTTTCTCCTCAAGATGGAGAGAGTAGCATCAGTTCCTCAGCTCGCGGAACCGCTGGATGTACTTATGGACCGGTTTTCCTAGGGGTTGGTGGATATTATTTAGGTCTGTGAACGCAGGTTTGTCAGACCCAGAGAAGAACTGCGCATGGAAGCTCTCTTCTACTTGCTTCCAGGTAGTGATAGATCCAAGGGCCAGCGTGGTTTACCAACCGAAGGCTGGCCCAGTTAGTGATAGAGAAAACAGCCGAATTTTCATATGTTTGGCCCTTGATGCAATCCCAGTTGTGCCAGGTACCGGCTGACATGCTCCATGGTACTGGCCCCAACATTGCCACTGAACTTGGTGAAGTCGGGGATCTTGAATTTAGGGGGCGCCTCGAGGTTATCATAAACCTCTGGATACGGCTTTGAGTAAGTAACGGTACCCCACAGAGGTGAAATGCCGTACTGGTTCTTCAAAATCTCAGAAAGGTTTTTCTGAGACATATCGAAGCCTGTTCCTGTCGTGTACATGGCCTGATCGTTATGGATCGGCCTGACTCCGTAGGCGTTTTACCAATCAAGCACCTCCTGATCCGCTGTCTTCACTACTCCTTGTGTGGGCCTAGCTTCTGGCGGACTTTGCTTTGCCCTCGTGATGGGTTAACAAGGACCGGGTTAGGGTACGGGGGAGGAGGAGCTTCTCCTTCTTCCAGCTGATGGTACCTCATCTGGCATACAAAATAGTCAGGTATGACCAAGGGTGGGGTGGAGTATACCTTGGTCTCTAGAGGGGGTTTGTCACGTGGAGGATGCATGACAAATTCTGCAATATTATCCCCCTGCACCTCAATGCGGATGGGTACGAGCGGCCTGGAGTAGAACATAGCTTCCCCAACGTGGCCGTTCAACTCGGGGCCGGTGATATGAAGAGGCTCGCCGGCCAACGCTGCCCTGACAGTCTTGACCATGATATTATCCATGCGATTTATCATCGCCTTGGATTGCCTGATCAGAGCGAGGGCCGCGATCCTGTATATCTCCTCGCGAAGCACGTCAGTACTCCGCTGTGAGGGAGTTATGAGGTTGACCTCGTCGAGAAGTGACGAAGGGACTCCACGTATCTTGACGTCGCCATGGCGAGATCTTCCATACATAGCGAGCACTTTAGCCCTAAGCTCATCCACGATCTCAGCGTAGCGCCTCTGGTGAGCTTCGGGAAGATCCTCGGGCTTGTCGATGGGAGTGTATTCCTCACCGTTCTCGTCGACGATGGTGCTGCGTCCTTTCGTAGCCATGCGTGAGTTGAGATCTACGGGTCCCACCGGGCGTGCCAAAAAATGTGTTGCACCAGGAAACCGACGGGTAGCACCCTGGAAAGCTTCACACAATAGGGCCGGCAGGTGTATGTGGACCGTAGGGATCGCTCCTCCTTGCTGCGACCCACGACCAGCTGAATGGATCAGCCTGTCATCTTGGCTTGGTGGTGGTCTGGCATGCCACCTGGCTGATGACCTAGCCAGGAAGGTTGTTTTGGTGGGAGGTTGTGGTGGTGGTGATGGCGTTAGTTGGCTCCTGTTGGCCCTGTACAAACAGACACAACAGATCAAACGTCAAATACTAGCCGGATTGCTCGGATCGGCTCATCTTGGGTCAGATCTTCTGCATCGGCAAGGCCCTGCTGTCTTACCAGTAGCATATCTAGATATAATATACAAAGTACTATTGCACCAGATTACACAGGAAAGCTATAAAAGCAGACTCATCTTTGATAAAATTGATAAAAGGCATAATAGGGTATACATTGGATCTTCCTAATAACATGTGATCTGTAGATGAAGCTGTAAGAACAGATCTAATCTATGCTCTAAACTTGTGCTATGCTAATCTAATAATGAACCAGCAGCGTGACAGCATGCATCATGGAAGATATTAGCATAACAACAAGTTGTACATGAGCCGATGTGCTAACATATCGACTCGTGTACGTGATGGATCTCACGCCAAGCTAAACTTGATGTGAGATTCATCGGGATAACTAATGATTCTCGCGCTAGGCTAAGCTTAACGCGAGATTCATCATGGTAACTAGCAAACCGTGCCATCAAAAACGCTTCAGTACACGATTTGCCAGGCGACTAACGTCGTAATGCCCATAACAAAGTGAATCATTAAGGCAGCATGACGATTACCTGAAACTCTAGTCGCTAGAGGTGGCGATGCGCCGAGGGAATATGGAGACAACCGCTACTTGATGAAAGTCTGTCGTCAACTTTATTTCGATAACAAAGGGTACATATTTATAGTACGGAGACTTGGGCGGCAAGCCTACCCTTCCTTAATTAAACTACAAACCCTAACCAACTCCAACTGGACTCTTTTAGCTAATCATTAATCTACGATACAAGGCCCAATGGCCTGTTTTACCAAAGGCTGTCGCTTCCTTGGACAGCTTCTCTTCAGCCCAAAAACCGATTTTGGCCCATTAACAGGGACGGCCAAATTCTGCTGTCAACATCCTCGCAACAAGAGGACTGCCGCTGATAAATAGTATAGTAAGTTTGTTGAGGTTATAAAGAAATTATATGTCAACATACCTCTGTTAGATGCTATGCAGGTACCGACATATGCGAAATACTTGAAAGATATCCTCAACAACAAGAAGCCCTTACCATCAGCGGAAATTGTGCACCTGATAGAAAAGTGTAGCGCAGCTATACTCAGTCAGCCCCAACAGAAGAAAAAGGACCCTCGAAGTCCTACCATTCCATACTCAATTGGGAACCAAGTCTTTAATTAGGCCTTATATGATCTTGGAGCAAGCGTCAGTGTTATGCCCAAAGTTGTCTTCGACAAACTCAATCACGCTGCACTCGCCCCACTGCTATGTCTCTACAGCTAGCAGACCAATCCATAAGCCATCCCGCAGGGATCACTGAAGATGTTCCGATGAGAATTCGGAATTTCCTCATCCCGGTGGACTTCGTGGTGTTGGATATGGAGATAGATGCAAAGACACCGCTCATCCTTGGGCGGCCATTCCTGAGTACAGCAGACGCAAGCATTGATGTTGGAGCTGGAGAAGTCCATCTCAACATCAATGGAATGAGGGAGACATTCTTCTCCAAACCAAAGGTGGAGAAGTGCAATCAAGTGATGTTATCCCATGCCAACCACAAAGATATATGCCAAAGACCTATATCCATGAAGACGTTTCCGAGAAAAAAGATGGACAGTCTCATCACATTAATGAAATCAGACAGCGAGGCTGCCATCCGACAAAAAGAAGAATCTGAACAGCGAGAGATGAAACCTAAAAAGGCTAGTTACAAGCCCCAGGAAACAGGAGGTAAAGCTCCTGGAAAGATGGTCGACGCCGGTATGTATGTCCTGACAACAGAAGAACGGCGTGCAAAATACTATTAAAGAAATCCCACCTACCTACATCCTCTTGATATCCCAAAGGGTGGGGTGTGGAAGTCCCTTGCCAACAGGTAAATTGGCATTATGTTTCGACGGCATATTTATTTTTCCCACCAAATTCAATTTCTTGCATGCCACTGCATGTTTAATTTTTCTACAAATTGTATTTTTTACATTTATTTTGGTGACCCTTTTTGCATTAAAAAAAAGAAAAAAATGAGGGCATGGTCGGCCGGCCACAAGCCTGACTGCTCAACCAGCTCTTCCCCCTCCTCTCTTTCCTTTCTTTTCTTTTTCTTCCCCTTTTCTTTTCTTCTTTACCTAAGCTTCATTGAAGCTTGGGGGGAAAAGGGCTCGACAACTCAAGGTGTGTGTGTTCTACCCTCTCTTTGTTCAACCATTCTCACCATGAGAGTAGTAGTATATATTTAATTTCAGCATGTTAGTTTTAATTTGCTTACTTCGAAAAAAAATTTAACTCCCACGCTTTTAATGATAAGTTCACTTGCTAGCTTCATTTTGAAAATGATGAATAGTTGCTCTATCAAGTGAATGATTTAATTCTTGCATGTGACTCATGCTTAGCTTAGTTTTGAGTTTGTGAGCAAAAGAAGTAAATCAAGGTTCTATCTTGTGGATGCCATTTGTGATAACAAGCCTAAGTTGTTGGGAGATGTTGATATGACTTGAATACGGGATAATTCTTTCATGCTCTTGGTAAGATGGACATCTTAGTTTTTATTTTGAAAACAACAAATTATAGCTCCCCTTGGTCAAATACCTACCAGAGCCAAGAATGCTTCAATTAGTTGAAACTGCTATAAAGAGCTGCTTAGTGATATTTTGAGCTTTGTAAAATTTTGAGTCTCTTTGAGTAGAAATATCACCTTCTGTTGATAGCTGGAGTACAAAAGCAAAAATGCAAGTGACATATTCCGGACTTTGCATCTACCAAAAATTCTCCAAATACTTCTCATAATCCCCTAGCCTTCAAATCCAAAGGAGTAAGGGTATGGAGCCCAAAAGAAAAGCATGCAAAAGCATGGCAAAAGAAGGAAAAAATGCGTGCAAAAGTACGGCAAAATGAAAAGCATGCAAGTTCAAGCATGGCAAAAATAAATAAAAGCTCCATATCCACTCCAAATCAACAAAAGGCTACAATGGATGAATACCAAGAGAAGGAGGCTTAAAGTACCACCACTCATACTCCAGTGATCAATTAGAAGAAGTGATAGAGTACACTCTTTGGTCCAATCTTTGGCTTAGCAAAATAAATATTCTAAGTGTGCCACATTCTCCCTACCTAAAGCTCCACAAAGGCCTTAGTGTAGAAAAGTATTGGCCGAATCTTGGCCCTTGGTGAGGAAACACATTTGAGCCCTGAGAGCACCTTGGGAAACCTACTTTTGTTTTGAAAATCTTGAAAACACTTGAGAAAGACATCCAAAAGAGCAAGTTAGAAGAACTCCTATACAACGGTCGTTCCATCTCTCAACCACCCAAGGCAAGGTAAGCAAAAAGATGCACCACAGGTAGTACACAAGGTGAGCTTCAATTATTTCACTACTTGAAACAAAAGCATGAGTATTGAGTCATATATAAGGATTTCTCTTCATCTTCGATATTGCAGCAACTCCTGATCCACTTTCAGTCTTAGCTTTGCTCGAGGACGAGCAAAAGTTTAAGCTTGGGAGGGTGTTGATGGTCGTAATCTCACGATATCAACCATCAAATATCCACAAAATGAAGCAAAGCATGTGAATAAAATTGGACTAACCCCTATTACTAATGAGTTCCACAAGATGTACATGAATATTTGGATGCAGGTACCAAAAATACACATTAAAAGGTTGAAAACGTGTGAAGGACCAAAGATGAGCAACAACGGTGGAATGCCCAGGGTCGCCCGACCTTTGGCAGGGTCGCTTGACCTCCTACCGGGTCACCCGACCTCCTGCCAGGTCGCCCGACCTCTAGGCAGGGTCGCCAGACCTTGTGACCAGGCCGCCGGACCTCAGTCCAAATGCCACCTTATCGATCCTACACACAAAGAAACACATGTCAAAGAAGATCCAACCGTTGAATCAAGCATCCAATGTATCTAAGGGCCAAAAGAGCACCAATCCACGGATTCATGACGTCATGAATCAAAGTGAAGGGCCATGCAACCAGTGGAGGGCTGACACATGGTCGCCTGACCTCCACCAAGGTCGGCCGACCTTCCTTCGGAGGATATTTTCATGTGGATAACTGTCAACCGACTCCAGGAAGCAATCCAAGCCATAGATGATCAAAGTCGATGGAATAGAGGGCCGCCCGACCTCGAGGGTAGGTCGGCTGACCCCCCGGGAAGGTCGGTCGGCCACCGCCTCACTCCCACACCGATCTTTGCCACCTACAAGTACCCCCCCTCACTTGTACAAGCTATAAATAGGCCCCGAGAGCTCATTTGTAAAGGTGTGGAGAAGTTGAGAGCAACATTCTACCTTAGAGAGTCTTATTTCCACATCTTAGTAGTTAGGATAGTCTTGGGAGTTAGAATGAGTCGAGCTTTGCCTCGAAGTTCTCGGAGATCCTTCTGAGTCTGTGGTAAAGTTCTTGTATCTTTGTACTCTTTTTATCTCCAGTATAATTTATTTACTTTACTTTATTTCTATCTCCTGCAAGTGTGGTGTACCTTTCTTTGCATACATGCTAGGCTTAGACTGTGGTTACCTGAGTTAGTCAAGTCTTGTTATTCTTGCCAGTGCTATAAGCCTTTCCTAGACTTAGATCTAGGAGTCTGGTTAGCTCTAACCCTTGGAATCAAGGATGAGTTTTAGTGCTCAATCACTATCGTGGTGATAGCGCTTGAGCACTAGTATAGCGTGCCATCCTACCCACGCACATTTGCTTGGTAGCCCCACTCGGTGACCGCGTGTGGTGTGCCTGTGTATCCCAGGCCCGTTCGTTCGGTAGGACCGTAGGCGTTAGCTGGGTCTCCTTCGGTGGTCTACTATCTACCCCCTGACCCCTCGAGGCGCCAGAATTTCGCTCGACGCGAGACCCTGACTTGTTTACTTGAGTTTCTTAGTTAACCACGACATAGTCTTTGCAGCCGAATAGAATAGAGTTTGGGAACTTTATCTCTCTCATTGTCCTCCCGGCAACTATACCTTTCTACATGTATCTTAGGTAGTTTATTTTACTTCTTTCCACCATACACCTATCTTTATTTGACTTACCCCTATTTAGATACTAGTTGGCACATTTATTTAAGTTTACGGAACATTTGATTTGAGTTTATCCAATTATACTCTCTTGCCTGCCGCTTCCCTGTGGAAATTACGATACTCGGAATACTCTGGGTGAAAGGCTATGACGGTCTCCGTGCGCTTGCGGAGTAAAACCTGTTAAGGCTAAGAGACGCCAACAGCGAGCTTCCGAGTCAAACCCACAAGGTTGAGTGCCGGTTGGACTCAGCATTAGCTCTTGCCAGAGCCGATACGACTTAGAGTTAGACTTGGAAATTGCCGCGTAGGGTACATCTCCATTAATCTCCCACTTGACCAATGGGCAATATCCTAGTGTCACCAATCCCTTAAGTGTGTGACCCTGTAGGTTCTCATGCAGTTGGCCATGGCGAAAAACCCTTTCTTAAGCCAATCGATCAACAGCGGCGGCTAGCAGCACATGTTGACTCCCGAAAGTACAATGATCATATCAACCGAACCTTGATATACTACTCGTTCTATATCCTTTTGCCACGTGATGCCAGTCCGACCCAAGACGAGATTTGTGCCACCCTTGTTTGATAGTTAGATTAATTTCACTCGTCAATGGTGGATTACTAGATTAACTGTTGACGTCTCTTAGCGTAACAGATTTTACTCCGCAAGCGCACAGAGATTCGCTATAGCTTTTTCACTCAGAGTATTCCGAGTATCATAAAAATCCACAGGGAAGCAAGGGCGAATAGGTGGAATAAAATGTCAAACTTTCAAGCAGTACTATAACTTAGATAAAATACCAACTAATCTTACAACAGGGGTAAGAAAACAAGGTAGTGTATGGTGGGAAGAGTAAAATAGGGACTAAAGAAGCCAACACCTAGGTAGCTATCTGGGAGGACAACGAGTGATTTAGATTTCCAAACTGTATTCCTTAACCGCTGCAGAGGAGTATTCATGGTTGAACTAAGTTAACTGGATACAGACAAGGATCTTGCGTCGAGCGAAATTCCAGACTTCACCGAGGAGGCTAGGGGGTAGATAGGAGGCCAATCGAACAGAAACTGGCTAACACCTATGGGCTTATCGAACGACGGGGTGGAATACAGAGGCACCCTAAAGCTGTGACCTAGAGGGGCTACCAACCAAACTTGCGTGGGTAAGATGGCACGCTATACTAGTGTTCAAGTGAGGATTTGAACACTAAAGCTCTTCCTTGATCAGAGGGTGAGAACTAACTTAATCTTAGATCAAAAGTCTAAGACAAGTTTATAGCACCAGCAAGTCTAGCAAGATTCAGATAACTTAAGAACAACACAAACCTAAGCCTTGGTCTGGTGTGCAATAAAGGTACACCACACTAGGCAAGTGTAAGAAATAAAGTATAACTCAAAAGATGAAGCAATGATGTATATTATAATGGAGTAACAAGAGTACAAAGATAGAAAGATACAAGAGCTTTACCAAGACTCGAAGATAACTCCGGAATCCCTAAGGCAAAGGCTCAGACTCAATTCTAACTTCCACACTTCACAAATGAGGTCTAGGGGGGTATTTATAGCTTCTAATGTCGGTGTGGCGGTTGGCATGGCGGTTACCAGGCCGGGCGGCTTCTGGAGCGGCCGGGCGACACCAGGTGGGTCCGGCCGGCTCCACCCCAGGCCGGGCGGTCTGGGCAGACGTCAGATCCACCGCCTCACTTTGTTGGTTGCATGGTGGTTATGGCGGTTATAGTTGTGCTTTTCCCTCAATCGTTGATCTTCACTTGTGTTTCTTCCTTAGGCGCAGGATTGAAGTACTGAGGATCGCTGACTTCACCAATCCAAGTGCCGGATCGATGATGTGGCGAGGCCTTTCGGTACTTGGCGTGTTGATTTCGGCATTTGGACTTCACATTTGTGTTGACACGTCATTGTTGTGCATGCAAGTCGAAGATGATGTATTTTGGCCACATTGTCACGCCGGGCTGTGTGATGCCCCCGGCATCTCGAAAGCCGTAGCACATAGCTAGAGGCAAGCTAATAGTGAATTAGGACGTAATGATGCTTGGAGAGTAATGAGAACTAGATGGGGAAAACACTAAGTCAAAGTTTTTCTAGGAGAATACAAAACTCTACGTGATTTGGTTGTTTAAGTCACCACCCACAAACTTTTGTGCAAAACACCAAATACAAAAGTCTTTGTTCGGGATGTTACCTTCAACTTTGATGTTATGACCATCTTTAGAATCATATGTTACGGGGTTTAAAAGTCGAAACCAAATCAAACCAGAAATTCTTTGAAGGGGTCATGGCTGAATTTGAGCCCTAATAAAACTTTCAAATTCATAATGCATCTGAGCTCAAGTCCATTATCAAAGTTTTTGTACATGCTATGAACTACACTTTTGTTACACTGAACATGGTTAAAAAACTGTCAGTTAACTATTTTAAATTTAGCCCAAACATCTCTTAAAAAATCAGCTCAAGCTGATTTACACTTGGAACATTTCTAAGCCTACATTTTAAGATTGTCCCCAAGTTTCATTCTGAAATTACTTTAAATTTCACTATGCAACTTAAAAATATTTCTTTCAATGAAATGAAATTGAATTTATCATCTTTCAAATGCATCAGCCCTTGAAGTGATTGGACTCCATTGAGTATCCAAAAGTTTGAAACAAGAAAGACTCAACATAAATTGAAGCTGCAGTTTTACCAAACCTTCAACAATGTTGGTGCTTGTATTTCAAAATCTGTGGTGATCCAAGAAAAACTTTATATGCAAAAAACCTATAGACAATTTCATGATGAACAACTTTGATAATTGGTGCTTTGTTAGATACTAAAGTTTACCTGGTGTTTTAGGCATGTTTCTGTCAGCTGTGTTTTCTATCAAAACTTGACCTGTTTAGAAATTTCAATTTTGACCTAACCTACAGTCATTTTCATGCAAGACTCTATTTGAATAAGTTGTAGATATTGAAATTCTAAGAAACTTTGTCAAGAAGCACTTTCAGTGAAAGTGGCCAGAAATAGGACTTTTGAGTGTTCTAAGCAAAATAGGTCTTCTGTCCAAATTGGGGGCTGCTAGATAAATTCAAATTTAAATCATATTTTCGCTCAGATGTTGGTATTAGGACTTTCGACAAAGTTGTAGATCTCAAAGAGTAGAACATTTCTTCCAATTGGAGTTTTTGCAAGTTTGGCTTTTTACTTGGTCAAAAATGCAAATTTCAGAAAGGGAGAAAGTACATTTTCTTTTTCTTTTTCCCGCTCTTGTTGACAGGTGGGCCCGCGACCCGCAACCGGGTGTTGACGCGTGTTATGTACTAAATTTATGCTCTGTTTTTACATGATTTTATTCCTTTTCAGAAGATGATCTTATGATTTAGTATTATTTTGCTAATAAATAACCCCGTTTTCGATAATGCTCTTTGTTTTTGGACATTATTAAATATTGCAGGAAAATAGCAAATAATTGGAGAATAATTGCAATAATTGAGAAGGTTACTCGTTGATGGATCAAAGCTACAAGTCCAGGGAGGTGCGATGATTAATAAAAGAAGGACAATTGAAACCCAAAAGAAGGCCCAAGCCCATTATGGAGAAGGTTCCGGAGGCTAAGGCTTGCTTGAGGAAGAAGATTATGAAGACAAGGAAGGTTTATCAAGAGTCCAATCCAAGCCCCAATTAAATCTCGAGATATTCTCGGATTCCAAGACAGCAGCACCTTGCGGGCCCAATTCGGCGACCTTAATGACGTCAAATGAAGAAAGTTTGAATACCAAAGTTGTAGATCTCTTCGAGCTCTACAATTTAGAGTCCAAGTTGCATTATTTGGACTTCGGATGAGGGAGTTATGGTCGAAATACTAAAGGCTGCAGAATATGGAAAGCTGGTTTCGGGAAGGATTAGGACAAGGACTTCTTCTCCAACCAAGGAAGCTTCATGGATGACCGGGACTCTTCAAGATACATGTATATACATAGGAATAGGTGTTTTAGATGTCTTAGGACTCTTAGAACCGACCTATTAGATTCCATGTATAGGGGACTCTCCGAAGTATAAATATATGGCCTCCCTAGAGGGAGAGACACCCAATTCCATCGAATTCATTGTAAACCAGAGCTTCAAAGTTAGGGTTTAGGGCCGACGATCAAGTAACTCGGCGAGTAGGAGATCTCGGCGAAAGGAGGCGGCGAGAGGAGGCAGGACCAGAGGGGGTCGGCCGACCTACCCCCCTAGGGTCAGCCGGCCTCACCTGTTCCCGTGGAGTCTCGAGTTCATCTTCGAATATGTTCTTCGTCTAGTCCATCTCGACGACTATGCGCTTCTAGTTCATGATGTATCTCGAAGTAACTCTCTGTTCTTCTTATTTTTCTATGATAAACCTTGAGTTCGATCAATGAAATAGTCTATTTGCTATTAGTTCTTTGTTTATACATGATATATGATCCATATATTTGCAATGCTTCATCTCTGTATGTGATCTAGCTAGAGTTGATATATCCACATGTCTTTTAGTAGATCTTTTTACTTTAATTAGTTGATTGAATCTACTCATGCTTAGAGATGGTTTGGGTTTGCTAGTTCGTCGATTACCTGGTTACTAGTGACAGTAGAGCCCGGGGAAAGGTTCGAGCAAGTCTATGACATTCATGATCATGTTTATTCTATGTTTCATGTTAGATCTATGCTCAAGGTAGTTCATAGTTTATAAGAAGTTTGTCTCATATCTCTTGCTAATTCCTTAGCCGTAGTAGCTTCTTCATCGATCTTGGCTTTTGATCTATTAATCTCTTGTTCTTGATCTAGTTTATGCTATAGTTAGTTTTATATCTAGTTTGTGATTAGAATATCGTTTATCATCCTTAGTTTAGTTTAGATATAGATTAGTCAGTAATTAGACTCTCTTTTATACCTAGTTTAGATCTCTTTTAGACCGTAATTAGACCTGTATTAGAGTATAGATTAGAGTGTGATTAGAGTAGTTTTAATCCTCTTTTAAGCTTGTTTAGATCTATTAGAGCTAGTTAGTAATTGATTAATCCTTGATTAATAGTAGTTTAAACCTAGTTTTCCATGGATTAACAAAACCTTAGATACTCATCCTAAGGGAAAGGCTACACCGATACTGTCGCTTGCAGTATAAGGATTTGGCGTGCTTAAGTGACATCAACACCGGGGCGCCGCGCGGACGCCGATCCGGCGCACGTCGCGTGGCCGCCGGTGTACAGCCATGCCGCGGCGCCCATGGATTGGCCCCCCGACCGGCCGCGCCTCGGCTTCACCTGCACGGTATCTCGTCCTCCTGCATTCTCCCTCACACTCCCTGCCTTGCTCTCCCTTCTCTCTCGCTCGAGCGGGGGCGCCAGAGCTCCATCCGCCATTGGAGCCTCATGGCTCGAGCTCGCAGCCGCACCTCCTCCAGGCCTTCTTTACCTGAGCTAGCACGTGCACAGCAGTATCCTCCCCATCCTCCACCCCTCGCGCAGCTCTAGGGCCACCGCCATCGCCCTATACCCTCATGCTCTCCCGCGCTCTGGGCGCCGCCGCCATGCCTCCCCGAGCTTGAGCTCCGCTCTATTGCCGCATCTGGCCTACTCTAGCCAAGACAGCACAAGCCTCGCATTCACCCTACCATGGGCTCTATTTTCCCCAACATCTGGAAGGCCTTCGCCGCCTCCTTGCCCCTTCCGCCCTCCTCCCCCCGCGCAACCATGCCGCCCGCCATGACCACCATGGCGACTTCAACCACACCATGGACAACCACCTCCGGGCCATCCCCGTGCCCTAACTCTGCCTCCGCCGGGTTCGCCTCGTCCTCGTGCAGCCGTGAGGCCCGACCCCAGCCCCTAATGCCTCCTATCCCGCCGGATCGAGACGCCGCGCCGTCAACCTCCAACACTATGGTCGCCTTCGGTTCACCAACCCGCGCCGCCTCTACGGTCCACTCCACATACGAGACCAAGGGGAACGGGTTCCCCGTGGCCGGGAACACTTTCCCCGACCCCGTCAGCTCCCAGGCGGCGCCGCCACGCGCGTTACCGGGCTCGGGAATGCCGGCGGCGGCTCGTCCCCCGGCCGAAGGTAGAAGAAGAGGGGGTTTTCCCCAAAACCCCCTGTGTTTCTCTGTATTCATGAGCGCTATTCACAGAGTCTTATGTATCTTTCATGCTTGCCTCTGGCGTATATAGTTAGTTGTGTTTAAGTCCTCAATCTATGATTTTTCCAATTATTTCAACTATTTCGGCTGAGAACTTTGGAAAATCATAAGAAATCAAATAAAAATCATAAAAAGGTGAACTCAGTGGCTATGGGCTCCTTGATACTAGATCTATAGAATGGGTATGATGTGGAGATGTGCATTGACTGTTTTACCCCTAGTTTTGTATATACATGATTAAGCAACTTAAATGTACAAATGACCCAAATGGACTCTAAATGGTATAAAACATGGGTAGTGGTTTTGTTAGGTCATCTAGGCCCTGCATGATTTTTGGTAGCCCGAGCATTGAATGTATAAATACTGTTTTGCCATTATGCATGAAATTTGTGTATATATTTACATGGAAAGTGAAGTCTACATGAAATATGCTTAAAATGATACTGGTATTTTTCATGTATTCCACTTAGCATAAGTAACTCACCGGTGAAAGGTGAAGCTGTGCATGTTTAGTTTTGTCACTGTTTTGAAAATGACAAAATATTACTTGCATAATTTGATAATTTGAAAAAGAGATTCTCGACTGCAAAGAAAATTCCATGAAAAATCCGAGAACATGTTAGTGTTATAGAGAGTCCAAAAAGTATTTATATGGAATTGGTGAACACTGTTTTAATGTGCATTTGAATTAGATGATATTCGTGCAATGTTATGCTTGCTGTAAAAATATCAGGTCCAGAACCCATTCCTATAAATTATGAAAAATCTGAAAATATGTGGGGCTAACAAATTGCTGGAATTTTAATAAATTAATTATAACTTCTTTGTGGTTGAAATTGTGACAATAGCTTTGTACATCGAGTTTCTACATGACATAAAAGTTTAAGCTCGATTTGCATTGTCTAACTGCTTGAACTCAGATGCATGTGTTAATTCACAAAATGAGTATGTTTACATTAAGCATGTCCGTACATGTTTACTTAGGCTCCAAACCACAAGTGGTTGTTCATAAAGTATATGTCGCACGCTCTCATCTACATGTTGTTGCACTTAACATGTGTTCTTCATGATAAATCACTTGTTAGGTGGATGTACGATTGCATGGAGTATGCTTGCTTTAGGATCATAAAAGTACTACAATCACTAGCGCTAAGAGTGATGTCTAGAACTAGTAATCCATTTGCTGGTGTAAATATATGATTGACTGGTGCTTTGCTTGCATGTGGTGTGAAACAAGACAACATAACTTAATACTTGAACATGTAATAAATTCTATGTTGCCTTGTGAATGTTTGATTTCATAGTTGTATGCTTGTCCTAGATGCATAGAGCACTTCTTGTTAGAATAGTTTGTCAAAACACTTTTCTGTACATCCCTGAATTTGTTATTCATGTGTGTGTTTAATATTCATGAAATCCATTCACTACATCATGCATATCATTCATGTAGCAACGCTTATTGCAGATACGTGATCAAGAAGCAAGTGCGTGGAGCTACATCAATCAACGGTGTCCAAAAGACCAACTAAGACCCACTCACGACTTGGAGGGCCCATCGAGTGTTTGGAAGGAGGAGCAGTCCAAGGGATCAAGGGGTTGCCTAGGGCAAAACCTCACAACTCGGCAAACTAACAATTATCTTAGTTTGTTGGTTTTCTTAAAGTAAAAAGCAAAGGTAGGCAGGTCCATGCTTTTCCTCGCAAACATATTATGGTTGATAATTACACATCTGCATTAGGAGTTGTTTGAAACCAATTGCATTAGACTCCTTGGCCGCCCAGGCCCTAGCACCTATAATAGAGTACGTAGGACGAGTATGCCTAGTAATGTTAGGTACGAGTTGACACGAGTGAATGGAGTCACTTGTCGTGTAGGCGATCTTTCAAAATCACAGAAATCTTACTATTATGGAAGTTACTATTAGGTTTATGAACTAAGTGGAGACCGGGCGGAGAAATTTATATAAGAAAAATGACGATGATGATGTGGATGGTTCGGTGGACTCCGCCCGAGTCGCATAAGGCCCGTCCGCTGTTCGCCTGCTGATCGGCATAACATTGCTAGAGTGCTTATCCAGCCATGGGACTGGTGAAATCTTACTTGTGCCATCAGAAGAACAAAGACACGTTCCTACCCACTGGTTGAGAGGAAGGTGGCCTGGGGGGAGCTTTGTACTCATGATGGGGAGACCGAGATGTCGCCAGGCTCACCATGGGGGCACAACTCGGGGGTCAGGCAGGAGTGAATCAATCTTGGGATGGGACAAGTGGAGATGGGGGCTATATGTAGGAACGCGATGGCTAGTAAGCATATATCCCCTGGCATTTTTAGTTATTCCTGGAAATTAAAAATCGATTCGAATCGTTGATGCTCACTAGGTGTGAGAATGCCGATATCACTGACGGGCAACGTAGTAACTACTTGAATACATTATGCTTATTACTCATGTTTTCAAACACCACATGCTTGTATTATATGATTACATTCCTGCAAGTTATTATGGTTATGTTGATACATGCAAATGATGGAACTTGTTACTTTATGGTTAACTCATCCCTGTTTAACAATCAATGGCTAAGGATACACTTCTTAGTAAGCAAGCTTTGCGTCAGTCGTAAGCCATTGCATTAATTCCTACTGAGTAATTATTACTCAGGGTTCGCCCCCACTTTTGGAGCGCAGGTACTGACGACATCTGGTTAGCTGTTTGGAGAAGGGTAGAACCAGTGGGATCGATGCTACTCGCCTTGTGTTCATCTCTGCATGAAGACTACTTAAGTACTTTGTTTCCGCTGCGAGATATTTTTGAAATCGCTTCCGCTATATTGTGAACATGTATTTGACTACATATATTTGGTTTGTAAACTAAGTCTATTTACTCTCTATTTCAACTGCCTGTGATGATGTAACTGTTGTGGCTCCATCGAGAGCCAGATGTGTGTGATGTTGGTTCCTCTGGATTTGGTGTTATCGAGGGTCAAAGGTGTGGCGGAACCACCTTGCTTAATCTAGGCTAAGCACACCTACCACCATTGGCTCGCAGTGCACTTAGACTAGACCAAACCCGGTAGTCCGTCGAGAGTCCTTCGGGCTCTCGATAACACCAATCCAGAGGAACCGACATCATACACATCAGACTCTCGAAGGAGCCACAGCAATTACACCATCATAGGCAGTTGAATAGGGTAATAACAAACTTTAGGATTACAAACTAGGTTCGAATTTAAAGTACAAATCTCATCATAATGTCATAAGAGAGAATGAGTTCTTGAAAGTATCTCGCAGCGGAAATCAAAGTTCATGGATCATGATAATCAAAAGCCTGGAAACTTCGAAACAACATCGAGCCCACCGATGCTGCCTTGCAGCCACGTAAGGAAGTCATCAGCCCTGGTGAGAATAGACACCACCGCCTACACAGGCACAAACGACAAACTCCATACCTGTAATCCAAAAGTGGGGGCAAACCCTGAGTACTAATTACTCAGTAGGACTTAATGGAATGTCTTACGGCTGACGCGATGCTTGCTTACTAGTCATGTAAGTCCTTAGCCATTGATTTTAAACAAGGTCATAATTACACAAGATGACAGGATTTGACAGCTGCCCTCTTTCATCTTGATTGGTTGGCATTGTCAAATATAGAACTTGCATGACAGTAGAACATCAAGATGTATAATAAAGCATGTGGCATTGGAAGATGTGAGTATAAACATATGGTATTCAAGTAGTTACTACGTTGCCTGATAGTGATATTTGGCACTCTCACACCTGGTGAGCATCAGCGATTCGAATCGATTTTTCTATTCCTGGGAATAACTATCATGCTAGGGGTATATGCTTACTAGCCATCGCGTTACCACATATAGCCCCCATCTCCACTTGTCCTATCCCAAGTTCGATTCACTCCCGCCTGACCCCCGGGTTGTGCCCCCATGGTGAGCCTGCCGACATCTCGGTCTCCCCACCATGAGTACAAAGCTCCCCCGGGCCACCTTTCTCTCAACTAGTGGGTAGGAACATGTCTCTGTTCTCAAGATGGCATAAGTAAGATTTCACCAGTCCCATGGCCTGGATAAGCACTCTAGCAATGTTATGCCAATCAACAGGCGAACAGCGGACGGGCCTTATACGACTCGGGCGGAGTCCATAGTGCAACATCATGAAAAGTAAATACTGAATAAAATCTCCGCCTGGTCTCCACTTAAAACTTGAGCATAATGATAATATTCCACCATAATGAGATTTGTCTGATTTTGAAATATCACCTATGCGACGAGTGACTCCCTTCACTCGTGTCTACTCGTACCTAGCATTACTAGGCATACTCATTCTACGAACTCTATGTATAGGTGCTAGGGCTAGCGTGGCTGGGAAGTCTAATGCACAGGGTTTCAAGCAACTCCTAACGCATATGCGTAATTTAATCATATAGTATTTGCTGGGATGAAGTATGGTCATGCCTACATTCTTCGTTGGGGTTAGCTTCTTCAGATGCAGAGTCAGTGGTCTGAGGTGGGTCCTCCTGCTGTTGCTCCTCCGTCTCCTGGTCGTCGGGTTCTTCGATCAAGGGCAGTTCCTGTGTCGGGACCTCGTTCGCGGAATCTATATGCGATGACATAGTGCAAATGAGTGCAAAGGTATGCAAAATGCAGACATAAGGTGCAAGAAAAATAACCATTATTGTGAAATCGTACAAACCATTACCGAAACTTAGTTTAACCCATCATTCACAATATCATAGGAACTTTCAGCAAACCTTATGGTGGAACCAATAGTATCTCACACACACATGACTATACATATGCCTAGTATCCAAGTTTATCTTTTATTACATCAAAATTCTCCGGTCTGGTTCATACTGTTACTCAATCCCAAATGAGCTCAATTATTTATGACATACAGGTCAATGTTGTGATAAGCCACTGCCAAAATTTCAGCCCTAGTAAAGTTATATTTATTTTACTAAAATTCTAGCAAGTTATCAGCCTTTTAACTTTCTAGATTTTTCATAATTTATAGGAATGGAATTTGGGTATGAATTTTTCACCGATGGCACAACTTACCATGAGTATTAAGCACAAAAATCAACAAGCTCAGAAGCCATGTATTCATAGGACATTTATTTTCAATATTTTAATTCATCATAATATTCATGCCTAGCAAAACAGTAGCAAAAAAATTCACAAAAATACTTTCTGGAAACTAGACTTCACTAACTAGCTACTAGAATTTTACTAGAATTTATCTTGCACTCTAGAACCCATTTTTCTATTTATTTAGTTCTCCAAGACAAGGTTTGTGATTTTCAAATCACCTTTCAAACATAACATGCAGAGGCTCATATTTTAGCAGTGAGTTTCTCATTCTATGTAAGACACAAGAAAAATACTAGTGAGCCATTTTAAACATATTTCACATAGCATCAATTTCCCATGTTAATAAAATGCATATACTACATGCAAATATCAAAACAATAAATAAACAGTGAGTGCTGGTGTTGCCAACTTTTCCAAAGTGCAAGCATAGCCTAAGAAAGCTATTATCCAAGTTTCAGCTCAATTGGAGTTCATTTTGACCCTATTTTCCATTTTTGATAGAATAACATGCATGCACAGTACCAAGGGCAAAACAGACAATGCACATCTCCACATCTTACCCATCCTGTAGAGCTAGTCACAAAGAGTTCATAGCCACTAAGTTTGTCCATTTTGGATGTTTATTCGATTTACTATGATTTTTCAAAGTTTCAGTCGAATATTAACAAAATAAAACCAAAATCTACGGATCCAGGGGCTAGATCATAATTAAACCTAACTTTCAGGGGCTAGCATGCAAGATCTACAAGACTCAATCAACAGCGCATGGATTAAACTATAAAAACATGAAAATCGAGGGGCCGGATCTAAAGTTTCTCCGGCCCCCTTCTTCTTCCTCGCGTCGGCCGTGGCCGCGCGGCGTCGCACACGTGCCGGCGAGCTCCGGCCGGAGCCGCGACACGGGGCGCGGAGGGTGCGCGCGAGTGAGGGCATCAACCTCGTGTAGGTCTTGTCGAGGATGGTGGTGCGGTTGAGGCATGGGACGGCGGTGAACTAAGGTTGGTGACGGCGTTCACCAGCGCGGCGAGGACGTCGCAACGACGTCGATCTCGACGATGGTGAGGTGAATGGCGACGAGGTCAAGGTCTACGGGTGCGCGAGAGCGAGGCGGTTGCGGTGGTTGTGATCTCGTGGCGCGAGGTGAACGGACAACGGCGGTGGAGCTCGGGTCTGAGTTCGAGCTCGCCAATGGCGGCTTAGTCGGGGCAAGGCGAAAGCGAGGCAGGGAGGGGGTGAATGGTGAGCGGGTCGGAAGGGGAAGGCCGAGGCAGAGCTTCACTACTTAGCACCGCGGCCGGGGGCGTCGATTCGTGGGCGAGGGGCGTTGCCTGTACGCCGGCGGCCACGCGGCGCGCGTTGGCTGGGGAACAACACGGCGCTGACAGCCCGGGCCCACCCGTCACTGACTCAGGGAAAAGAAGATAGAAAGTGTGCTTTCTCCCTCTCTGAAAATTGCCTGTTAGAACTATTTAGAGCCTGATTTTGGAAAAACTCCAATTGGAAGAAATGTTGTACTCTTAAAGGTCTACAACTTAGTCAAAAGGCATAATATCAAATTCTGCATGGAAATATGATTTAAATTTGAATTTACCCTGCAGCCCCCAATTTGGACAGTGTACCTTTATTGCTCGTGAAATTCAAAAATCCTATTTCAGAGCATTATCACCCAAAGTGCCTTTTGGCAATGTTGCTTAGAATTTCAAGACCTACGACTTGGTCCAATTTGAGCTTTGCATAAAAGTGGCTGTAGTTTAGAGAAAATTTGATATTACCAAACAGGTCAGTTTTGAACTGGTTTTTTATGTTGGTAGAAAATGACTCAAATCACCATGTAGCCCTCAATATATGATAAAGCCCCAATTAACATAGTTGTTCACCACATCCCTACCTACACTTTTTGTAATATAAGCTTCACCTAGATCTCAATGTAATTGAAGTTATGACTACAAACATAGAGACAACACATACCAAAACAGGGTTTGGAAACTTGCATTTATATCAAGTTTGCTCATGATGCTCAAACTTGGGCTATGACTATGTTCTTTATAATGCATGCTTCATGTATGAAAGATGATTATGCACTTGAGATGGCTGGGGCATCACAAAAGGACTCTCGAGGACTACTGGGTTTAGTTCAGCCTAAGTGCACTGCGAGCTAGAGGTGGTAGGTGTGCTTAGCCTGGATTAAGCAGGACGGTTGTTGGCGGTTCTTAGCCTACCGGATTTTACTCAGCAAGCGCATGGAGACCACTGTAGCCTTTCACCCGGGAGTATTCTAAGGTATCGTATTTATCCACAGGGAAGCATTGAGATAGAGATATCAAACTATCATTCATCCAGCTGTTACTACTCTTTCACGTCAACCGATAACTAGGAATGGTTGACACCAAACACCATGGGATACAAGCCAAACACCGTTGGCAAGAAAACAAGTAAAGCTAGGAGGACAACGAGACAGGGACAACTATACGGTCTTCTATCTCTGCTAGCATACAAGAGCTATCCATGCTAAGGGTCGAAAGGATGTCAACTGAGTTATGACTTGCGTCAAGCGAAATTCTAGCCCCTCGAGGGGTCAGGGGGTAGATAGTAGACCACCGAAGGAGACCCGGCTAACGCCTACGGGCCTACCGAATGAACGGGCTAGGGATACACAGGCACACTACACGCTGTCACCGAGTGGGGCTACCAAGCAAATCTGCGTAGATAGGCTGGCACGCTACAAACGTGTTGAAACGAAGCTTGAACAACAATAGTTCATCCTTGGCCAAAGGAGAGGAACTAAGCAGAGCCTAGCGTATAGGTTGGATTGTAACACCGGCAAGCATAACAACGATCAATCTATTCTAGTTTAGCACAACTCAGGCCTCAACTTGGTATGCCCAAAAGGAAAAAGGTGCTTAATAGCTGCATACATACCAAGCGAGTAACTAACTAGAGCAGAAAGATAAGTGCATAAAGTAGAAACATGAAGTACTTGCACTTGTCAATAAAAGGAAAGTAGTGCTCAAGATAAGCAAATGAGTACTTTCGACTGACTCCAATACAACAGACCTTCTCTAACTCCTAACTAAACACTGCTTTCAGAATGGAAGCCCCTCCTGTGGGGAGCCTCCTAGAGGGAGAAAGAGAGTTCACATGGTGTGTAATGGTACATTTTTAGAGTGGGGGAGTGCCCCTCTACTTATAGCAGTCACAAGGTCGGTAGGGGAGCAAAGGCGGTTGGTCGGGCGGCCACATGGGCGGTCGGCCGGCCATCACGGAGGTCGGCCGACCATGCCCATGGTCGGTGGACCATCCCCCAAGGTCGGCCGACCGTCTGATGCACCGCCTCACTTCTCCAACGCCTAGGATGCCTTCTGGAAGTCGGTTTCCGTTGACACACGTGTTGAATGTGTCCGGGCGTCCAACGTGGTGACCGTGCAGGCCAAGTAATGGGCCGGGCGGCCATTTGAGGTGGCCGGTCGGCCAAGCCTAGGGTCCGCCGACCAAGCCCAAGATCGGCCGGCCTAGCCCAAGGTCGGCCGACCATCATTTCAGCCTTTTAGTAGATCCTCGGCCCGTGTGGTGGCCTTCCGACGTTGGATTCGACTTGGGCTTGTTCCACTTGGTGTATTTGGGCTCTTGGTGACTTCTTTGGATGAATAAGATGAAGTATGAGGCATTTTGGGAGAGTAGGTGGTCGGCCGGCCATGCCTTTGGTCGCCCGACCATCTCTCACAGCCTATGTTGGCAACCTTGCGACGGCCATAACTTTAGCGTCCGGACTCCAAATTGCGTGATCCAAAACTCCATTTTGATTGTTTCGACAAGCTCTTTGCAATGGCTTGGTCCATGAGGGCATTTGAGATATTTCATAATTATGTTATTTCCCATTCATTCTCAAGCCCTTTTATGTGTGATTCTCTCTTGCTCCATATGGTGTTTTGTTGCACGGAATGTGAGCTTCTCCTTGTGATACATCGAAAACCACAAAAACACGTGGAATTCGTCAGTGTTAGGTAAATAATGCATGGAACTTTATGTATATCCCATTTATTCACCGAGGGATTGACAGTCGAAATAGGGAAATAACGACCGTCAACAACAGTTCTGCCACAGGTGGCTCGGAGTGGGGCTGGGTGGCCTGGCCCACTTGCCAGCGTCCTGTGGCTTAGCCAAATTTGGCCTATTTTCTGCTGATCTCACACCTGCAATCAAATATTCAACACAACTTGTGGAACTATGTTAGTAGCACGGGTTATTCCATACTTTGATGTATTTTCCTTCATGTTAATGGATAGTTGATGGCCGTAGGTAGTGCAATAACGACCGTCAACACTAACCATTAGTCCGAATGTGATTAACCATTAATCACATAGCACGGCCATGCATTTTCTAATCTAGACACCTCGAGGGGCCCAGAGGCAATCTCTCCCATTATGTAGGAGGGGCAAATTCCATCTTGATCCACTCACATCCCAATCCATGGTTCGTAATGCACCTGAAAGTTACTTTTATAACTACCCAGTTATGGAATAGCGTTTAGTAACCCCTAAGTACACCACCATGCACGGTGAGAAACAATGGTGATCTTAGGTCAGAGGATTTAGCGGGTATATCACTCGAGGTCGCTTGATGGCACATATAAACATAACAATCCGAGCAGCGTCTCGGACTGAGTCAAATCCGACACCATGTTCTCTAACATCTGTCCACATCATTGATTTGGTATCCAATACCCATGATCTGCAAAACACGATCATCAATCAATCCATGTGCTAGCCCTTGAATCATTATTGTCCTAGATTATGATTATATGCTAGGGACCATTTAGAACATGACATTTAAACAAGAGTCTCACGAAAAAGTCACGCACTCATTGATCCATTGTTTACAGCAGCATGTTCAAGGAACAACAATGAATAACATTTATTCGAAGTGAAACATAACAAATTCTCATCCGACGTATACTAGAGTCAACTTAGGTATCCAATACCCATTGCTTTCGTGTGTACCTCAAACTTAGATTATGGGAGAGGCTTCATTAACGGATCAGCTACATGTAGATCCGTGTGCACTTTATATATCTTCACATCACCTCTATCAATAATTTCTCTGATCAAGTGATATCGCCGGAGTATATGTTTGGATTTTTGGTGTAACCTAGGTTCCTTAGCTTGAGCAATGGTACCGATATTATCACAGTAAAGGTCCAATAGGCTCAAAGCACTCGAAACAACACCCAACTCAGAAACAAACTTTCTGATCCAAACTGCCTCCTTTGTAGCTTCCGAAGCTACAATATACTCGGCTTCTGCTGCAGAATCGGCTACCGTATCTTGCTTGGAACTCTTCCAACTGACCGCTCCACCATTGAGACAGAATATGAATCCAGCTTGCGATCTACTGTCATCTTTGTCTGTTTGGAAACCAGCATCGGTGTAACCCTTTACAACGAGCTCTTCCTCACCTCCAAACACTAGGAACACATCCTTAGTCCTTCTCAAGTACTTAAGGATATTCTTTACAACAATCCAGTGACCTTCACCTAGACATGATTGGTATTTGCTCGTAACACATAGAGCAAAGAAGACATTTGGGCGATTACATATCATGGCATACATGATGGATCTGATCGCGGAGGCATACGGGATCTCACTCATCCTCTTTTGCTTATAAGTAATCGAAGGACACTAAGTCTTGCTCAAGATCGTGCCAGGTGACATAGGCAAGAAACTTTTCTTGGAATCATGCAGGTTGAACCGTTTCAACACCTTGTCTATATATGTACTTTGGCTTAATCCAATTAGGCACTTAGATCTATCTCTATAAATCTTTATGCCCAAGATGTAAGCTGCTTCTCCCAAGTCCTTCATCAAGAAACTCTTTCTTAATGAGTCCTTCACAGCTTTTGTGGGCGTCATGGGCCCCAGGTACCTCATGGGTTGGTTTACCTATATCCAGCTGCATGGGCTGAGTGGTCTATCGAGCAAGGTGGGCCACGAGAAGACTTGAAAGACAAGCTGAAGCTAGCTGATAGGATAGAAACTGATCACCCAAGGATATCTGTCCCCCTGATTGCGGGGTGTAATCTATTAAGTCCTACGTAGCCGGCTTGTAACCCCAGCTCTCTCGCCTATATAAGGCGAGCTAGGGGTTCTAGGAAAGCTCTCAGACTCTTGACGCTCTAGCGCTCAATACAATCCACACACACCTCATACAGGACGTAGGGTATTACGCGATTAGCGGCCCAAACCAGTCTACATCGCTGCTCCCTGTGTTCTACATACCTTCGCAATCTACTCGCCTACCCCCCTCGATCTCTAAAACCATCGCGTGGGCTACCCCATGGTGGGCTGAGGATGTAAAGCACCATCAGCTGGCGCGCCAGGTAGGGGCTGGTACGTGAGATCTAGAGTTTGCGATGGCACCACCATCATTTCTCAAGATGACCAAGTTTTAGCTAGGAGAGGTCTTCTCTTTCGGCTCCTTCACCGCCGTCATCGACAAGTTCGGCGACATGCGCGTGGTCAACGACTGTGCGTAGCCCCGGGAGTCAGGGCGCATTTCTAGTGCGCTAGTAGCAGCGACCCCGGTGGCTCACCCACCCACCAAGGCTAAGCAGATTCAATCTGCGAGGCCTGCGAATGCCCTCAACCACTCAGTGCCCAGATCCGATCTACACTCAGGTGGTTGCCAGGTCCCTCAACTGGTGAGACCAATGACGCCTAGATCCTACCTAGAACTTTATGTATATCCCATTTATTCACCGAGGGATTGACGATCAAAATAGGGAAATAACGACCGTCAACACCCCCCCAAGGTTGAACTTTTGCTCGTCCTCGAGCAAAGCTAAGACTTAGGCTCGGCGGATCAGGAGTTGCATCAATGTCAATGTCCTGCAAGAATTAAGTGCACAACCCAACATTCTACCTTTATGTTCAACAAACTGGCATAAGTGTACCCCCAATCTGAAGCGAGCTTCGCCCTGTGATACATCAAAAACCACCAAAACTCGTGGAATTCGTCAGTGTTAGGTAAATAATGCATGCAACTTTATGTATATCCCATTTATTCACCGAGGGATTGACGGTCAAAATAGGGAAATAATGACCGTCAACACCCGCCAAGCTTGAACTTTTGCTTGTTCTCGAGCAAAGCAAAGACTTAGGCTCGGCGGATCAGGAGTTGCATCAATGTCAATGTCCTGCAAGAATTAAGTGCACAACCCAACATTCTACCTTTATATTCAACAAATTGGCATAAGTGTACCTTCAACTTGAAGCGCGCCAATTTCCATAATGGGACTAAAATGCGCTTTATTACCATCCCAGGGTATGGTAATCACATTCTTACATCAGACATCAGAGTGATACAGTTCCGCCCTAACGGGTCGGACAGCAAAGGGGCGCAGCCCTGAATCTAAGCAGCGAAATATAAAACGTAGCCCCAAACTTCCACACGTCACGGTTGGGAAGTAGGTCGTAGCCCTAATCGCTTCCATACATGGTGACTTCATCGTCTCCACTGGAAAAACATCAACAAAGCAAGGGTGAGTACATACGTACTCAACAAGCCCACCTTTCTCTATAAGGAGTAGGGGTGTAGCTATATCTACATGCAAGTCATATCTGGAGCTCAGGAAGCTTTGCATAAAAGCATTTTGTATGCAGGGTTTGAGCTAGCCTAACAAGTTTTAGTCATTCAAAAAACAGGGTTTTTCTCAAAAGAGGTGCCACTGGACTTGCCGGTCCACATGGCCAATGACTTTCCAGCCATCACACTTTCCGCAGGGTTCTACCCCCATGGATTAGCATCCACCCAAAAACACTTTGTTTCTAACCCAAAACCAAACCAATTCCCACCATTTTTAGTTTATGAAAAGTGCTAATTGAAGAACCAAGCCGTAACTCATCCATACCAGTGGACTCAGACTATTCGAATAGGTTTTACTCCGATCAGAGGTTGTACTAATTCCCACAAGTTGGACTCAGCGACACTTACGGCCAAATAAGCGTCCGAATTCCAAACTAAGCCATTGCCTATGTTTCATCACCTAGTAGTACTTTAGAGGTTCGGGCCACTGTTGACGGTCATTATTGCACCATTTCAACCGCCAACTATCCATGAGCATGGAAGGAAAATACATCAAAGTATAGGATAACCCTTGCTACTAACATAGTTCCACAAGTTGTGTTGAATAATTGATTGCAGGTGAAAGATCAGCTGAAAACAGGCAAAATATGGCTAAGTCAAGAGGTGCCTGACAAGAGGGCCAGGCCGCCCGACCTCACCCCCAGGCTGCCCGACCTGACCAAGTGGCCATTTCACTTCATCTTCGACCTGCATGTGCCTAAGTGACGTGTCAACACAGTTGTGAAGTCCAAACGCCGAAACCATTATACAAAGTACCGGATGGCCTTGCATTGGTGAAGTCAGCAATCCTCAGCACTTCAATCCTGCGGCTAAGGAAGAAACACAAGTGAGGATCCAATGGCTCAAGGAAAAGAACAAGTTTAACCGTCAACCGACCCCTAACCGCCTTAGGGAGTCAACATGGAGCGTTGGATGATGGAAGGCGGTGGATCCAAGGGTGCACCAGGCCGCCCGATCTGGGGTGGGGCCACCCGGCCTCCTACCAGGCCGCCCGGCCACCGACTTAACCACCTTACCGACCTACCTCGAGTATAAATACCCCTCACTCAGTTTTGGGTATAAATAGGTCCCTAGGCCTCACTTGTGAAGTGTGGAAGTTGAGTAGGTCATACTATCGCTTAGTCTAATAGCACTAGGTTAGTCCTAGGAGTTAGAGTTGAGTCTGAGCTTTTGCCTCAGGGATTCCGAAGTCTTCTTCGAGTCTTGGTAAAACTCTTGTATCTTTCTATCTTTGTACTCTTGTTACTCCAGTATAATATATATCATTGTTCTATCTTCTGTTATACTTTACTTTACTTCTTAACGCTTGCCTAGTGTGGTGTACCTTTATTGCACACTAGATCCATGGCTTAGGTTTGTGTTGTTCTTAAGTTATCTGAAGCTTGTTAGACTTGCCGATGCTATAAGCTTGTCTTAGGCTTTTGATCTAAGATTAAGTTAATTCTCACCCTCTGATCAAGGAAGAGCTTTAGTGTTCAAATTCTCACTTGAACACTAGTATAGCGTGCCATCTTACCCACGCAGACCTGGTTGGTAGCCTCTCTAGGTGACAGCTCTAGAGGTCTCAGTATTCCACCCTGTCGTTTGGTAAGCCCGTAGGCGTTAGCCGTGTCTCCTTCGGAGGTCTACTATCTACCCCTTGACCCCTCGAGGCACCGGAATTTCACTCGATGCAAGATCCTAGCTTGTTTCCAGTTAACTTAGTTCAACCGCGAATACTCCTCTGTAGCGGTTAAGTAGTAGGGTTTGGAAATCTAATCTCACTCGTTGTCCTCCCAAATAGCTACCTAAGTGTTAGGCTTCTTTAGTCCCTGTTTTACTCTTCTGACCATACACTACCTTGTTATCTTACCCCCGTTGTAAGATTAGCTGGTGTTTTATCTAAGTTATAGTACTGCTTGAAAGTTTGACATTTCATTCCACCTATTTGCCCTTGCTTCCCTATGGATTTTTACGATACTCGGAATACTCTGAGTGAAAAAGCTACAGCGAATCTCCGTGCACTTGCGGAGTAATATCTGTTACGCTAAGAGACGTCAACAAGCTTTTTCTGGCGCCGTTGCCGGGGAAGCAATTGGCAATAGAAGTTTGATTTGTTTGAACCTAGGTACTTATAACTTGATCATACCGCTATTTCTTAGCGGGCTTATTTGCCTCTGTCTACTTTATTGTTGGGTGACAGATAGGTTTATGACCGGTTTTGACCTACCGGTAAACTTTCACAACAATTCGGAGTCACTGCTCAGAAGAAGAGTCCGTCAGAAGACAATCCACGGGCAGAGGCCTGTGCCAGCAACACTAGAGTTTGGATAGCAAGCACATCCGACATGACACACATGGCTGAGAAGACCATTCGTGAGTTTTCTGTCCTATCTAGCAGCAACATCCCTACGGGACCTAGTGTGTCTGTTGGAGATGGATTTGAGCTCAAGCCAGGTGTCATCCACATGGTCCAAGCTAGCCCATTCTGCGGATTGGCGTCGGAGGATGCAAACAGCCATCTCCAGCAATTTCTGGAGATATGTAGCACTTTCACCATCAAGGGTGCAACCACCGATGCTGTTCGGCTTCGCCTCTTCCCATTCTCACTGATAGGGAAGGCGAAACAGTGGTTCTACCTGAACCACAACAACTTGACGAACTGGGAGGCATGCTCCAATGCCTTCCTTCCAAAGTACTTTCCTTTGGGGAAGACCAGCTCACTACGGAACCGAATCTCGAGCTTTCAGCAGCTCACTGATGAGTCCGTGGCGGAGGCATGGGAGAGACTACAAGAGTACATCTCCGCCTGCCCCCACTATGGTATTGAACAGTGGCTGATAATCCATAATTTCTTCCACCGACTACACCGGTCCGCGCAAGAACACCTCGATGCAGCCGCTGGAGGATCATTCTTGTCCTTAAGCGTTGCCGCTGCCCGCACTCTCATCGAGAAGATGGCAAGCAACCAAGGATGGAGAGAGGAGAGGGTGAACAATAAGCCCTGTAGAGTCCACCATATTGACGGCTCCGACATGCTTGCCGCCAAAATGGACCTCCTGTTAAAGAAGCTGAAGGGAGCTCCTGAAGCTGTACCGGTCCAGGCACTGGATTCTCGCATGACTTGCGAGCATTGTGGGAACACCGGCCACACGGGGAACAGCTGCCCCGAAAATGGATCGGAGGACGTCAACTTCATCAACAACAATGGCTTCAGTAACGGGCCTCGTCCTCAACCAAGTTGGAACTCACGACCCAACTTATCTTTCGTTGGCCAAGGTATGTCTTCTGGCAGTTCTCAACAGTTTAATAAAAATCCTTTCGATCAAAAAGTTATGAACGATAGCATAGTAAGAAGTTCCATGCAAATGATAGAGTTCTTGAATCTTTGTCACATCAATTGGAAACTCTAAATAGTGCCATGAAGAACCAACTGAGCTTTAACAAAATGTTAGAAACCCAGATTTCTCAGCTTGCCGCCGCTCTACCTAGTCCTACTTCGGGGAAGCTTCCGGGACAGCCCGAGCCACCCCTGAAGGAACATATAAATGCTGTAACCACTAGGGGTGGAAGGTCTACACAAGATGCCCACATCCTAGAGCTGCAGGTAAAGAACAGGGAAAGCAGGCCGCACCAGAGGAGGAAGATGAGGTGGATCGTGAACCACCACCGGTGAAGGAAGCACCAAAGTCAGCTCCGCATGAGTTTTATGACAGCACAGTGCTCCCTTTTCCTCAAAGGCAGAAGAAGGCCTCGGTCAACGAACAGTTCAGCAAATTCGTTGAGGTAATCAAAAAGTTATATGTCAATATCCCATTGCTAGATGCGATGCAGGTGCCTACGTATGCTAAGTACTTGAAGGACATCCTCAACAACAAAAAGCCGCTGCCATCGACCGAAGTTATGCATCTCACTCACGGAGGAGTGTTATACTGCTATACTCAACCAGCCGCCTGAAAAGAAGAAGGATCCTAGGAACCCCTCCATATCATGCTCAATCGGAACCCAGAACTTTGATCAAGCTCTCTGTGATCTGGGAGCAAGTGTCAGCGTCATGCCAAAGGTAGTCTTTGATAAACTTATGCATGCTACACTTGCCCCCTACTGCTATGTGCCTGCAGCTAGCGGATCAATCGATTCGCTACCCCGTCAGGATCGCCGAAGATGTCCCGGTGAAAATCCGAAACTTCATCATCCCGGTGGATTTTGTGGTGCTAGACATAGAGGTAGACACGAAGACGCCGCTCATCCTTGGGCGACCATTCCTAAGAACCGCTGAGGCCAACAATGATGTTGGAGCTGGAGAAGTCCACCTCAACATCAATGGCTGACGGGAGACGTTCGCCTTCGAACCAAAGGTCGAACAGTGCCGACAGGTAAAAACTTTCAAATTTAAGTGTTAGGCACCCCAGGAAACACCAAGAGAGAAGATCGAGCTTTCACCAAGTAAGCCAAAGATGGACTCCCTCCTCGTAGCCATGGAAAAGCTCCTGTACGATGGAGAAGCTTGCAAGCTCAAAGTCGATCGCAGAGCTGAGTCACTAAGACATGCCTCACTGGCCCAGCCGCCGACAAAGGAATCAGGAGGCAAAGCTCCTGAAAAGAAGGTCACCGCCAAAACAATGAACACATCCCAAGAATGGCGGAAGAAAGAGGAAACGCCAAAGCCAGAGAAGAAGACCAAAACTCAGAAGCAAAAGCCTGTGGCAACCAAGAAGGTTTGGCGAGCAAAAGTTGCAGCACAGACGGCCGCTAAGTCTCTGTCAAGCGCTGACACTGAATCAAAGGTATGAATTGCCTTCTCCAGGAGGTAAACTGGCATTATCCTCCACTGCATATTTAATTTATCCTCCTTAATTTTCTTATCTTTCATGCACCTACTTTGAATTTCACCACTGCATGTTTAAATTTTCATCAAATTTTTGCTTAACTTTGCATTAAGTTAATCCTAAATCTCTCTTCCCCCCTAAACACTCTCTCTTAAGCACTAGTTTAGGACTTAGTTAATTTCAGCACTTAGTCAAAATTTTGCCCAATAAAATAAGTGCTACACCCTCGGTTTTTGGACGTTTTGTGGAGGCTCTGCCCCGCAAGGACGACTAACTCTTGGACGACTGACTTCTGGACGACTAACCGCTAACGCTAATATCTGTAACTGCTTGTCCCTTGTGTAGCCTATTGTCTGTTTTTGCAGGATGTCGTCTTTCTTTAGGAAGGCGAAGAAGGCCCTGAGCAACACAGGGAAGGGACTGCACCTGAAGTTCCCGTCTTCGTCAGACGAGCGCTCCCGCTCTCGTTCACAAAGTGGAAGCTCCAGGACTCCAGCAGCATCCAACAGGATGTCCGTCAGCGGTACACACAGCCGCTAGGACCAGGACGAAGGAGTTTCTTCTCAACAACAACAGCAGCGCCGACTAATGAACCTACAGGCAACATCCAAGGCGATGAGGAACCTCAGATGTTACAAGCTCTTACCACCAAGGTCTTTGGGAGGACCAAGTGCTTTGATGCCTTCTTCCTCGTCGAAATAGGTATGTTGGACCCATTCATTCAAGCTTTTCATTATGTGGGTTGGTCGGATTTCGCTAACATTACAGAGGAAGGATCTCTCCTTCTCACACAAGAATTCCTAATGACTCTCTGCATGAAGAAGCGTACAGCAGGTACGTTCATAAATTTCTGCCTATTCAATACTGAATTCTTTGTCTCCCCGCGGCAGTTTGCCGACCTCCTGGGCTTCCACTCCAACTGTTCGTTGTGTGACCCAACCGGGTATGACATGAGAAATTTTTGGGTGGAAATATGTGGGGAGTATGGGAAGGGGAAACACAGCACCACCAAAATTCACAATCCCACTCTGAGACTCTTAGCTCGCTGGGTCTCGCTCATTGTCTTCCCGAGAGGCAAGGTTCATTGTGCACCCAACGAAGACCTCAAGTGCCTCTATGCCATGGTAAAAAAGAAGCGCTATGCTCCGGTCCTCGACATTGTCCACCATTGGATGGGCATGAGAGCGACCAACACCCCCATAAGCATCACTTCCTTTGTCACCAGGATAGCAGCCAACTTGGACCTCCTAGAGAATGCCCAACTTGACTACCTTCCCAACGACACATCACACTATGTAGGGGCGCAGCACTTTGTCCAGGCACATTTTATGAGGCGAGACGCCGCAAATGGGAGAATGATCATGACATGGTTCAGGCACAGTCTTGAGCTGCCACTTCCAGCACCGCAGTTCGACATGTACACCATTAGAAGCCTAACCATGCAGCTAGATGTGGAGGCACCACGCCAAAGCATCGGCGGTGTCATGACCAGAGCCCAGCGACGGCGAGCGGAGGAGTTACACCACAGAGCCTGAGGAGAGGATACTGAGGAACCCGTCCATGCTTCCACACCATCTGAGCCATCCTGGTACTTCTCCAGTACCGGTGGCCAGAGTTCCTACCAGCCTTCCCATAGTACACAATACTACGGAAGCGGTAGTGCGTCACGTGAGCTCAGCCGGGACCTAGGTCACTTTGCTTCAACCTGGTACCACACACCTAACATGGCTGACATCAACTCCGCAATTGGGGGATGAATTTGGGCCAGCACGATCAGAGGCTGTATCAGCAGGTAGGTGACATCTACAAACACACGGAAGTTATGGATCAACAGCTCCAAACCAACATGAAAATGCTTCAGAACCTGTACGAGCAAGTTGGAGCCGGCTTCCTCAATGCTCAGAACTTCTACAACTACTACTACCAAAACTCCTAACTTTATTGAAGCTTGGGGGGGATGGTAGGCCATTAAGAGCAAACCTCCTCGTGCCCGTGCCCCGTCCGACCGAGCAGCAGCATCAACCGTCCAACCGAAGGTAAGTACATTTAATAAAATAAAGTTCTTATGTATTTTCCCTATTTATTGCTCTATCTAAAAAAAAGAAAAAAAGTGTCAATAAAAGCAACTCCCAACTTTGATGCATATATCTTTCATATGGAAATGATGAATAGTTGCTCTATTATGTTCATGCTTAGTTGTTTATGTACGTTCTACACTTAGCTTAATTTCGAGCTTGTGTGTATAAGTTGAAAACTTGATCTTGTACTTAGTGGATGCCATTTGCATAACTTTGTCTAAGTTGTTGTGAGAAATGATATGGCTAAGCACTAGGTTTTCTCCACATGTCCCTAGTAAGATAAACATCTCAGATTTATTCTTTTGAAAAATAAAATGAAGTTCCCCCATCGGTTTTGAACACCTACCAGAGCCAAATACACTGAAATATCTGAGCCTAGCTTGTTTAAGCTACTTAAAGTTGTTTTGAGCTTTGTCAAATTTTGAGTCTATTAGAATGGAATCATCTCTATCTTGTGAATCGTTGGAGCAAAAATCCACCACCGTAAATGCATTTACCTATCCTGGGTATGCATCCATATATCTCCAAAATAATACCCTTAGCCTTACTCCTTCCAATAAAAAAGAGGTAGAGTATGGAGCCAACAAAAATATGAGAAAAAGAAAAGCATGCTAGACAAGCATGGCAAAAATATCAGAAAAAGAAAAGCATTCTTGACAAGCATGGCAAAAAGAGAGAAAAATACAAAAAGGCTCCATATTCATACCTATCAATCAAAAAGGAGAAGGAAAGGAAACAAGGAGATTCATCCATCCATCCCCCAAATAAAGCTCCAACGATGAACAAGGTTAGATGATGTAGTACATTTCTTTTGTCCAATCTTTGGCTTTGCAAAACAAACAACTTAAGTAAGCTATATTCTTCCATGACCCTGAGCTCCACATAAGCCCTAGTATAGAAAGCTCTTAGCCATGCTCTTGGCTTCAAATTGTGAGGATACACTTTGAGCGATCAAGAGTACCTTTGGGGAAACTTGTTTTCTTTTGAAAAATCTTTAAAAACACCTGAGATGGGAATTCCAAAAGATATGCTTGGAGCAGAACCTGCAGCTAAGTCGTTCTTCCTCTCAACCGCCCAAGACATTGTAAGACAAAAAGATGCACCACAGGTATGAGTAAGAGTGATCATTACATACACTATGGTTCGAGGTAAAAGCGTAGGTGTCGTCTATGTATAACTCCTATTTATGAGTGTAGGACCGAGACGTGCGACTAGAGGGGGGGTGAATAGGAGCACTTGAAAACTCAAACTCAAACCCCCACCGCAGTGCAAAACGGAAACAACGCCCACAACGAAACTAGACACCGTCCACTGAGAGGATACGTATCTAGCTCACAACACGTGCTTGGTGCCGTCCACTGAACAGATACGTACCAAGCACCAAGCGGAAGCACACGCTCAAATGGCTAAGAAAAAGAGTGTAAAAGGAACCAACTCCGGAGAACTGCAGATTTCACACAGACAGGGCTGCAAAGAAAAATCTCAAAACCCCTCAAGAAAAGCTCCAAAAAATCCCCCAAAATCACCACACATTCACAAGGCAATAGGGAACAACTCCAGAAAATTTCAGGCCAATTGGAGCAAGTTGTGACCACCGGACTGTTCGGTGGTTAACCACCGGACTGTCCGGTGCTTACAGCTTGACACTCCAAAAAGATTCGAATCAAAACCCTCCCAAACCAACTCCAAAAATTATGAAATTTTTATTGGAAGTTAATAAGGGGCCAAGGAACAACTCCACAAATTTTCAGCTCAATTGGACAAGGAATAAAATTACTAGAGCCACCGGACCGTCCGGTGGTCAAAACTGACAGACTAACCCGAAAAGAAAAATATCAAAACTAGGTCAAAACACCTCCAAATGATATGAAATTTTTATGGGAGCTTTATGATTCACTGATAAAGAGCTCCACAAAATTTCAGCCCAAAATTCGAAGGTTTGACCCCTAAACCAAACAAGACTTGAAAGTGGACAGAACCAGCAGGAAAACTGGACAGCATGAAACCTCACACAAAAGCAATCCGAAACTTGACCAAACCTTCTCCAAACATCACGAAAATTGGCACAGGCAATCCTAGCCCCATTCCAAAGCTATTCCCAAAAGATCTATGGAAAAAGATCACGGGATTAGCGGGAATTTCAGATCTCGTGAAGAGGTGAATATTTGGGCAAGAAGGGAAAAGCTCAAAAACAACTTGCTCGTGGCAATCCTTTGGGATTGAGATGTTCTAAGACATAATCTCCATGTCCTTACAAGTTCAAAACACAAGGAAAACAAAGGATTCAACCTTGCCCAAAACAAACACCCAAAAGGCCAAGGATTGAAGTCAAAAACCAAAGAGAACAAAGGGAGGAGAAGCATACAAAGTTGCTGCATGAAACCACTTCGATTATGAGCCTCAAAAGAGATCTTAGGTCAGATTACAACGAAGGATTTCGTCCCAAGCAACCACCCTCACCTTCTCTCTTGATTTGGAGGCTAGATCTCACCCTAACCCTCCTAAACTTGGAGCTCAAAGCTTGAGGACGAAAATTACCCTAAGGAAATGAAAACCTAGCTGCCAAGACTTACTCTAATGACTAGCTCTTAGGCTATTTATACACCGGTTCAGTTTTGGCATTTTTACACATAGATCCCTAACACTAGAAACGCCCGGAGGGGCTAAAACAGAAAAGAACCCGAAATATCGGGGACAGACGACCACGATGAAGACTTGATCTTCTTAGCTTCCACGCAATCTTTGGATGTCCTCCACATGGCCAGTAGTCCAATCCGCCTTTGCACCCCCGGTTTTGAAGTCAGAAACCGGGAAACTTTAGGAAGTCTCCGTCTAGGCCGGACTTGGCCCATCTTCTCTATCTTGGCGAGTCGTGGCCCAACTCACCAAGCCTTGGATAGCTTGGGTGGCGGTTTTGAACCGAAGCCGCCTAAGCCTCCCTCGCACGCCTTCGCGCCATGCATTCGGGTTGGAGCACCACGGTGGCACCCGGCTTCTCCAGTCCATCGGAGTTGCCTCGCGGTCCATCGGAGGGCTTACACCACCGTTGCCGATCCGCCCCTCCGTGTACCGAGCTCCCATGGCCGACCGACGCCGTGCATTTCTTCCGGTCCATTGGAGGGCTTTTGCCTCAGTCCATCGAGGTCTTCATCATCTACCTCCAGTCCATCAGAGGGCCTCCAGTCCATCGGAGGGCTTGAGCTCGTTGACAATCACTCATCACACCAGGAGAGCAATGAGACCGGTCCATTGGCTCTCAATGAGCATCGATATTGCAGCAACTCCTGATCCATAACCCATCGTGGCTTTACTCAAGGACGAGCAAAGGTCTAAGCTTGGGGGGTGTTGACGGTCGTTATTGCACCATTTCGACCGCCAACTATCCATGAGCATGGAAGGAAAATACATCAAAGTATAGGATAACCCTTGCTACTAACATAGTTCCACAAGTTGTGTTGAATATTTGATTGCAGGTGAAAGATCAGAAGAATACAGGCAAAATATGGCTAAGTCAGGAGGTGCCTGACAAGAGGGCCAGGCTGCCCAGCCTGACAAAGTGGCCATTTCACTTCATCTTTGACCTGCATGTGCCTAAGTGACGTGTCAACATAGTTGTGAAGTCCAAACGCCGAAACCATCATGCCAAGTACCAGAAGGCCATGCCACATCATCGATCCAGCACTTGGATTGGTGAAGTCAGCAATCCTCGACACTTTAATCCTGCGGCTAAGGAAGAAACACAAGTGAGGATCCAATGGCTCAAGGAAAAGAACAAGTTTAACCGTCAACCGACCCCTAACCGCCTTAGGGAGTCAACATGGAGCGTTGGATGATGGAAGGCGGTGGATCCAAGGGTGCACCAACCCGCCCGGCCTGGGGTGGTGCCGCCCAGCCTCCTACCAGGCTACTCGGCCACGGACTTAATCACCTTACCGACCTACCTCGAGTATAAATACCCCTCACTCAGTTTTGGGTATAAATAGGTCCCTAGGCCTAACTTGTGAAGTGTGGAAGTTGAGTAGCTCATACTATCACTTAGTCTAGTAGCACTAGGTTAGTCCTGGGAGTTAGAGTTGAGTCTGAGCTTTTGCCTCAGGGATTCCGAAGTCTTCTTCGAGTCATGGTAAAGCTCTAGTATCTTTCTATCTTTGTACTCTTGTTACTCTAGTATAATATATATCATTGTTCTATCTTCTGTTATACTTTACTTTACTTCTTAATGCTTGCCTAGTGTGGTGTACCTTTATTGCACACTAGATCCAAGGATTAGGTTTGTGTTGTTCTTAAGTTATCTGAAGCTTGTTAGACTTGCCGGTGCTATAAGCTTGTCTTAGGCTTTTGATCTAAGATTAAGTTAGTTCTCACCCTCTGATCAAGGAAGAGCTTTAGTGTTCAAGTTCTCACTTGAACACTAGTATAGCGTGCCATCTTACCCACGCAGATCTGGTTGGTAGCCTCTCTAGGTGACAGCTCTAGAGGTCTCAGTATTCCACCCGGTCGTTCGGTAAGCCCGTAGGCGTTAGCCGGGTCTCCTTCGGAGGTCTACTATCTAGCCCTTGATCCCTTGAGGCACCGAAATTTCGGTCGACACAAGATCCTAGCTTGTTTCTAGTTAACTTAGTTCAACCGCGAATACTCCTCTGCAGCGGTTAAGTAGTAGGGTTTGGAAATCTAATCTCACTCGTTGTCCTCCCAGATGGCTACCTAAGTGTTAGGCTTCTTTAGTCCCTGTTTTACTCTTCCCACCATACACTACCTTGTTATCTTACCTCAGTTGTAAGATTAGCTGGTGTTTTATCTAAGTTATATTACTGCTTGAAAGTTTGACATTTCATTCCACCTATTCGCCCTTGCTTCCCTATGGATTTTTACGATACTCTGAATACTTTGAGTGAAAAAGCTACAACGAATCTCCGTGCGCTTGCGGAGTAAAATCGGTTACGCTAAGAGACGTCAACAGCCATCGAGCCGCACCCTAGTGTCCCTCGACACCCCCTCGGCATACAACCCATTCCCTTGCCCCTTGTGCACCAACACAGAAGCTGCTAGGGTATCCACTCTGGCTCGGGCCTAGCCAATGCCTCATACATAGCGAGTGGTTGTACTAAAAGAGTTAGGCAAGATGAAAATCAACGCAGTCCTTACAGGGCGCAGGTAGAACCATTCCCATTTTCCATTGCTTGACACCGCGAGCATCCACCTACCCGGTCGTCTCCACGACTCCCAGGACATGGGTAACCGTGGGTTGCTAAGTTACCGTTCATACCTGCCCTTTAAATGGCATATCCCGATCCGTGGGTCATTTGCCGGGGTCCTTCCCCATTTTATTTCAAAAGCACACACACCTATCCTCATTCCCAAACCCATCAAGTTCCACAACCATAATCCCAACTTAAAATCAAGATTATGATAGATATAATTAAGTGAGTGATCCCACCTATGCGCACTACATCTAAAATAGGCTTAGGTGGCTGTATATTTCTTGGGTTACCTTAGCAAGCAAAACATGCAAGTTTTTATGTGATTATCAGACCAAGGGTTGTGGTTGTAAAACATAGGAATTTTATTCATCAAGTGGGGATTCCAGGGGGCTTGCCATATGCTTTGTTGAAGCGGTTAATTCATCAAGTGCTGGGCGTAGGGAACGCTGACCGTCGCGTAGTACACCACGAGGGGCAGGCCGAACAGACTCTCCGGTGTAGCCTACGTGCACAAACAAGAAAACGCACAACACATCGAGGCATAACATGAGCTCAACATTATTTGGGTGTGTTGGGAATAATAGGATGTTTGGCGAGGGTATGAGCTATTTGTTGGTGGTGCTTACCAACGTCGTGTGTTCTGATAGGAGGTAAGATGCAGCAGGTTGGGCTGCGAGCTGCCGACCTTGCTGGCGTCTACGGTGGCAGAAATTGCAGAAACGCCAGGGTAGCGGCAGGCCTCGACGGCCTGGTTGGAAATGAAACCGTCGGGATGGCGGTCTCATGATGATGGTGGAGTGAAAGGGATTTGGTAGAAAGATAGGAATAAGGCTTGAATGTGCAAGTGACGGGGATGTTTAGATGATTTTCGGTATCGTCATCATCCAAATCAAAGACTTAGAAAGACATGAGACAAGAACCTTTTGAGTTGATAGAGAATAGAAGGTCAACGGCATCACACCAAGCACACAAACTTATGTGGGACTAGTGTGAAGCACTGACTGGGTGTAGGACAACGTCATGGTGGCATGACGGCGTCTTCCGGCCAGAGGAAAAGATTATGTGGAGTGTAAGGATGGATAGAGCTTGATTTTAGAGGAATTTAGGCGGAGGAATGGCTAGAAACGGAGTTCGATTGAAAGAGATATAAAATTCGAAGTTATGGGAGGATGTATACTGGAAAAAAAAGGATTTTAGAATATTCTTGGAATATTCCAAAATCCGAATATTTGGAATCGGGAGAATAAAATCATGTTTTTGTTTCTGGAGGAACAAAAAGTATTGGTGGATTGCTCATGAGCAGAGCTATGTGCGGGTGTCAACAGTCCACGCCTACCGTGTCATGTGTGGCACTGACTTGTAGGCGGGCTCTGCAAATGGCAAAATTCGAGTGACCAGCATGGTTGCGTAGGGCTTGATTTTAGATGAACAAAAATTATTGGTGGATTGCTCACGAGCAGAGCTATGTGCTTGATTTGATATGAAAAAGATATTGGCTTTGGAAGTTGATGGATGGGAAAAAGAATGGTACACCATGGAACGATACTGGACGTGCAGTTTCACGTGATTAGCTAGTGGGCTAACCAAGTGCAGACACTGCACTCATGTGGGCGCCGGTGGATTTCAGGGGCTGGGCCTACTTGCCATAGGCACGGGAGAGGGGGGTTCTCACGGGGGAAACCGACCAGAGGCAGGCAAGCAGAGCGGAGCAGCAGCTCGGCTACTCGTCTCATGCCGCCGTGGGTAGCGGCCGGCGCTCAGCGGTGCTTCGCCGGAATGGCGATTCCGGCTGCCGTTCCCAAATCCGTGGGTACCGGGAGAGAGAGGAGGATGAGGGGAATCCGTCCCGAGGGGTCTCGCTGCGAGGAGAAGCGCAGGAGAGGGCCCGCCATGGGCGCTATGGCCGCGGCCACAGGAGCTCTTTGGGCAGCCCAGTGCGGGCAGGGGGAGGGAAAATTGGAGCCAGGCGGAGGTGGAGGTGGGTGGGGAGAAGCTCACCGCTAGAGTAATTGAACTCTAGTAGCCGGTGGGTGGGGAATTTCCGACCGGCGACGTGTGTGTTGGTGAAGAACAGAGCATGCTCTGCGTGAGGAAGAACACAGCTATGGCGCGTCACCACGCCAGGAATTTTCGAGGTGGGTTCGGGCCGGAGAGGGGTGGGACTGGGCGGATGGCTTGCCGGAGCATGGCTCGGCAGAGCCGGGGAGTGGGGTGTGGGAGTTGCTGGTGCCCGCGACTAGCGACTCCCGAGTGGCTCGGGGAAGTCGGTCGAGGCGGGGTGCGCGGCGTGTGGTGAGGTGAGGGGATGGAGCGGCAGCGACGGGGCTCGGCTATTTATAGCCAGGGAGCTCGGCGTGGCATGGCCGGGGCGCGGTGGCACTGGCGCATATCGCTGCGCGCGTCCGGCCAAGGGGTAGAGGACGACGGGGAGGTGAAGATGGAGTTAAGGCCAAGGAGCATCGTGCATGGGGTCGAGCTGCAGACAGCAGCGGGGCCGACGGCGCTCGTCGCGTCGTGCGGCGCAAACGAGCGGTACGGGGTAGGGTGGTGGCGCAGTGGGGCCGGGCGGCACGCAGCGCATTGAAAGCGCACGGTCTGCGTCCGGTCAAGGAGGAAGACGACGAGGGCTGCGGTGGCGCAGTGGGGTCGGCGTGGCGTGGCGGGACTGGGCGCGGTGCTTCCAGGGACGGGGTGCGGCGTGCGTGCCTGACGGGGAAGAAGGACGGGGAGGGAAACGAGTGCCTGACGGGCGGGACCCAGCAGGCAGAGAGAAGGGAAGATGGACTGTGGCGGGGAGTTGGGCTGGGTCTGGGTCGAGCCGAAAGGGAAAGGGGAGCAGGGGAGGATGGGCCAAAAGTGGGGGTTGGCGGCCCGAGAGAGGGAATAAGGTTTTGGAATTTTGGAAAGGGTTTGGAGAGGATTTTGGAATGGATCTTCATGAGAATTGTGTAGGGAATTTCTAGAAGTTCTTGTAGAAGATCATCCCGGAATATTTGAGATTTTACAGAAATCTTGTTGAGCTCATATTAGCACACTTAAAACACACAATCAAGGTTTTGAAAATCAATTTTGAGTTAGGGAGAGGTTAGAAGAAAATTTTCGGTCCTAAATTTCGGAGTGTTACACAACCTTTTTTATCTATACCTGTGGGGCTTCTGGCTTTCTTACCTTGTCTTTGATGGTTGTGAGATGGAACAATCTTAGCAGAGTGTCACCGAACTCTATCTCCTTTCTGGTTTCATGCTCGGAGGGTTTTGAAAATTTTGAAAAGAAAGAACCAAGTTCCTTAAATGGTACCCTCGATCGCTCAAGTGGTTGTATGTTCCTCACTAGGCCATTGGCCAAACTTTTCCCTATCAACTAAAAGGCTTATGTGGAGCTCAAGGTAGGGATAAAGTTAGCTTACCTATGTCATGTATTTTGGTAAGTCAAAATTGGTCCTAGCGAAGTTTGTGATACCTCTCATCCCGATCAAAGGAGAATGGATTGGTTTTGTTGGTGGATATGGTCTATGGATGAAAACTCCTTATTTGATGAATCCCCTCTTGAAACTTTGAAGCATTTGAGTTCATGGAGCTGTCATTTTCTTTTCTCTTTTTTTGTCACTTTTTTCTCCCTTTTTTTTTGATAGCTCCATGTCTCCTTTTTGTATGAGAACTTTGGGGATATTGCTAGAATATGACTGGAGTATTTATTTGGAGACCATATTTGTGGATAGGTAAGTGGATGATGGATATGGTGGAGAAATATCTGGTGTAAGAGGATGCTTGAATCCAGTGTAGATTTAAGCATGACCAGACGAAGAAATGCTAGCAAATGGATGTGGATGTGAGGGTTTTTTATCGGGATTTAAAGTCTCACTACCTCGTAAGAACTCAAAATTTGACAAAACTCAACACAACAATAGGTAGCATATGTAGAGGTTTAACATGTAAAGCATTTGGCTCTGGATAGGTTTTTCAAACCACTGCGGAACTTTCTCATTTTGAGTTTCAAAAATAAAACTCCGAGAATTCACTTTACTAGGATCAAGATGGGTTAAACTCATACTTTGATTATATCACATCTCATAACAACTTAGATTTGGTTTGAAAGTGTTTGCTCCCACAAGGTTAAAGATTAAAGGTAGGATAACGACAAATTCCAATAAGTTCAAATTTCAGGAAAGTGTCAAGCTGTATATGAAATACTTACAAGAAATTAACAGAGCTACTATTCATCATTTCCTTTAAGCAAGGGTATAAACAAAGTTCTAGCATTATGGCTAGGAGTTAGTTTATACATGGTGAAAGCAAATCTTTTTGTAGTTTTGAATTATGCAAATTTTTATAAGTGTTTTATTTTATTTAGGATAACAAGAAGTAAATATTTTTGGTGTCATGGCAGTTTTCAGGATTTAAGACATCAGATTGATACAGAGCATTCGGGGTACTTACCAGGTGATCTTCCCCCAAGCTTAGTTCTTGCAAGTGCAAGTGATTGCCAAGAAACTGAGCTTCAGCATTACCTGGCATTGCCTTCCACAAGCTTGTTTGTTCCCTAGGTGATGACGATGCTGCTTTTGTTGCTCACCTATGTTAGGTGAATTCGCTTCTCTCTCTGCTCTTGTTCTGCCTCCTCTATTTCTAAAATGATTGTTTGATGAGCAGTTCTCGTGCTACTATTTGGACCGTCTGCAAAGTGTTGGGAGCTTGGATTTATCTGATATGATGGTACTACTCCCATGGATGAATGTCTCTTGTTGGATCTCCCGTTCCAACATCATATTTTTGCCTTTAGCCTGACATTCTTCCAAAGTGACACCGTTTCGGTCACGACCAGCTGTTTATTCCCAAACAGACTGCGTGGAATGATAGAGGTGGATGTTTGTTGGAGATGACTCCTTTGCATCCTTGGCAGTTTATCACCAATCTTCGGGAGATGGCTATTTGCCATGTTTGTGATTGGCATGCTGACTCATGTTGCGCCATGCTTGTGATGTCAGGTGGCTCATTGGTGCATTGACTCATGAGTAGAGTAGATCAACTTGACCTCTAGTAAACTGCTTTGTCTTGTTGTATGTCTGGCCAAGGGAAGGGAATTAAGGAATGCTCACTCGTAGCGTTCCTCCATACTTGGGTGATGTCTCTATATATCTTATGCCACTTGCAACCTCTTACTATAGAGACATCTGGTCTTGTGGTGTTCAAGAACTACTCTCGGGATGAGAGATGGCCTTTATGTTTGCTTCCCAAGTGATGCAGAGCATGGTCATTGTTTTGTAGCGCTCAACCACTGTTGGAGGTTGAATATCGAAGTCCTTCCTCTCACGGGTTGGGTTGGATGATGGATCTTTAGCCCATCTTTCCCCAAGCTTGATTCTTGTGTTGTCATGAAACAAACCTTCAATTGAAGTTTTCATGTTCCGCTTTGACCCTTTATTTAGATTCCAGTGGAAGGCATTGTCCAATCATGGCGAGAAGAAATACTCAAGATCGAGAGTGGATGGCGTGATGGCATTTTTGTTCCTTCTTTATGGTCTCCAGAAACCTCCTTCTACCTTCCCTGCATGTTAGGGGTCGACACATGCATTTGTCTACCTAACAAGATTTTTCCTAAGTTGGGCAGAGTAGAGGGCTAGCTTAACTGATCAGGATAAGCTAACCTATGATAGCACTATTGGAAACTCTTATGGTCGTTGGATCTTAGCATGAAAGTTTGGTTTCAAGTGCTACCATGATAGCACTACTAGAAGATCCTAGCATGATGAAAGTTTTGTTCCAAGAGCTATCACTAACAGACATTTTAAAACAACCTCTAAAAAGAGAATGCTGAAAATAGCTGTTAGAGGGGGTTACCTTCATTGATGTTGGAAGTAACGATGCTAAAAATTCCATCTCGGTAGTAGGTACATCGGGTTCTTGCTCCATGGTTGGTCATTGGAATAATGATGTAGCGGATATCCTTTAAACATTGCTTCGTTGGCTTGGAAATTTTGGTTGCTTCACCAAAGCTTGTCAAATGCCAGACAATTTTCTCCCCGAAGCTTGTACACTGCACTGAATGCTGATTCCAAACTTGCTCCCTATCATGCTCTTATTGGGCTTGATACTTGTCGGGTATGACATGTGCCACCAGTCGTTGTCTGTCTTCGTGCTACACAGGCATCGACTGCATATCATGACCTCGACGTTCTGACCATGCTTGTGGTTACTGATTCTTCATTGCCTTTGTGGTGCTTAAGACAGAGCTTTGCTTGCGATCAGAGGTGTTCTATGCCCACCCAAGCATGGATGATAGCATGATACGATATATGATCCATAACACAATGCTAACATTTTCCAAAAAGGACAAGAGGTTGAGCACAAGAATGTCGGCCATGGGGCCTCGTCTCTCGTGTGGGGAATGAATTCCTCCTGCAACAGGTTAGTGTACAACATATACAGGGGTCCAAAATATGCATGAAGAGCATTAACTATCAGGCCCGTTGTTCACAAAGTGCTAGCAAAATATTTCAATCAAAACATAGCACAAAGCATGTTGCTAAACCATGACTTTCATCTCTACAACTTTACTCAAATTCCTCGGTCTAAAAAAAATGGGTACATTTTTGAAACATCACCGGGATTTTTGTGTCTCCATGAAACTTGAGAGATCCAGCTAGCTCAAGGATCGCGGTTCATGAACTAGCATGGAACATCACTACCAAAGTCTACACATAGCTCATTTATCCCGACACATCGTTTGATAAAAAGAGGCTAATCCAACCTAAGCACCACGCTTAATTTGAAAATTAGCCTCTAGGCACACAATGGCCCAAGCTATGCTTTCATGGTAAACTTTGGGCAGCATGAACAAGCATGATCAAGATTTACTTAACGAATAAAGCAAAATCAAAAAGATGGGTTTCTATTTTTTTCTTTTTTTTTTAATTTTCAAATAAAACGAAATAGTAATAACAAAAGGATGAATAACTGAATAATATTCTAACTCGGCGCTTCCCCAGCAACGGCACCAAAAAAACTTATTGGCGGTTCTTAGCCTACCGGATTTTTCTCCGCAAGCGCACGAAGAACGCTGTAGCCTTTCACCCGGGAGTATTCTAAGGTATCGTATTTATCCACAGGGAAGCATGTGATGCCCCAGGCATCTCAGTGCATAATCATCTTTCATACATGAAGCATGCATCATAAAGCACATAATCATAGTCTATGTTTGAGCATCATGAGCAAACTTGATATAAATGCAAGTTTCCAAACTCTGTTTTTGTATGTGTGGTCTCTGTGTTTGTAGTCATAACTTCAATTCCATTGAGTTCTGGGTGAAGTTTATATTACCAAAACTGTAGGTCGGGATGTGGTGAACAACTTTATTAATTAGGGCTTGAGCATATATTAAGGTTTACATGGTGATTAGAGTCATTTTCTATCAACACAGAAAACCAGTTCAAAACTGACATGTTTAGTATAATCTCCAATTTTCTCTAGCCTACAGCCTTTTTTATGCAATTCCCAAATTGGATAAGTTGTAGGTCTTGAAATTATAAGAAACATTTCCAAAAGGCACTCTGGGTGATAATGCTCTGAAAAAGGATTTTTAAATTTCACAAGCAATAAAGGTCCACTGTCCAACTATGGGGCTGCTGGTTAAATTCAAATCATACTTCCACTTGGATCTGGGTGTTGAACCTTTCGACAAACTTGTAGAGCTCAAAGAGTACAACATTTCATCCAATTGGCATGTTTCCAAAATCGGGCTCTAAATAGGTTAAAAATGCAATTTCAGAGGGGGAGAACACACTTGGGGCTGTTTTTGTTTGGAGCCTATGACAAGTGGGCCCCCGTGTCGGGGCAACACCCTATCACGGCTGACGACCACCGCGTGGACGCCGGCGTACGGGCAGCACCCTCCGCCCCCGGATTGTCACCGTGGCCGCGGCGTTACGAGGAGGAGCCGTCCCCGGGCTCTCTCTTTCCTTCCCCTTCGCCATTTGCTTACTCACCGCCTCGCTCTCGCCTCGCCCGACCAAGCCGCCATTGGCAAGCTCGAGCTCGGACCCGAGCTTCGCCACCGCCGCCGGCCACCCCGCGCCATGAAACCACCACCACCGCAACCGCCTCGCCCTCGCACACCCGTAGACCTTGACCTCGTCGCCATTCCCCTCCCCATCGCCGAGATCGACATCGCCGCGACGTCCTCGCCGCGCCGGTGAACGCCGTCGCCAACCCAGTTCACCGCCGTCCCACGCCTTGACCGCGCCACTACCCTCGACGAGACCTACACTAGGTTGACTCCCTCACTCACGCGCACCAATCGCGCCCCGTGTCGCGGCTCCGGCAAGCCCAGGCTTGTCGGCGCGCGCCTCGCCGCGCGGCCCACGGCCGGCGTGAGGAGGAAGAAGGAGGCTAATCTTTTTAGATCTAGCCCCTTGGTTTCCTTCTTTTTACAGTTTAGCCCATGCGCTGTTGGTTGAGTCTTGTAGATCTTGCATGCTAACCCCTGAAAGTTAGGTTTAATTATGATCTAGCCCCTGGATCTATTGTTTTTCCATTTTCTTTTGTTATTTTCGGCTGAAACTTTGAAAAATAATATAAAATCAAATAAAAATCCAAAATGGACAAACTCAGTGGATATGAACTCCTTATAAAATGCTCTACATAGTAGGGATGATGAGATGTTGTGCATGTATAGTTTGCCCTTGGATCTGCATGTGCATGTTAAATCAAGTTAATTGGAAAAGGTGAACTAAATGAACCCCAAAAATTATGAAACTTGGACAGTAGCATGCTTAGGGTGTCTTGACACTATGTGAAATTTTATAGCCTTAGCATTGCTCATTTGTTCACTGTTTTGCATTTATGTATATTATTGTTGCATTAAATCAAGTTATAAAATGAAAGCTATATGAAATAGTCTCAAAGAGACTTTCTGGAATTTTTACTAGGCTTTGGTTAGCCTAAGTAGCTCAGTGATGCAATATGAAGCTGTGCATGTTAATTTTGAGATGTGATCTGAAAATGACAAAAAGGCTCCTAGCTAGGAAAGAAAATAGGAAAAGGTGCATCTAAAATGCTAAGGAAATTCCATGTAAAATATGGTAGCTTGTTGATGATGTCAGTTTCCAGAAAGTATTTTCTTGTAGGTTTTATTACTAATGTTCTGACCTGCATGTTTATTTCACAAAATCTTTATATGGAAAATAGATGTCCTGCAAAACTAATGATATTTCACTTGTCAATTTTTGTACATGCTGTTTGTGTTAAGTAGTGCTCACTGAATAAATTTCATGACAAAATTCCACTCCTACAATTTATGAAAAATATGGAAAGTTGATAGGCTGATATCTTGCAATAATTTTAGAAAAATAAATATAATTCTGCTAGGGCTGAAATTTTGGCAGTGGCTTATCACAACATTGACCTACATGTCATAAATAATTGAGCCCAATTGGGGTTGTGTAGCAGTATGAATCAGACCCGAGAATCTTGGTATACTAAAACTAGGTCTATGCCCGTGCTTCGCCACGGATACAACAACTGTCAATACAAATGTGGTTTGGTAGGTGTCATACGGTGATCATAATGCTACTACTTTCACATGTACATTAACCGCACATATGCATCTTTTTTTTTCGAAACTACAGTCCTGTTTTCTATGGTTTCTAAAACACAAGCGGGATCAAAGTTTGTTCCTACCTAGAGTAGGTGCATATTTGTCCACATTGATGCTACTACTTTCACATGTACATTAACATAATTTAAGGCACATTAAAAATCATATTCATCAACTTCACAGAATAGCAACTCTTCGAGCTACCGAAGCATACATGTCCTCAACATCTCATCATCCCCCTATTCTTAACTCAGTTGCAACCACATGTCAACAACTTTGCAGTCTTGCAAAGAGCATGCACGCACACATCATCAGAAAATAGATTATTATTAGGCCTGCTAATTGTAATTACTTTTTGTGATACTCTTAAGTTCTTCAGAATTATAGAGCCCTCTTTCAAAAAGTATATATTTGCACATCAGAAACAAATAGTAATAAACTTTTTTCTGAGGAAATATACACAAATTGTATAACACCATATTAGTTCAAAATGCATATTGCTTTTAGACTTTTAGTTGCTAATTCAGCTCGCTCCCTTGCTATAAGCAAGACAAACGTGGAAAGTGTCTAAAAGCCAACAACTGTCTTAGGTCATGTCCTGCCTTAATTAACAGGCTTCTCGCCTTGGACAGGAGTTGATAGTTTGCCTAACCTGGACAATTTCCCAAGGGTGATGGATTTCATATCAAGGCACTTATGCAGAACAATTACAAGCCCTCCAAGCGCCATCCTAGAAAAACAAGGGTAAAATGATTGAAGCGCAATCTGGTGGCATCAATAGATGAAAAAGGGTGTTCATATATAGTCACAAAGAAAGAAGAAATCAATCGAAATTGAGGACAATAGTTAATTCGCAGTTGGCTGGTCAAAACTCTAACAAGGTAATGATAGCATGACAAGGGTCCTAAGAGAAAATCTTTCATAGTAAAAAATTCCATCTCATGACATACATAGCTTGTCATCATGGCAGGGCCTAAAACTAAAAACAATCTTAATAGAACGAGGCATTGTTTGATGAAACAAAATTCTTAAGAACAAGGAGATATAGCAAACCTTCTTTAAATAAACACAACTCAGAACTAACATTGGTCTTCAGAGAAAGTGCTCATCAGGTTTAAATTGTTGTAACAGGTTATCACAGTTTAGGTTCATGTTATTGCACCTACTGTACAATGTTAAATCACACTTTTGAAATCATGGAAGCATCAAAGAGGAACATGTACTACAGCAATGTTAAATTACAATTTCGTGTGGTTTAGCCTACAAAGCCATAGGTATCTGTTTTGCTGAGAAAAATAATTTGCGCACAAAACTCTTTGTTTCTATGCTTTCCATCAGAAATGCATAGTGCCTGAGACAACAATTTGTTCAACCGAAACACACATGGACAACAATTTTCTTCAGCTGATATTTGCCACAACCATCTTCAAGCTTTGGGTCTACAAGTTCAATCACCTAGCCTATACAACAAGAGGAAGAGGAAGTCGACTGAACTTAAACCGTATATTATTCCTTTCTCGTATTATGTCATTTCTCCATTATGCTCAAGCATTGTATAAGACTTCAATTGGAGCAGTCAATAGATCTGCTTCCACTTGTAATGACAATTTCTAGAAGCTGAACACCGAAGGAGAATATGTCAGTCTATTCATGGACAATGCCAGACATGAAGTATTCTGGTGCCAACTACTCAGAGTGGTTTAAAAATATAAATCAAAATGCAACATGCCAATTTTCAAAATAAGCACTGCTCTTATCCCAATGTGCCTTCTAGGCTATGAAAGAATCATGAGTTCAGTTCTTTTGTAGCCACTTTGCTAGCCAACGTCTGAAATCTGTTACAAAGACAACAACCATCTTAATCAAGTCATGTTACCATAGTTTCAATTTGTTGTCTAGTAGAAAAAAATTATAAACATTGTAGTTCATACAAATGATTGTCTGTTCCTTAGATAATACGAAGAAGAAAACTATTTAGTCACAATAAATTTACCTGAGGTCCAATGTTATTGCCAAGATGTACATTAAATGCCTTGATATGAAGGTGCATAATCTGATCTACAGAAAATTGGTCCTTAGCCCAATTCAAGAGTGCAGATGAAGAAAATTCTCACCCAGCTGCAAGAAACAATAATGGGGAGAAGAACTAATCTCACCTGGGCTCAGCAGCTTGCTGTATCTAGGGTCTAGGAGTCAGCTTGATCGGCCAAGTACTATTTGGAAAGAAAACGAAGGAATCAATGATAATGGTTGAAGTTACCATGACATTATCAATGAAATCAAATAAGAAAAGACGGGCAAAGAAGCAATCATGGCATCGATATTTGTCAGATAAAACACTTCTTTGTCAATAAAACAACTATCAAAGGCAAGAAAAGAAATAGAAAAAACACCTGCAACTATGTCATGGAATTAAAACACTTCTTTGTTGATTTAAGTCAGCCATTGCTAGCTTCTCAGGATGCTCAGGACATTCTTCATCCTGATGGGTTCAATACTATATCAATCTCATTTTCCTTGAGCCGGTAATGGAGCTAGATAGTAAAACAAAGAGCATTTTGTGGTACACAGAAAGGTGCGACACACGTATGCTTGCAAAAACATCTCAATTCCGTTAAAGTGATCCTAAGTGACTGTCAGGAGCAACATGATTTAATTGTGCACACGTATCATCTCCATTTAATAAGGTAGCAATGGTCAGTTCATGAAACAACATTTGTGAATAATTACCAATTTGCGCACAAGTGCGCAGTGAAGTACTCTAAAAACATAATTGACTTATCTGAAGCATAACTAAGTTCTTCAGCTATCTGAATTTTTAGAAATACATGGCATGCTTCGAGTTACTGTTATTTCTAGAAATTGTAGTTTCAATAAAATAGAGATTATTGATTACTGATCATCAATTTGGTGTACACAACGGCAAAAGCTAGCAATATATAGATAAGCTAGAGGTGATGAAGTGAATGCACAACAGTATCACAACACAAAGGCCTGATCTCACCCTTAACACATTAAGATCATGGGAAGGCAATGAAAAGATGCCTTTGACCCTAAGAACCTGAAACAAAAAGAAGATTAATGCAATAAAAATTTCAAAACTTTAACAAGGAAGAATGAAGAGGCGATGCTTGCAGTACAGCACCTACTGAGATTGGGAGGATGTGGCATGTTGCTTTCTTTGTCAAATGTGACCCCATGCTAACTTGTTCAGTTTTGAATCTTCTGATCTAGCGGCATTAGATGGAGGGAATATCATTTATAAATAAGCATTTAGAATTAATCCTGAACACATGAAGTTGGGGCAAAATGCATACTTACAGGATATGCATCAATACGTCAATCCATGGTTGATCTTGCTTCCTGCTCACCTGCTTCTCGACAAAGGAAAGGTGAGGTAGAGTGGTAGACACACATGCCTTATCTGCGCCTGCAGGCACACATCAAGCCCGCGGCGAGGATGAAGCTAGCGAGCGAGCAGGTGATAGGCTAGGAAACAAGAGAACAGGCGACGATCCGTATTGAGGACGATCCGCTGTCCATAGAGGGGACCAGCACGCCCCTCCACCAGGGGCAACTCGTTCATCAGCGAATCCACGCCGACCCTGGTCTCGTGCTCGGGTAGTCGGCACACATGCGCAGCGGCCTGCGGCCGTGGAGGCGCGCCCAGCGCGGGTAAGGACTATGGGCTGCGCCCGCGTGCAGCGGCCGTGGAGGCGGGGCCGACGCGGGGTGCGCGGGTGATGTGATGGCTGCGGCGGGCGAGCGGGCTATGTGACGGCGGCGGTAGGCGGGATACGGCCGCGGAGCACGGGCAGGTGATGGAGGAGTGGTGCGGGGATGCGGATCGTGGGCGCGTGGAAGCCGGAGAAGGCGGCGAGGTTCACGGTCGTGGGCGCAGCGCGCGCAGGGGCGCGGTGATGGGAGCCAGGCGAGATCGAGCGGATGCAGTCGAGGAATCCGGATGCAGGGATTCGGCGGGGGCATGGGGGCGCGAGGCCACGGGGGGGGGTGGACGCCCCCTTGCTTACTTAATAGGTAGTAGTGAAGTAAAACTTGGATACTAGGCCTATGTATAGTCATGTGTGTAAGATACTATTGGTTCCACCATGATGCTTGTTGAAAGTTCCTGTGATGTTATGCATGATGGGTTGTACGATTTCTTAATAATGGTTGTGCAATTTCTTAAAGGAAGGCTTGCGAGTTTGCTGGTTATAATACGAGTTGAAAATGAGGGCACTTGGGTTTTGCATCAAACGTTATGCACCATGTTTATTCTTCTTGCACCGTATATCTGCATTTTCATACCTTTGTACTCATTTGCACTATGTCATCGCATATAGATTCTACAAACGAGGTACCGACCCAGGAGCTGCCCCTGATCGAAGAACCCGACGAACAGCCCACCTCAGATCACTGACTCATCATCCGAGGAAACTAACCCCAACAAAGAAGGTAGGCAGGACCATACTTCAACCCAGCAAATGTTATATGATTCTTGAAACCCTTTTGCATTAGACTTCCCGGCCGCCTTGGCCCTAGCACCTATACATAGAGTCCGTAGAACGAGTATGCCTAGTAATGCTAGGTACGAGTAGACACGAGCGAAAGGAGTCACTCGTTGCGTAGGTGATATTTCAAAGTTCAGAAAAATTTCACTATGGTGGAAGATTACCTTTATGCTCAAGTTTTAAGTGGAGACCGGGCGGAGATTTTATTCAGTATTTATTTTTCATGATGTCGCACTATGGACTCTGCCCGAGTCGTATAAGGCCCGTCCGTTGTTCGCCTGCTGATCGGCATAACATTGCTAGAGTGCTTATCCAGGCCATGGAACTGGTGAAATCTTACTTGTGCCATTCTAAGAACAGAGACACGTTCATACCCACTGGTTGAGAGGAAGGTGGCCCAAGGGAGCTTTGTACTCATGGTGGGGAGACCGAGATGTCGGCAGGCTCACCATGGGGGCACAGCCCGGGGGTCAGGCGGGAGTGAATCGAACTTGGGATGGGACAAGTGGAGATGGGGGCTATATGTGGGAATGTGATGGCTAGTAAGCATATACCCTTGGCATGATAGTTCTTCCTGGGAATATAAAAATCGATTCGAATCGCTGATGCTCACCAGGTGTGAGAATGCCAAATATCGCACACGGGCAACGTAGTAACTACTTGAATACCTTATCTCATGTTTTCAAATACCACATGCTTGATTATATATCCTTATGTTTTACTTTCATGCAAGTTCTTTTATTGACAATATGGGCCAATCAAGATGAAAGAGGGCAGCTGTCAAATCCTGCCTTCTTATGCAATAATGATATTGTTTAAAATCAATGACTAAGGACTTACATGACCAGTAAGCAAGCATCGCGTCAGCCGTAAGCCACTCCATTAAGTCCTACTGAGTAATTAGTACTCAGGGTTCGCCCCCACTCTTGAATTACAGGTATGGAGTTCGTCGTTTGTGCCTGCGTGGGAGGGGGAGTCTGTTCTCACCAGGACTGATGTCTTCCTTGCGTGGCTATGAGACAGCATCGGTGGGCTCGATGTTGTTTCGAAGTTTCTAGGCTTTTGTTTACCATGAACCATGAACTTTGATTTTCGCTGCGAGATACTTTTGAAAACTTATTCTATCGTATGACTTTATGTTGAGACTTGTACTTTTAATTCGAACCCAGTTTGTAACATCCTAATTTCTATTATTACTACTCTATTCAACTGCCTGTGATGATGTAATTGGTGTGACTCCTTCGAGAGTCTGATGTGTATGATGTCGGTTCCTCTGGATTGGTGTTATCGAGAGCCCGAAAGACTCTAGACGGACTACCGAGATTGGTCTAGCCTAAGTGCACTGCGAGCCAATGGTGGCAGGTGAGCTTGGTCTGGATTAAGCAGGGTGGTTCCGCCATAAAGCATTGATATAGAGATATTAAACTATCATTCATCCAGCTGTTACTACTCTTTCACGTCAACCGATAACTAGGAAAGGTTGACACCAAACACCATGGGATACAAGCCAAGCACCGTTGGCAAGAAAACAGGTAAAGCTAGGAGGACAACGAGACAGGGACGACTATAAGGTCTTCTATCTCTGCTAGCATACAAGAGCTATCCATGCTAAGGGTCGAAAGGATGTCAACAGAGTTATGACTTGCGTTGAGCGAAATTCAAGCGCCTCGAGGGGTCAGGGGGTAGATAGTAGACCACCGAAGGAGACCCGGCTAACGCCTACGAGCCTACCGAACAAACGGGCCTGGGATACACAGGCACACCACACGCTGTCACAGAGTGGGGCTACCAAGCAAATCTGCGTGGATAGGCTGGCACGCTACAAATGTGTTCAAACGAAGCTTGAACAACAATAGTTCATCCTTGGCCAAAGGAGATGAACTAACCAGAGCCTAGCGTATAGGTTGGATTGTAACACCGGCAAGCATAACAACGATCAATCTATTCTAGTTTAGCACAACTCAGGCCTCAACTTGGTATGCCCAAAAGGAAAAAGGTGCTTAACAGCTGCATACATACCAAGCGAGTAACTAACTAGAGCAGAAAGATAAGTGCATAAAGTAGAAACATGAAGTACTTGCACTTGTCAATAAAAGGAAAGTAGTGCTCAAGATAAGCAAATGAAATACATTACCGAGTACTTTCGACTGACTCCGATACAACAGACCTTCTCTAACTCCTAACTAAACACTGCTTTCAGAATGGAAGCCCCTCCCGTGCGGAGCCTCCTAGAGGGAGAAAGAGAGTTCACATGGTGTGAAATGGTACATTTTTGGAGTAGGGGAGTGCCCCTCTACTTATAGCAGTCACAAGGTTGGTGGGGGAGCAAAGGCGGTTGGTCGGGCGGCCACGTGGGCGGTCGTCCGGCCATCACGGAGGTCGGCCGACCAAGCCCATGGTCGTTTGACCATCCCCCAAGGTCGGCCGACCGTTCGATGCACCGCCTCACTTCTTCAACGCCTAGGATGCCTTCTGGAAGTCGGTTTCCGTTGATACACGTGTTGAACATGTCCGGGCGTCCAACGTGGTGACCGTGCAGGCCAAGTAATGGGCCGGGTGGCCATTTGAGGTGGTCGGTCAGCCAAGCCTAGGGTCGGCCGACCAAGCCCAAGATCGGCCGGCCTAGCAGTTCCTCGGCCTGTGTGGTGGCCTTCCGACGTTGGATTCGACTTGAGCTTGTTCCACCTGGTGTATTTGGGCTCTTGGTGACTTCCTTGGATGAATAAGATGAAGTATGAGCCATTTTGGGAGAGTAGGTGGTCGGCCGGCCATGCCTTTGGTCGCCTGACCAAGGTCATGGTCGCCCGACCGTCTCTCACAGCCTATGTTGTCAACCTTGCGACGGCCATAACTTTAGCATCCGGACTCCAAATTGAGTGAACCAAAACTCCATTTTGATTGTTTCGACAAGCTCTTTGCAATGGCTTGGTCCATGAGGGCATTTGAGATATTTCGTAATGATGTTATTTCCCATTCATTCTCAAGCCCTTTTATGTGATGATTCTCTCTTGCTCCATATGATGTTTTGTTGCACGGAATGTGAGGTTCTCCCTGTGATACATCGAAAACCACCAAAACACGTGGAATTCATCGGTGTTAGGTAAATAATGCATGAAACTTTATGTATATCCCATTTATTCACCAAGGGATTGACGGTCGAAATAGGGAAATAACGACCGTCAACAACGATTCCGCCACAGGTGGCTAGGAGTGGGGCCGGGCGGCCTGGCCCACTTGCCAGCGTCCTGTGACTTAGCCAAATTTGGCCTGTTTTCTGCTGATCTCACACCTGCAATCAAATATTCAACACAACTTGTGGAACTATGTTAGTAGCATAGGTTATTCCATACTTTGATGTATTTTCCTTCATGTTCATGGATAGTTGATGGTCGTAGGTAGTGCAATAACGACCGTCAACACTAACCATTATTCCGAATGTGATTAACCATTAATCACATAGCACGGCCATGCATTTTCTAATCCAGACACCTTGAGGGGCCCAGAGGCAATCTCTCCCATTATGTAGGAGGGGCAAATTCCATCTTGATCCACTCACATCCCAATCCATGGTTCGTAATGCACCTGAAAGTTACTTTTATAACTACCCAGTTATGGAATAGAGTTTAGTAACCCCTAAGTACACCACCACGCATGGTGAGAAACAATGGTGATCTCAGGTCAGAGGATTTAGCGGGTATATCACTCGAGATCGCTTGATGGCACATATAAACATAACAATCCCAGCAGCGTCTCGGAGTGAGTCAAATCCGACACCATGTTCTGTAACATCTGTCCACATCATTGATTTGGTATCCAATACCCATGATCTGCAAAACACGATCATTAGTCAATCCATGTGCTAGCCCTTGAATCATTATTGTCCCAGATTAAGATTATAGGCTAGGGACCATTTAGAACATGACATTTAAACAAGAGTCTCACGAAAAAGTCACGCACTCATTGATCCATTGTTTATAGTAGCATGTTCAAGGAACAACAATGAATAACATTTATTCGAAGTGAAACATAACAAATTCTCATCCGACGTATACTAGAGTCAACTTAGGTATCCAATACCCATTGCTTTCGTGTGTACCTCAAATTTAGATTATGGGAGAGGCTTCGTTAACGGATCAGCTACATGTAGATCCGTGTGCACTTTACATATCTTCACATCACCTTTATCAATAATTTCTGTGATCAAGTGATATCGCCGGAGTATATGTTTGGATTTTTGGTGTTACCTAGGTTCCTTAGCTTGAGCAATGGTCCCGATATTATCACAGTAAAGGTCCAACAGGCTCGAAGCACTCGAAACAACACCCAACTCAGAAACAAACTTTCTGATCCAAACTGCCTCCTTTGTAGCTTCCGAAGCTACAATATACTCGGCTTCTGTTGCAGAATCGGCTACCGTATCTTGCTTGGAATCATGCAGGTTGAACCGTTTCAACACCTTGTCTATATATGTACTTTGGCTTAATCCAATTAGGCGCTTAGATCTATCTCTATAAATCTTTATGCCCAAGATGTAAGCTGCTTCTCCCAAGTCCTTCATCAAGAAACTCTTTCTTAACGAGTCCTTCACAGCTTTTGTGGGCGTCATGGGCCCCAGGTACCTCATGGGCTGGTTTACCTATATCCAGCTGCATGGGCTGAGTGGTCTATCGAGCAAGGTGGGCCACGAGAAGACTTGAAAGACAAGCTGAAGCTAGCTGATAGGATAGAAACTAATCACCCGAGGATATCTGTCCCCCTGATCGCGGGGTGTAATCTGTTAAGTCCTACGTAGCCGGCTTGTAACCCCAGCTCCCTGGCCTATATAAGGGGAGTTAGGGGTTCTAGGAAAGCTCTCAGACTCTTGACGCTCTAGCGCTCAATACAATCCACACACACCTCATACAGGACGTAGGGTATTACGCGATTAGCGGCCCGAACCAGTCTACATCGCTGCTCCCTATGTTCTATATACCTTCGCAATCTACTCGCCTACCCCCCTCGATCTCTAAAACCATCGCGTGGGCTACCCCATGGTGGGCTGAGGATGTAAAGCACCGCCAGCTGGCGCGCCAGGTAGGGGCTGGTACGTGAGATCTAGAGTTTGCGATGGCACCACCATCATTTCTCAAGATCACCAAGTTTTAGCTGGGAGAGGTCTTCTCTTTTGGCTCATTCATCGCCGTCATCGACAAGTTCGGCGACATGCGCATGGTCAACGACTGTGCGTAGCCCCGGGAGTCAGGGCGCATTTCTAGTGCGCTGGTAGCCGCGACCCCGGCGGCTCACCCACACACCAAGGCTAAGCAGATTCAATCTGCGAGGCCTGCGACTGCCCTCAAGCACTCAGTGCCCAGATCCGATCTACACTCAGGTGGTCGCCTGGTCCCTCAACTGGTGAGACCAACGACGCCTAGATCCGACCTGGATCAAAGCAGCTGCTGGCACACGGTCACCTCCAAGCGCTCGGCCAGGAGGGCCCAAACCTCCCCGAGCGCACGTACATCGATGATCTCATTCAACCTTTCGGCTCTGAGTGCTCAACCTTGGGCGAGTGCTTCGCGCTCCATGTCCAAGGGTCACATGGCGCGTGGACCTAGCTCGCGTCGACCTCCCGTGACCGGCGCGGCTCCCGCTCCCTGGCCCACATGTGTGGCTTGCGATCTACTACGGCCACCTACCAGGCCGCGGGGTCTGGCTCCCGTACCAGCGGGCCTACCGTCGCCTCTCGACCGACTCAGGGATCCGACTCCCGCCGGGTATCACTCGCGGCGCGGACGGTGACAATGGCGCTAGTAACCTCAGAGACTAACTTCCCTCCCTTGTGGAGGACAGAGGTAGCCACTCCACCCCCTCGTGGGTTCCCATTTGGCCTGCGCAATGCCGCGGCCGACCACTATATCTGCTCGCGGGAAGCCATGCGCCGGCAATGACCCACGGTGGCCCCAAGCGAGTATGTGTGGCGGAACCACTAGTTTAATCTGAGCTAAACACACCTGCCACCTCTGGCTCACAATGAGAGCCAATGGACTGGCCTCATTGCTCTCCTGGTGTGATGAGTGATTGTCAATGAGCTCAATCCCTCCGATGGACTAGAGGCCCTCCGATGGACTGGAGGTAGATGATGAAGATGATGATGACCTCGATGGACTGAGGCAAAAGCGCTCCAATGGACCAGAGGCAATGCTCAGCGTCGGTCGGCCATGGAAGCTCGGTACACGGAGCGCAACGGTGGTGTAAGCCCTCCGATGGACCGCGAGGCGACTCCGATGGATTGGAGAAGCCGGGTGCCACCGTGGTGCTCCAACCCGAGTGCATGGCGCGAAGATGTGCGAGGGAGGTTTTGACGGCTTTGGCTCAAAACTGCCACCCAAGTTCAAATGACTTGGTGGGTTGGGCTCCGACTCGCCAAGATAGAAGATTGGGCCAAGACCCGGCCCAGGAAGCCCACAGAATAAAGTTTCCCGGTTTCTGACTTCAAAACCGGGGGAAGCTTCCAGATTACTGGCTACGTGGTGTACATCCAAGCGAGGCGTGGAGAAGAAGAAGATCAAAGCGTCATCGTAGTCATCCGATTGTATCATTTTCATTTCTGCCCCTTCTAGGCTTTCTAGAGTAGGGGTCTTAGTGTTAAATGGTGTCGCTAGGCCTGAGCTATATATACCTAAGTGGCTGGTCATTTAGGTGACTCTCCTACTATTAGAAAACCCTAGTCTTAGTTTCCATACCGCCAAGTGCTAAAGAGAGAAAGGAGAGCTTTAGACTAGCTTTTAAGTCCCCTAGCTAGGGTTCTTCACATCAAGAGGGAGGATGAAGGGTGGTAGGCTGTAGGAACCTTTTGTACGAACTCAATTTCATGATTAATCCAGCAATATTCCTCTGAAATTGGAGTGCTTGTGTGCAGCCCTCTCCCTTCCCCTTCTAGTTTGATTTTTGGGTGATTTCTCAAAGGCTTTTGGTGCTTTGCTTTGCCTACGAGTTTTCCCCACTTCTTTTGATGTTTTGGACTTGCAAGGATGTGGAGATTATGACTTAGATCATCTCAAACCTGCAGGTTTGCCATGAGCAAGTCGAATTTGAGTTTTCCCCTTTTCTTGCCCAAAGCTTGCCTCTTCACGAGATCTGAAATTCCCGCTAATTCCTTGATCTTTTTCCATGGATCTTTTTGGAATAGCTTTGGAATAGAGCTCAAATGGCCTATGTCAATTTTCGTGAAGATTGAACAAGGTTTGATCAGGTTTTAGGTTTGGGAACTCAAGTTCCAGGGTTCTACACGACTATCCGGTCAACCACTGGACTATCCGGTCCTCTACCGAACAGTTGGACGACGTGCACCGGACTATCCGGCTCTGGCCCTCATCCTAGCCTTTATCGGACTATCCGGTGCAGGTCACCGGACTATCCGGTCTCTACAGGACTGTCCGGTGAAGTGCACCGGACTATCCGGCGTGTGGCTATGCAGTCGGTTTTTGTTGGAGTTTTTGCCGTTCGGTTTTTGCTTCGTGTTTGCCCGAGTGATTCTCACCACTAGCCCATACTCATTGCTCTCTGTTCATCAGTGAGACGCATTTAGGCGCGGAGTGGCTACGTGGGATCCTCTTTTGTGAGTGACGTTGTTTCGCTTGACTTGCGATCTCGTGGTCGTTGAGTCTTGTGCTTCCGCTCGCTTGGTGTGTTCCCGTTCAGTGGGCGACACGAAGTGCTTGCTAGACACGTTTCCTTTCAGTGGACGGTGTCTAGCGTTTGTTGTGTGAAGTGTGTCAGTTTGCACCAGTGGGTTGTGAGTTTGAGTTTTTAAGTGCTCCTATTCACCCCCCTCTAGTTGCATGTCTCGGTCCTACAAGTGGTATCAGAGCCGGTTAGGTTTCCCATACCTTGACCGGTGAAGAAACCGTAGCGACTATGACATACTCTAGGAAGATTCCCGTCCATGGCTCTAATGGCTATCCCTACTAGAAGGGTAGGATGGAGGCGTTCCTTGTTAGCCAGAGTCAGAACATATGAGATGCTACTCAGAGTACGACTTTTGTGGTGCGTCCAGTTGCTGAGCGTATTACGCCTGAGATCGTGGCTCAGCATGAGGCGAATGCCAAGGCTGTTAACTTTCTCTTTTCCGGGCTTGGTCCTATGGATTATGAGAGAGTGAGTCACCTCAAGACGGCGCGTGAGATATGGTCCCTGCTTAGTGTACACCCTGAGGGTACCGTGACCATTAAGGCTAGGCTTGTGGAGACTTACCGGTGTGAATATGATAATTTCATCTAGAAGCCGGGAGAGTCAGTAGACGACTTGTTTGGTCGTTTTCAATCGATCATTAACAAGTTGCGTGTCAACTCTACCCCCGCTGAGCTCCCATACACCGATCATCAGCAGGCTGTCAAATTGCTGTGTGCTTTGGATAGAAAAGTATGGGAGATCAAGGTGAACTCAATCATTGAGTCGGCGGGGTATGATACGATAGGAGTAGAGGCGCTCTATAGTATGCTTAAGGCCACCAAAGTAGATTACAAGATGAGGAATTCCCTCGCTTGTACAGGTTCCAAGAGTCTGGCCTTGGCTACTATCGGTGTTTGATACCGGCAATGCACCGCGGGGTGTGTTACGTAGTGCTTTTGGGGTGGCGAAATCGGCATAGCTCGATGGTTCGCAAGGAGATGCGATAAGACACGAGGGTTCATACAAGTTCGGGCCGCGAGATGCGTAACACCCTATGTCCTATTTGCTGCAAGTTGTATTGCCTTTGCTCTCGAGGTTACAATGAAAGTTAGGGCGTTTGGTGGCTGGTATGCGACGAGATGCTAGATGTTCTACGTAGGGGTCCCTCACCCGCCTTATATAGTCCGGCAAGGCTTGGGTTACAAGTCAGTTTCCATCTATGAGTCCTACTCGGTTTGGAAGCCTAAAGAGTACACAGAATCTACAATTATACGCTTCCCTTCTCGAGTCCTACTGCTTCTGGAATCCAGAGTCCAAGCCATCTTCTTCACGTCATTCCCGAATTACAGCACTTTGACTAAATCACCATCCATGTCATCCGTCTTTGGGCCCATGAGACCAAGCAGTGCCCTGTTCGGGAGACTGCTATCTCCATTGGGCCCTTCGATGGCCCATAAGCTGAATCCATGCTGTGAGGGCCCAGGGGATATCTATCCCCCACAAGCCCCTAAGGCTCGAGTTAATTTAGGAATTAATTGACTCGAGACTCTAGAAAGAGTAACAAACTATTCATGAGTTCCATGCCCGAGTTAACATTATTTTTCATGGTGCACCGCTAGGTGCACCCCATGGGGTAGCCCCCGAGCTTCAAGTTGACTTGAGTATCAATCAGCTTAAAGATCCAAAGAATCGGAAAGAGAATATACTTAAAACCCTTTAGTCGGATTTATCAGATGCATCCTCCAAGCTCCGAGTTAATTTGAGAAATAACTGGTCCTTGCATCCAAGTTGCTATTTCTCACCCAGCTTTCCGAGTCATAGAAAGCCGACCCAAACTTCCTGCTTTTCAGATTTTAGGAAGAAGAATATTTTTCCCACAAATCCCGCACCCCATGCGGTTAACCCAAAGCGAACAAGTAGAGGGCACCGAGGAAAAACCCGTAGACCACCCAGAAAATAGGAATCTTCCAAACACGCAGCAGCCTTTGTTTTCCCAAGAAATAATTGATGCGTGGAGGAAGTCAAAACGAGCGTCCTCTTGAATTGTGTTCACAGAAAACGAAGCGGAGTGATCGTACTATAAGAGCAGAGCAATAGCCCGACCATCCCTTATGCCTCCACTGAAAACTCATTTATCCAAAAAACCCCAAGAACTTTCCACTCCCTCTCCACCATGGCCGGCGGCAAAGGGAAGAAGCGTGCACGCTCGCCGCCGCCTCCAGAGTACTCAGACTCCGACGACGCACTCCTCGGTGGCGCGTACGATGAGGAGGACTCCTCTCCCGACCGCTCCTCCAGCGAGGAGGAGAAGGTCCCTAAGGAGGCAGTGTTGCACGGCAACCCGCCTCCGAAGGAGGACGACGAGGAGCCCAACACCGACGACTCCGCGGGCTATGACACTGAGGAGCGCGCTAAGCTCCGCGGCCTCCGCCGCGCCGGCCTCCAAGACTCCGACGAGAAGGAGGAGGAGAGCGAGGAGGAGGACGATGAAGACGAGGATGACGACGACAACGACGATGGTGATGACCATGGCTCCGACAGCCACCAGGGCGGCTCCGACGGCGACGACGGCGGCTACGACGGCTGGAACGAGACCGGAGCCCTGGCACCCAAGCGCCGCCGCACCACCGGGCCCTCGGCCGGGCCGTCCTCCGACCACTAGGCGCACCAGCACCACCACCATAGATTAGTAGTAGCAGTAGCTTAATCCATCTATATGTAATCCATGTAATGAACTATACGTATATGTATACATAATGAAATCCATCCTATTATGCTTCACATTTGAGATCTTGTCTATTCTTGTTCTTGTCTTTGAAATCAAGCGTCCGAGTCAAACTCATCTTTTGAGTTCTTAAAGTAAAATAGAAACCGACGAACGACTGAAGAAATCACACTTCACTTATGCCCAGAGGATAGGCAATACATCATTTGTTGTGCCGAGTTAAATTCTGTTCCAGAGAATTCATTTTCTGAGTGATAGAGAACGCGTTCTTATGCTAAGAACCCCGGCTGAATAACCATTCTTCTCAAGAAACAATCTGACTCAAACTACCACTCAATCGCAGAATTTCCCAAGTCAACCTAAAGAAGCATGAAATCTGAGTTAAGATAACAGCAGTCACGGTTTCCGTCAACTTCTCAAGGACTGTTGCTGACGGCGTCAGGGTTATTTGAGATCTATATTGAGAGCCGATTTCATCCATCTAAGTACTATGCTACCATTCTCTCCCTTTGAGTCCGCCGCCACCACTGCTTGAATCAAAGAGCGCTACTCCTTTCTCCCCTGCTTGAATCCACAATTTGATAGAAACATCCACACCAATGGCTCCCAAGAAGAGAACCCTAAGTGAGCACGGAAACACTAGTGAGGGCCTGCCACACAGTGAGGACCGGCAACTACCCTCTCCGTACCTAGCCTACTGGCCCTCCACCGTTACTGAACCCATGCTAGAATCACTAGTAGCTATGTGCGTTTTGCCACCAAAAGAAGTGGCGAACTGGAGGGTCTGCGGAAAGAAAGATGACGCCGCACCAACTGGAGACACCCATGAGGCGACGGTATTTGCTCCCTTCTTCGTCCGCGGATTAGGCCTTCCGGTGTGCTCTTTTGTGAGAGGCTTTTACAGTTCTATTCCATCAATTTGACACATTTGAATCTGAATTCTGTGCTCCAACTCTCGATATTCGTCCATTTCTGCGAAGCATTTCTTGGGATTGTCCCTCATTTTGGTTTGTGGAAGTATCTGTACCACTGCAAACCTGGTCTACAGGATGGAGTGTTGCAAGTCACTGGAGGAGCCAGCTTTGAACTTTGGAAGAACCGCAAGTCTGTATACTTGGACATCCCACTTTCAGATAATAATAGAAGATGGCACTCTGAATGGTTTTATATAGAGAACCATGAAAATTCACTTCCCTCGAGGTCTGGTAGGCCGCCTGACAACAAACTGGCAAGCTAGGAGGAAGGGCCAACTGCTGAAGAACAAGCTGAGGTGGACGTGTTGTTGGAGGAAATAGCCAGGTTGAAAGAAAATGGCCTCACTGCCCATGCAGTAGTAATAGACTTCGTATATCGCTGCATTCAGCCACTGAAAGATAGAATATACCCTGCATACCTGTATGTCAGAGCCGGTGACCCTACCTGAGAGATGCCCCGAGCTATGACTGAAGAAAGTGTTAAGGCCTGAGTTGAGTTGATGCTGAGAGGCGAAGCTCACAATGAGGGTACTCCCAGGCCATATTTTGCCTGGCATCTGACTCCCACTGTAAGTGATCCCACTCTTATTTCTGTGACTAAACTTACTTGTAATCAGTTCCTGACATGTAGAGTTAATGCAGAGCAATATATCCAAGTTCCTATCAGATCCGCTGTCTTCTGGCACCGATAGGCTATCGAAGCGACAGTCTGAGCTATCCACAGAAGAAAGGGAAGCCGTTGTTGCTGCTGCTCATGGTGCAGGAAATGACCAGGAGCATACCTTCATAGTAATACAGCATACAACTCAAACTACCCAAGAGACAGGAATGAGCAATATCAACAAAGCAGCCCGCAAGTGTGCAGCCATCTCAGGTGTTGTCAAGACTCGGGCTACAACTGGTCAGGGGCGCACTAAAGCCAGTGCTACTGGTACCACAGTGCCACGAAAACACAGGACGGGCAAGAGAACAATTAAGGATGTCACAAGCTCCCCCGAGTCAACAGGAAAAGAGCAAAAGAGCAAGAAATCTAGGTACTCCTCACACATAGTAGCCAAAATTGATGATTCGTCAGTTGGAGTTAACTGGAACCGCTTGATAGATAAGGATGAGGAAGACGAAGAGGAAGCTCAACTCCATCATCGTGAAAGACAATCTAAGAAAAACCATGATGATGCCTCAGTAGACCCTTCAGCACCTATTCTTCCACCAAATGAAGATGAAATAGATCTAACTGCTGAAGAATTGAATTTAGATCAGATTATCAGGGATACTTGCAGACTTTCCTTCACATTATGTACTGATGATGATATAAGTCCATTGTCAGCATGCTCCAAGGACCAAGGGCTTGAGAAACCAAGCCCCCGAGAATCAACAGAGCTAACACCTGGAGACTCGGCAACAGAAGGGCATGCATATACAGTGCTAACAGAAATTCCCTAGGTCGAGACTGAAACCTGAATGGATGAATCGGCTGAAGTTGCTACTGAGGGACAAACATCAACAGAGAATTGGCAAGAAGTACTAACTGGCTCTATCTCTGAAGAACTTCAACATACACCTGTGCCCGAGCCATTGCCCGAGGCTGACGTCACTCAGGATCAACAAACTGAGATCAACATGGAAGCTGCTCCTTGACCAACTTCAGAGGTGCCAGAGACAGTGTTCGAAAGAAATGTTGAAGAATGAAGAATCTGACTGCCCTGAAGCAAACGCAGAAGTGCAACCTGCAGAAGAAGAACAAGTTGATGCTCAAGTTGTAGTTGAGGCAAGCAATACCTGGCCTCCTTAAATTGAGTCAGATAGCGCCGACGACCGTCAATTGGCGCTAACAACACCAAGCTCAAGGCTACTATCTGCTGTTGAGGTATGCTAATCTTCAACGTTTCACATCTCACTTTGTCCTTATCATCTAAATAGCTCGAATTGTTCCCTGCAGGATATGCTGAAGATGCTACAAGGTGGAGTACAACAAGCCAGCATGATCCGTGAGAAGATTGCTGCATTTCCCAGCCATGAGGTCGTCACATTGAGGTAGCAGCTAGCTGATTTTGAAGCCGCTCGCAAAGCTAAAACAACAGATATGTATCCAACCTTTTTGCACTGGTCAATAACTAAGTTCTCGAGCTAGTGAATATTCCTTGACAGCTGCTGCTGCTGAGATCAGCCGTCTGAAACAAGCCGTGGTACTCATGAAGCAGAATACCGCAATGCTATTCTGGACAGAGACCAAGCTCGTGATGCAGCAGCCGACCTACGCAGACAGCTAGACAGCGAGAAGAAAAAACATGAGGTAACTTGTCAAGAATCTCAAATAGCATATTCCCTGCTCACAGAAGCATATGAATTGTATCGTTCCACAGGAGAAATGCAGAAAAAGACTGATGAGTGCCAGCAACTGCAAGCAAAACTCCAAACTATTCAGGAATCTCGAAACGGATTTGAGAAATCATTCCGTGAGACTGTCAGTTCTTTGGAGGCTTTGAAGAACAGCCACTCCTTAACTTGACAGGCACTTAAAGACAAAGAAGCTGAGTTAGCTGAGTCTCAGAATGCCCATGACAACATGAAGAAGGTACTTTCTTCCGCACAGCCTGCACTGAAAGAATCTCGTGATGAGGCCACACAACATGCTCAAGTGCTGGAGTCCTTCAAGAAGAACTACGAGACCAGCAAGAAGAATTGCAGCAGACTAAAGGATGCCTATGAGAAGGCAAAAGAAGCTGCTCTAGCCGCAAACACAGCTCTGACCAAGATTCTAGACATTTGTGCGCCAGAGAAAGATGCATCACGTCCCCTGGGTGACCGAATAGCCACCTTTGCGGATGATCTCAAGGCAAGAACCTCTCAGCGAGTGAAAACCATTCTCGCTCGTGTCCTCGTGGTGATCAAGAAGTCACAACCCAACATAGACTTGGCGAGTCTGTCAGCAGGGGTGAAGAGTGAGACCCAAAATACCAAGCATGAGGATGAGGCCCGATGATTGCTGAACTCCTTGTAGGCGACAATGAATAGACAATTGTTCCCATGTAATGCAGTGAACTGAGTGCTATGTTATGCTCTTTAGATCGGTACTATCCTGTAAAAAATAGTTAGTATGCTTATAAATGAAACAACTAATGTATGCTTACCTGGAGGTTGTATCTGTTATAGAAAAAAGGAACAGCGACTTGAGTTAATGTAGCATTAAAGATGAGAATGAAAATAAATACGATGATAAAGAAGGAGTGCATTGCGAGAAAGAGTTATATGATGAAGCAAAGACATGTAGTATCGGGCTATAGGTCGTCGAACCTAAGCCCGTTGTCTTTTGTTTGACTGGGGCCCTGTTTGCTCCCCGATGTGAGGTCCTGCAAAGGTATGTAGCACCGTGCTGTCGGTCTTCCGACCTAGGCCGATTGCCTTTGTTTGGTTAGGGCCCTGAGTGCTCCCCAGGCATGAGTACGAACGAGAGAATGTAACACCGTGCTGTCGGTCGACTGACCTAGGCTAATTGCTCTCGTGGTGGGGCCGGAGTCATCCCCGTCAAGAGTAAGAGTGGGCATGTAACATTGTACTGTCGGTCGACTGACCTAGGTCGATTGCCCTTATACTGTGAGTAAATAATGCAAACGAGAACAGAGAAAAACTCAGAATGCCTGCCCCAAGAGTGCTTTATTCATAGAGTATAAGGAGTACAATGAAGACAGAGTATAAAGAACAACACTAGCCGCTAACTCTAGAAAGCACTAGGAGGCATTAAGCATAAAATCTGCGCAAGTGCTCTATGTTCCAAGAGTTGCCGATTGGCGTCCCGTCCATTTGAGATAGACGATACGATCCTGGACGAGTGAGTTCTGTGACGTTGTATGGGCCTTCCCAGGGAAGAGACAACTTATGTTGTCCAACGGTCTTGAGCACCCTACGTAGCACCAATTCCCCTATTGAAAAGGAACGAGGCCTCGTGTATCTGTCATGATAACGGCGTAGAGTCTGTTGGTAGCGGGCTGACTGAATAACAGAGTTCAGGCGCTCCTCCTCGAGTAAGTCGATCTCTTCGATGCGTGTTGCCTCGGCTTCGGCAATATCCTTGAAAACCAATCGTGGGGTTCCAAACTGTAAGTTGGCGGGTAATACTGCCTCCGACCCATAGACCATTAAGAAGGGCATGTTGCCCACGAGTGCTTTGCTAGGTTTCGTTCGAAGGCTCCAGACCACGTATGAGAGCTCACGTATCCACTTCCAGCTAGCTTCTCGTTCTTGTCAAAGATCTTCTTCTTGAGTGCTTCCAGAATCATGTCATTAGCTCGCTCAACCTGCCCATTGGCTCTAGGGTGAGCCACCGAGACATACTTGATTTTGATGGACCTTTGCTCGCAGAAATCAAAGAATTCTGAACCCGTAAAATTGGAACCTAGATCTGTGATAATAGACTTCATGACCCCAAAGCGAAAGATGATGTCTTGAATGAACTCGATTGCTTTGGTGGATGTCAAGGAGGCAATAGGCTTGTACTCGATCCATTTGGTGAACTTATCAATAGCAACCAACACATGAATATATCCACCATGAGCTTTTTTGAAAGGGCCAATCATGTGCAGCCCCCAGCATGCAAAAGGCCATGACACCGGTATATTCTGCAGCTGCTGTGCTGGAAGATGGTGCTGCTTGGCGAGGTATTGGCAAGCCTCACAACACTGCACTAATTCAGCAGCATCCTTCTTTGCTGCCGACCAATAGAATCCGGCCCTGAACGCCTTCCCGACCAAAGTCTGTGAGGCGGCATGAATTCCACAGACTCCAGCATGTATCTCTTTTAACAGACTCTGCCCTGATGAGGTATCTAGGCATTTTAACAGAACTCCTAGGGCGCCACGCTTATATAACTCATTGTTGATCACAGTATAGTTGGAAGATCGCCTTGCCAATCGCTCGGCTTCTGCTTTATCATCTGGAGTTTCTTCATTTAAGATGTACCTGATGATAGGGGCCCTCTAATCAGTCGGCATATCACCCCGAGTTAAGATGTGTCGCTCGGGTGGTATATTCAGCTCATCTAGCTGAATACAGGGATGATGAAGCTCCTGAACGAAGATACCAAGGGGCACTTTGGCTCGTGATAAGCCCAGTTTAGACAGAATATCAGTGTCCACGTTGCGATCCCGATCCATATGAATGTACTCCAAGCCTTGGAACCTGCCCTCTAGCTTACGAACTGCTTCGCAGTACTTGTCCATGCTGTTTATAGAGCAGTCCCACTCCTTGTTGACCTGATTAATGACCACCAAAGAGTCTCCATAGGCCGTCAAGCGCTGAATTCTGAGTGATATGGCTATGCGCAGACCATGAAGTAAAGCCTCGTACTTAGCTGCATTATTGGAAACTGGGAAAAGAATCTATAGCACATAGCATTATTGGAAACCGGGAAAAGAATCTATAGCACATACTTGAGTTTTTCCCCTGCCGATGAGGTAAACACAACACCGGCGCCGGCTCCTTCCAGCTTTAATGAGCCATCGAAATACATCTTTTAGACCTCCACGATTTCTGGCTTCTTAGGGACCTGGTGCTCAGTCCACTCGGAGACAAAGTCAACCAGCGCCTGGGTCTTGATGGCAGTGCGAGGACGAAACTCGATGTCGTGAGCCCCAAGCTCGCAGGTCCACTTGGCAATACGCCCTTTCGCCTCCCGATTCCACAAGACTTCTGCAATTGGAAACTCAGTAACCACTACGATCTTATGCTCCTCAAAATAATGACGCAGTTTATGTGCGGTAATGAGAACTGCATATAATAACTTTTGAACTTGAGGATACCTGATTTTAGAGGGGCTGACGACCTCACTGATGAAGTAGACTGGGTGCTGCTTGGGTACTGCGTGTTGTCCGTCCGGCCGCTCGACCACCAATGCGGTACTGATCACATGAGTCGTACAAGAGATGTAGAGGAGTAGATTTTCATCTGGTGAGTCGGCAGTAGCATGATTGGGAGATTTGAGTACAGGAGGCGTAGCCAAGAACTTTTCAGGGCTTCTAGAGCTTCTTGAGCCTCTGTGGTCCATTGAAACCGATCTACCTTCTTGAGAAGTTTATAGAAGGGCATGCCACGTTCCTGAGTTGCGAGATGAACCGACTCAAGGCCGCCATGCACCTAGTCAACCTTTGAGCGTCCTTTTGCGATCTGGGAGGGTGCATCCAGAGTATGGCTTTGACCTTTTTGGGGTTAGCTTCGATTCCTCTGTTGCTAACAATGAAGCCGAGTAACTGGCCCGCGGGGACCCCAAAAACACACTTGGTGGGATTAAGCTTCCACCGAAATTTCCTCAGGCTGTCGAACACCTGTTGTAGATCGTCAATGAAATCCTCCGCGTTTTTGGTCTTGATTACGACGTCGTCAACGTAGGCCTCGACACGCTTGCCCCAGTGGTCAGTGAGGCAAGTCTGGATCGCTCTTTGGTACATGGCACCAGCGTTCTTTAACCCGAAAGACATAGAAATATAACAGTGCGCACCAAAAGGTGTGATGAACGCGGTTTTCTCCTGGTCCTCGACTGCTAAGCTAATCTGGTGATAGCCCGAGTAACAATCGAGGAAAGAGAGTAGCGAACAACCGACCGAAGAGTCAATGACCTGATCTATACGAGGCAAACCAAACGGGTCCTTAGGGCAGTGCTTATTGAGATCGGTATAATCAACACATATCCACCTGTCCTTTTTATTCTTTTTGAGAACGAGTATAGAATTTGCAAGCCACTCGGGATGCATGACTTCTCTAATAAAACCGGCAGCCTTCAGCTAGGTTAACTCTGCCCTAATTGCCTCTCGCTTTTCAGGAGTAAATCGCCGCAGCCTCTGCTTGATGGGTTTTGCATTGGGGAAGACCTTGAGTTGGTGCTCGGCCAATTTCCTCAGGACCCCAGGCATATCCGCAGGCTTCCATGCAAACATGTCGCGATTGGCCCTTAGGAACTGGACGAGCGTGTCTTCCTATTTGGGAGGAAGAAGAGCGTTGATGGCAGTCGTCTTGGTCGCGTCCGAGGGATCGAGGCTTATCTCCTTCGTAGGGACCGCCGGTTGTATCGCTGCACTTGACGCCGCTTCTTGAGCCAGGATCTGGAGGTCTTCCTGTGACATGTGAGCTGCGTCCGCCTTGAGCTTCTTCTGCGCCGCCATGCTGTTCTGTTCGAGAGCTATCTGGATTGCTTCCAGTACACACTCCGAAGCTCCCTTGAAGTCTGCTCGTATGGAGAGAACGCCGACTGGAGCTAGCTTCTTGAGGACGAGGTACGGATAGTGCAGGATGGCCATGAATTTGGTGAGCCCAGCCGCCCAATGATGGCGTTGTAGACAGAGTTGAAGGTCAGGACCTCGAAACGCAGCGTCTCTATGCGGAAATTTTCCGCGGTGCCAAAGGCGACCGGCAGGTGAATATGCCCGAGCGGATACTCCTCCGTACTTGTCATGATTCCAAAGAATGGCGTATCTGATCTTTTGAGTTTGCTGAGGGGAATCCCCATGTCTTGCAGAGTTGGAGGGAACAGGACATTGATGCTTGCCCCGCCGTCGATCAGCACCTTCTTGAGTCGAGTGTCACTGACTATGGGATTTACTAGCAACGGGTACTTGCCTGGCTCATCAAAGTTGAGCCACTGATCTGCCCGACTGAAGGAGATTGGCTCGTGGGACCAATCGTATGGCTGTGGCGGCTCTGAGGTGGCCACGTTGATCCGCCGGTCTTCTAGCTTCTGCTGCCGCTTGCTTGCATGGGCTCCGTGTACTCCCAGGATGAAGTTGACTTCCCTGTTGACGTCTGGGAAATGTTGACCATGGCCTTCATTCTGGCATTGCGGAGGCTGATTCCGCAGCGGGGGGCAGCGGCAGCGTTGCAGGCTGCGGCATGGGGAGTTGGCCACGCGCCACCATGGCTTTGAAGTCGCAGCAGTTCTGGAGAGTGTGGCGCATGTCTTTGTGCGTAGGGCACGGCTCGTCGAGGAGTTGATCGAGCGTCCGAGCCGGAGCGGGAGGCGGGCCACGTGGACGTGCTGGAGGTGGCACCATGACGCGGACCTCCTCGCGAGGCCTCTTGTCCCAACGACGATCCTGCCGTGAGGATTCTTCGTGCTTCTCTTGCTGGCCCTTACCCCAATCGTCCTATCAGGGGCGGACGAGGTGGCGAGCATGTTCGTCCACTGTGATGTAGTGATCTGCATCTTGAAAAAGGCGCTCCAAGGTAGTGGGCGTTCTTTCCAGTATGTGCTTGACGAAAACTTGATCGTTCGACCCCTGGAGGAAGTCATCGATCACCGTATCCTCAGAGACATCGGGGATGCGATTCCTTAGGGCCTGGAATCACTTGAGGTACAACCGCAGGCTTCTGAGTCCTTGTGCCTGATAGTTTTGAGGTCCCATCGCTGCGCCGGCTTGTCGGAGAGTGACTGAAAATTAGCAACGAACAAACGACAAAAGTCACCCCAGTCTTCAATGTAACCCCGCCTGAGGTGGCGAAGCCATCGAAGTGCTTCAACTTGATCGGGATGTAGGCCGTCATGAGATCTTCCGATGCATTGGCCACTCGGGCTGCGGTGGTGTACACAGCCAGCCAATTCCGCGGGTCCATCTTTGTTTCGCATTTTTCAATATTTGAGATCTTGAAATTGGGCGGCCAGTCGACGTCCTAAATCCTCCGACCAAAGGCCGCCACGACTGCTTTAGAGCTTCCAGCTGGGTTGCCACGGTTCTCATCTGGACGACGCCGTGGGGACTGAGGGCGGAGGTCATCCCCATCCTTGACTCGGGATACAGGGCTGTTGACAGAGGCAGCTCCCGAGTGACCTCTAGCAGCTGGAGCGCACTAAGGAGGTCGTAGTCCCGGTCGTAATTCGTTCTCCGCTTCAACTCAAGTTGGTGTCGCTGAGCACGAGATTGGTCGATGTTGAGACGCGCGTCACGATTGTCATTGATGATCTGCCGCGCATCTGCTGCCCCAGGATGCCTAGGTATGAGGTGATCTGCTACCCGAGTGAGAATGTTCTTGATGGCCTCTCCATCTTCGTTATTGGGGAGGAGCTCGCAGAGCTTGGCTAGCACCCCACTTGCTTGACTCGGAGTTTCCATCACTGCTTCGAACTCTTTTAGAAGATTGCGTCCAGGAAGCACGGCTGCCCCCCGGCGCCGCCAGCTTGCTAGTCACGACGCTACTGTCGGGCTTTGTTCCTGCGCCGTTGACTCTGAACCTCTTGGTCGTTTTCGCTGTCCCGCGTCACCTCATCCATTGAGACGGGCAACGTGGGGTCTCTATTGCCCAGGATATGGCGACGTCGAATGTTACGGAGGCAGTTTGCCCTCTCCCTCCTGTAGCGATCCTGGGAGGTCTCAGCGAGGACAGGTTGCTCATCGTCTGAGACTGCCTCCTCGATCTCGTTCACTGCATCGTTGACCATGAGGATCTCAGGAAAATAGAGAGTCGAGCTTGGAAGCGAACTCTCGGGATCGTCAGTGAGCGTAGGCTCTACCTCCATGGTGGAGGCTGAAGCTGTGGCCATCGTTGTGGTGGCACCGTGGTCAGAGGCCGTACGAGTCTCGATGTTGCAGATTACATGGTTTCGTCGGTCTGCAAGCTACACCAACGAACGGTTCTCCCCGCCAGGGTAGAGTTGATGACGAGCCCCATGCGAAGGCCAGTCAACGGCACATCGGGCTCGCTGTAGACGTCATCGTCCGGAAGAGACACGGACTGAATTAGGTCGCGCGTCCCCCGCGCACCCTCGTCATTGTTGAGGAGAGCCGAGGCATGGGAGAGAAGCCCCTGGTACATGGTGGTGGAGTTGCGGAGACCAAACGGGATCAAGGACTCCACCCGAGTCCTTTTGCGACCCTGGTCAGCCGAAGCTGGCCGGGTTCACTTTGGTGCAGGAGGCGGTGGTGGGACCCGCAGTGGTCGAGGGACCCAGGAGCGGGTATCGACTAGTCACAGGCTCCACAGAGGGCTGCCTGAGGTGTGGGCCCACCGTGGATCTCGAGGGGGGCTTCCTGACGAACATCCCCTCGACCCCCGACTAATCCGAGTCCAAACTTGAGTCGGAGATGTCGAGTGCGCCGTGAGGCGAGTTGGCGCTGAAGTGGTGGTCGTTGTTGGAGCCACTTGAGTCAGCGCTGTCGATGTCGATCTAGGCCTGAAGAAGGACCTCCCGTTGGCTCGTACTCCCGAGCCATAGGGACTCTGGGGGGCACGATCCGACGGAGCATGACATGGTGGCGGGTTTTGGCGATGAGTCGACGCCTCGCACCGACGTGTTGAAGCCCGACGCTGAGTCGGCGGAGACTGACGAGGCGCTGGTCCCTGGCGGCGATCTGGCGGTGCAGATCATCCATCAGGTCCTGAAGTAGTCGGTGGTCGCACGATGAAACGTGGTTGCGCCGGCACGTTGCGAAGTTGGTGGAGGTCTCCGTGCCGATCAGCGATGAAGGTGATCGACCCAAAGCGGATCATGTCTGTGATGCCCCCAGCATCTCAAAAGCCTTAACACACCGTTAGAGACAAACTAATAATGAATTAATACTTGATTATGCTTAGAGAGCAATGAGGACTAGCTAGAGAAATCACTAAGTCAAAAATTTTCTAGAAATGATACAAAACTCTACGTGGTTTGGTTGTTTAAGTCGCCACCCACCACGCTTTTATGCAAAACACCAAATACAAAAGTCTTAGTTCGGAATGTTACCTCAACTTTGATAATAGGACCGTGTTAAAAATCATATGTTATGAGGTTTAAAAGTCGAGACCAAATCAAACCAGAAGTTCTTTAGAAAGTGCCAATTGTGATCGTGAACAAATTTGGACCCTAATAAAACTTTTAGAATCATTAAGCAACTGAGCTTAGTCCCATATTCAAAATTGTCGTACATACCATCAACTTCGCTTTTGTTACCCTAAGCATGATTTAAAACTGTCTTAAACTATTTTAAATTCTGACGCCAAATACCTCATGAAATCAGCCCCCAAGCTAGTCTACACTTAGAAAAATTCTCGTCTGAATTTCAGCTCAATCCCAATTTAAATCTGAAATTACTTTTGATTTCACTATACAACTTCAGAATCTTCCTTTCTATGAAGTGAAATTAAACATATCAACTTTCAAATGCACCTAGAGTGGAAGTGTTTGGACTCCATTTGAGTATTCAAAAGTGTAAAATAGGAAAGACTCTACTAACATTAAAGCTGCAGTTTTACCAAACCTTCAGCAATGTTTGTACTTGTAATTCAAAATCTGTGATGATCTTTATATACCAAACTTGTAGTAAATTTCATGATGAACAACTTTGTTAATTGGTTCTTTGACATGCATCAAGGGTTGCATGGTGTTTTAGCTTAATATCTTTTGAACTAGCAAGTTTGTAAAAATCTGAGCTGCTTAGGAAATTCAAATTTTCGTTGACCTACATCCATTATCTTGCAAAACCCTTATTAAGGTAGATGTAGCACATAAAATGCTGAATAACATTTATATGAAACTCTTTTTATGAAAATGGCCCGACTTTAAGAATTTTTATCCGGATGAGTTTAGTTGGTCAAACCTGGGTCAGTCAGTCCAATTCAAATTTAAACCAAAAACTTCAACAGAACTTAGTATTAAGAGTTATAACAAAGTTGTAAATCAACAAATTTAGAATACTTCTTGTATTTTGAGTTTGGTCAAATCCGGCCCTTAGAATATTCAAAAACGTGAAATACAAATAAAGGTCCTAGCAGTCAAACTGGTGTTTTCCTTTTTTCCCTCCATTTTCGGAATTTCCAATCCTCTCTTGTGCCTATGACCTGTGGACCCCACCGGTCAGCGGGCCTTGGATCCCCTTCGGCCGACGACGCGCCCAGAACGCGGACGCCACGTGGCCGCGGCGTATGGGCGATGGCGCGCGGCGCCTGGATGCCTGGCCGTGCCCTCCTCAGCACCTGGACGCGAACCCGTCCCCCTGCGATCGCTTCCCGCTCACTCTATCCCTCGCTCGGCTCCTTTCGGTGCACGGAGCTGCAGTTCGCCGTGGCCGCCGCAAACTCCGCGGCCATGAGGTCGCGTAGTCTCCTCCTCCTCCGGCCTCCCCTCGCCCAACTGCAGTGAGCACCGCAACCCCGCCATCTTTCCCCGTCTATCCCGCTGGTTCTAGGGGCTCCTCAGCCGCCCTAGCGCCCCTGCTCGTGCATGCACACCATGGCAACTCGCCATGGCCAAGCTCACAGCGAGCTCGCCCCTCCGCCGTCTCGGGCTACCTCCGCCTCGTCTGACGCGTGCCCCACGCCCGCCTCAAGCTCCTCCGCCGAATCCCCATACTCTAGGCCGCCGCCATCGGTCCTAGCACCCCTTCCCATGTGCGCTGCCGCATGCCGCACCGGCCACGCACCACCTCGCCGTGGAGACCCATCTTCGGGCCGTCCCCGCGCCTCCACTCCACCACCTTCAGATTTGCCTCATCCCCGCGCAGCTCACAAGCCCGACCCCGGCCACTACCGCCTCCTACCTCGCCGGATCAAGTCGCCACCGCCGCGCCTGCGCGCGCCACCACCGCTCCGGTTCAACGCCGCCGCCCCGCCTCTACTGTCCACCCCGCGCAACGACATCTTAGGGGAATGGAAGCCCCCGACGGGGAACGTGTCCTCGGCCCCACTCGGCTACAAGATGGGCCCCCATGCCACCGGCAGAGTGCCGCCTTCCCTCCTGTGCGCGCCGACCGCGCCTCTGGCCGGAGGTAGAAGAAACGGGGTAATATTCCCCAAAACCCCCTGCCTTTTCTCGTTTCCACAAGATCTATTTCGAACACTATTCGCTGAGTCTACACAACATTCCTTGCAGACCCCTGGAGACGGTGGGAAATTTTGATTTAGTCCGGGTGCTGTAGGCCCAGTGCTCTGAACCTTACGATCTAGTCCCTGGTGTATATGGTTAATTATGTATAAGTCCACAATCTATGTTTTTCCATTTGTTTCAACTATTTCGGCTATGAACTTCGGAAAATCATAACAAATCAAGGAAAAATCCTAAAAAGGCAAACTCAGTTGCATTAGACTCCTCTTAGATAGATCTATTGAATGGTTGTGATGTGGATGGGTAAAAGGACTATTTTGCCCTTGGTTTGTTGCATGCATGTTAATCCTTGATAAATAGAAAAAGTGATGTAAATGAACCCCAATTGCTATGAAACTGGGACAGTAGCTTTGATGTGGCGGAACCGCCCTGCTTAATCCAGACTAAGCACACCTGCCACCTCTGGCTCGCAGTGCACTTAGGCCAGACTAAACCCGGTAGTCCATCGAGAGTACTTCGGCTCTCGATAACACCATTCCCAGAGGAACCGACATCAAACACATCGGACTCTCGATGGAGTCACAACAATTGCACCATCACAGGCAGTTGAAATAGAGAATAATAGACTTAATTTACAAACCATATGTATGAAATCAAATACATGTTCAAATATAGCGGAAGCGAATTCATAGTATATATAGCGAAAGCGTTTTCAAAATCTCACAGCGAAAACAATATACTTAAGTAGTCTTCATGAATAGATGAACAAGGCGAGTAGCACCGAGCCCACCGGTACTACCACCTCCAACACAATTGTCCGAATGTCGCCAGTACCTGTAATCCAAAAGTGGGGGCAAACCCTAAGTACTAATTACTCAATAGGACTTAATGGACGGGGCTTACGGCTGACGCAAAGCATGCTTACTAATCATGTGGATCCTTAGCTGTTGAGTTTTAAACAAGGTCATGTTGACATAAGATAGCAGGATTTGACAGCTGCTACCCATTAAATGTGAAGATCATTTATATCATAAAGTAAATACTTGCAGGAAAGTAAAACATGAATACATGTTCCATCCCAAGATTCATAGCGCCCCATCAAACCCCTGGGAGTAGCCGTCTCAGGAGCGATACCACGGTACGTCGGGCCAGCCCTTCCTCGACTTCCAAGCATCTCCCAAGTCCATCGACCTCCAACCAGTAGATGGGCAGCACCATGAATAGTGGGATGAAACACACACATCCAAGCATGTTGATATACAAAATCATGAATTAATAATACAACGTATTCAAGTGGATTACTATTTTGTCCGTCAGTGGTATTGGCATTCTCACACCTGGTGAGCATAAGCGATTCGAATCGATTTGTTAATTCCCGGGAATAACTAGAAATGCCAGGGGTATATGCTTACTAGCCATCGCGTTCCCACATATAGCCCCCATCTCCACTTGTCCCATCCCAAGTTCGATTCAATCCTTCCGTTGTTCCCAGGTTGTGCCGCCTTAGGAGCGATACCACGGTCACGTCGGGTCAGCCCTCCCTCGACTACAAGCTCCCCAAGGTGTCACAGTAGGAGTCTGTCTCTGTTCTTCGGATGGCACAAGTAAGACTTTCACCGGTCCATTATCCCGGATAAGCACCCTAGCAATGTTATGCCAACCAATAGGCGAACAACGACCGGCCTTATGCGACTCGGGCGGAGTCTAGTGCACAATACCATAAACAATAAATAACTCATAAAATCTCCGCCCGGTCTCCATTTAAAACATAAGCATGTATAATAACTTCCATAAGTGAGATTTCTGTCACATTGTAAAGTCGCACCTATGAGACGAGTACAATCACTCGTGTCTACTCGCACCAAGCAATTCTAGGCACTCGTCTTACGAACTCTACGGATAGGTGCTAGGGCCAGGGCGGCCGGGAAGTCTAATGCAGATGTTTTCAACCAACTCCTAATGCAGATGCGTAAACCATCAAACAAGGTTATGTGAGCTGGGAGAAATGATGGTCATGCCTACCTTTGATTGTTCTTAAGAAAACCAACAAACTTAACTAAGTTAGTTTGCCGGGTTGTGAGGCTTTGCCCCAGGCAACCCCTTGAAGTAGGGACGGATTCAATCAGCGACCCTTCGTCTTCTTGCTTCGGATATAGCCTGTTGTCCGGTTCCTTGATCACTGGTTTCTCCTGCGTTGATAGCTCCTTGCAAGCGGGGTCTATATGCATGATAAAATGCAAGTGAGTGCAAGAGAATGCAAATGCATGTATATGCTACAGGTTATATGTATGTCATAGTGCAATCATGAGTGCAATGAATGCAATTGTATGCATGAGGTGCAATTAAAGCATAATGCATGATCAAGTGGTTTGTGACAAAAAGACTCAATTGTATTTAGTTCAAACCCATCCCATAAGAAGAAAACTTAACAACTTTCCTAAAAAATCATACAAACCATCACCATATTTTATCTTTGAAGTCATCATGAGTTAGTGTCTTATATGTGTACACAGTCCCTATCAATCGGAATGAAGTTGTCTCTTGAAGTTAAACATATACATGCAAATTAATGGACACGCTACCTTTATGAATAAAATGCACTCATAAGATCATGTAGTTAGACAACTCAAATTGATCTCAAACTTTTACCACATGCTGAAACATGCTACATAATGCTACTGCCAAAATTTCAGCTACAAACCAGTTATAATTAATTTATTAAAATTCCAACAAGTTATCAGCCCTATAGCTTATTGGATTTTTCATAATTTATAGAAATGGGTTCTGGACTTGAAATTTCTACAGCAAGCATTACATTGCATGAATATCATGTACAAAAATCAGCAAGCTCAAAATCCATAGCTTGATATGACATCTATTTCCCATATAATTTTCTAGGTCTATTTTAAACGCACATCAAGACAGTACTTACAAGCTTCACAAGGATACTTTTTGGAACCTATGCATCATTAGCAAGCTACCAAATTTTCCATGGAATTAATTATGCATCCTAAGATCACTTTTCCTTTTTATTTTGTTAAGCATGTGACACTTTATCATTTTCAAATCACCACTCAAACTTTACATGCAAGGTCTCAAACTTTACCAGCAAGCTACCCATACTATATAAAGTACATGAAAAATACCAGAGGACATATTTGAGCATATTCTATGTAGCCTTCATTTTTCAAGTTAATTAAATACACAAAACACATGCATAAGGGCAAAACAGTAATTAAACAGTCAATGCTAGGGCTACCAAAAATTACACAGTACCTAGATGCCATAACAAAGCTAGTATCCAAGTCTCATAATTTTTGGAGTTCATTTGGTTCACTTTTACCATTTATTTACCTACACCATGCATGCACTAAACCAAGGGCAAAACAGATTTTTCACAGATCCACATCATATCTATCCTGTAGATCTACTCACAAGGAGTCCATAACCACTGAGTTTGTCCATTTTGGATTTTTCTTTGAATTGTTATGATTTTTCAAAATCCACAGCCTAATATAAATGAATTAAATGGAAAAACTCATAGACCGAGGGCTTCAACGTAATTAACCGTATATCTCAGGGGCTAGAACAGAAGATTATCCTGACTCAGTGCATAGTGCATGAGAATCTCCTAAAACCCGAGGTTAGATCTGCAAAATACCAGGGCTCGGGTTAAAGTACAAAACTCTAATAGATCTAGGGGTGTTTTCACAACTTATTCAAGACACAGTACACAGTGACGCGATAAGCAGTAAATGAAGGGGGTTTCCTGCAAAGGTGCGCGTCTTCTTCTACCTTCGGCTGGGGAAATTCCTCGCGCGGCGGTCGGCGTTCGCGCGCTCGCGCCGGAGCGTGGAGGGGGAAACTTGGAGCCGAGTCAGGTCGAGGAAGTGTCCGGCGCTACAGCGGACGCCGTGGGCTAGACCTCGTCGCCGGCGGTGAAGAGGAAGGGCGTGCGGCGGCGGTGAACTGGCGAGGGCACGGTGCGGCTTGATTCCGGCGGGGTAGGGCACGGTAGGCGTCGCCGTCGGGCTGGTGAGCTGCGCGGTGGCATGACGGTCCCGTTCGCGGTATCATGGAGGCGAGGGGAGGGCCGAAGGATGGTTGTCCACGGCAAGGGGCCGGTGGCAATGGCGGCCGTGGGGGTGCGCTCGCGGGGAAGTGTGATAGAGGCGGGGCGAGCGGCGAGGCCGTACGGGGTTGGTGGAGGATGGTGAGACGAGTGCGAGGCGCGCGCCCGCGGGGCGGGAGGCATCTCGAGGAGACGGGCGTGAGAGCTTGCCGTGGCGGCAATGGCGGCCGGCGGCGTTCGGTGTGGAGGGAAGAGGAAACCGGGAGAGAGCAAGGCAGTAAGTGGAGGGGAGCTCTCCGCTCTGGCTTAAGGCCGAAGGAGAAGGAGGCTCTGGCCGGGAAGCCGTCCAGGTGCGGGCGCGGGGGCGCGGCCGGCGTCGGCGCGGCGCGGGCAGAGCGCAGCCTCCACGTGGGCGCGACGGGTAGGGGAAGAAGGACGGCGGCGCATGGGTGCTCGTGGTCCATTGACCCGATGAGGATGACAGGTGGGGCCAGGGTGGTAGAGGGAGTGGACGGTTCATGGACCGAGTGCGCGGACGCGTGGGAACGGTGGGACCCACCGGTCCGGTTTTCGTCCGTTGTGGGCGGGAATCCGGGTCGGCCTGACAAGTGGGGCCCACTTGTCATAGAGACAGTGAAAAAGGAAAATCCCGAAAATGGAAAATTCAGTTTTGACCGCAGAAAGCTCCATTTGTATTTCACATTTTTGAATGAGTTGGAGGCTGAATTTGAAAATGACCCAATCGAAATAAATGTTATAAATTTGTTCTTCTACATTTCCCTTAAAAACTTGCATACCATATTGTATTCAAAAATATGGTTTAAATTTGAATTTAAGCTGCTGACCAAGGTTTGACCAACAGAACCTTTCAGTTTAGAAATTCTAAAAGTATATTTTCTAGACACTTTCACAAAAGGAGTTTTATACCAATGTTGTTTAAAATTTCATGATCTACAACTTTATCAATACCAGTATTGCAAGGTTTTGGCTTTAAAATCAAGAAAATTTAAAATTACTAAACAGGTCAAGTTAGGACAGAATTCACATGCTGACAGAAAAAGCCCCAAAACTCTATGCAAACCTTCATGCATTTCAAAGCACCAATTACCAAAGTTGTTCACCATAAAATTATCTACAAGTTTGTCAATATGAGTTTCACCCAAATCTAAATAGAAACAAAGTTATAGGCTCAATCACAGAGACATATATGCAGAAAACAGGTTTCAAAAATTTGCACCTCGGCCAAATTTGAACTAGGGTTTAAATGTATGTCAATGTATGATGCTTCATGATGAATGCTGCACATATGATGAATGATTATGATTGATTATGCACTTGAGATGCCAGAGCATCACAACCCACCCCCCTTAAAGAAATCTTGTCCCGAGATTCTGATGTGATGTGGGTGGATAAGTTAAACGAGAAGAAAGTGCATTATGTATGAATTTGAAACTTTTAAACTACTGGAACGTACTCAATTTGAAGTGGACGGAAGAAAACCAGGATATTTTGTTCGTAAGAATTCTTTTTGCTCCCAAGTTGCCTCTTCTTCGGAGTGATTACTCCAGTGCACTTTGTAGAAGTTAATGGCTCTTCGTCGTGTTGCTCTTTGCTTTTGGTCGAGGATTTTTATGGGTTGCTCTTCATATGTGAGGTCAGGTTGGATCTGAATTTGAGAGGTATCGATCACTTCCTCTGGTACTCGTAAACACTTCTTGAGTTGCGAGACATGAAACTCGTCATGAACCGCAGCTAGATGTGGTGGTAGCTCTAGCCGATAAGCGACTGGCCCACATTGCTCTGTGATCTTGAATGGACCAATGTACCTTGGTGCTAGCTTTCCTTTTACTCCAAACCGATGCACCCCTTTCATGGGTAACACAAGGAGATACACATGATCATCCTTCTCAAAGACTAAGGGTCTTCTCCTCTTATTTGAGTAGCTTTTCTGCCTAGATTGTGCTCTCTTTAGATTGTCATGAATGAATTTGACTTGCTCTTCTGCTTGTGTTACCAAGTCTGGGCCGAATGTGACACGCTCACCTAGTTCAGACCAGTTGAGTGGCGTTCTACACCGTCTACCATATAGGGCCTCAAAAGGTGCCATATCTAAGCTCTTCTGATAGCTATTGTTGTAGGCGAACTCTGCCAAGGGGAGACATTCATCCCACTTGGTGGAATAGATCAATGCACATGCTCTCAACATATCTTCAAGGATCTGATTCACTCTTTCAACTTGGCCACTTGTTTGAGGATGGTATGCCGAACTGTGGATTAAATTGGTTCCAAGAGCAGTTTGCAATTGCTCCTAGAAGCGTGACACAAATAGTAAGCCTCTGTCCGAAGTGATAGTTCGAGGAACACCGTGTAAAGAGACAATCCTGGCTATATAAAGTTCAGCATAGGTGTTGGCATGGTAAATTGTCTTCACAGGAATGAAGTAAGTTGATTTCGTGAATCGGTCAATGATCACCCAAATGGAATCGTACCCCTTCTATGTGCGAGGCAAACCTACAATGAAGTCCATATGTATATCCTCCCATTTCCAGGCGGGAACTGCTAGAGGTTGAAGCATACCTGCAGGTTTTAGGTGGTCAGCTTTCACTCTTTGACATATGTCGCACTCGGATACATATTTGGCGATTTCTCGTTTCATACGAGTCCACCAAAATTTTTGTTTTAGATCTTGATACATCTTATTGCTCCCTGGGTGCATAGTGAACATGGAGGTGTGAGCTTCATCTAGGATTTTCTTTCTTAGCTCCATGTCCTTAGGTACCACTAAGCGATTTTTAAACCATAGGACTCCTTCTTCGTCAAGCTTGAAACAGGCTTTCTTCCTGTCATTGATCTCATCTTGAATATGTGCCATGCTCTTATCTTGCTTTTGCGCTGCTATGATTTGATCTTTTATGGTTGGTTCAAGGACAAGGTTGTAAAGTTTGGCTTCCAACGTTGTTGGCATTTCTATGTCCCCCATCTCACAGCATAGCACTCCCACTGTTGGACGAGCTTCAATGAAGTTGTAATGAGCTTTACGGCTCAATGCATCTGCTACTACATTAGCCTTACCGGGGTGGTAATGAACCTCTAGGTCATAATCTTTATCAACTCTAACCACCGTCTTTGCCTCATATTTAATTCAGGTTGGGTAAAGATGTATTTGAGACTCTTGTGGTTAGTGTAGATGTGACAGGTGTTGCCTAACAAGTAATGTCTCCATTTCTTCAGCGCATAAACAACTGCAAGTAGCTCAAGATCGTGAGTTGGGTAATTCACCTCATGTTTCCTCAGTTGGCAGGATACATTTGCAATCACTCTCCCTTCTTGCATCAAAACACAACCGAGGCCACTACCAGAGGCATCACAATACACGTCAAACGGCTTGGTGATGTCTGGTTGAGCAAGAATAGGTGCTGAAGTTAGGAGTTTCTTCAACATCCTAAAGGCTTCTTCGCATTTTGGGCTCCATGCAAACTTTGCATTTTTCTGGGTCAACGCTGTCATAGGCTTTGCAATTTTAGAGAAATTTTTGATGAAACGGCGGTAGTACCCCTCTAAACCAAGAAAACTCCGTATCTCGGTCACAGTTTGTGGCTGCTTCCAATTCAGCACATCTTCCTCCTTGCTGGGATCGACAGCCTGTGATGCTCCAGCATCTCAAGTGCATAATCACTCATCTTACATGAACCATTCATCTTGAGCATCATGGCATAACATGTGTGGGTGCATTGGAAACAAGTTTGGTTTATATTGCATAGTGAAAAACACTGTCATTTCATGTGTGGTGCTATGTTTATGATCATATCTTTTATTCTGTTGAGATCTGGGTGAAATCCAGATTGACAAAACTGTAGGTCAACATGATATAAACAACTTTACTAATTGGGGTCTTTTCATATAATGAGGTTTGCAAAGTGATTAGGGTCAATTATAGTCAGTATAGAAAACCAGTCCAAATAGGGGCTGATTTGAAATTCCAAATTTACTCTGACCTACGGCCACTTTCATGCAAAGCTCAAATTAGGGAAGTTATAGGTAATGATCTAGGGAGAAACTTTTTCAATTGGGGTCTGGTTAAAAAATGAATTTTTGTTAATGATTTGAACCATTTTCTGTCAGCCTAGAAACACAGTTTAAATCTGACCAGTCGGTAAACCTGGTTTTTCTCCAACTTAAAGTCATTTTCATGTCAAACCCAAATGGAATGAAATATAGAGAATTAAATTATAAACAAACTTGTCAATGGGAGTTTTAGATGTTAAAGCCTAAAAATGGGAGTTTTTCCCTTCACAAGAAATAAAGGTACTCTGCCCCATCTAGAGCTGTCAGCCAAATTCAAATGAAATTCATAATTCTAGACCGAATTTGAGTTGGAACCTTTTGACAAAGTTGTAGAGTTCAAAGAGTGAAACATTTCATCCAATTACCATTTTTCCAAATTCAGCTCCTAAATAGGTCAAAATGGCGATTTACAGAGGGTGAGGAAACACATTTTTCTTTTTCTGGGTTTTTCCTCCCCCGCGGTCACTGACGAGTGGGGCCCACTCGTCAGCGCCGAGTGGGGCCCACTCGTCAGCGCCGCCCGCTCCCCCAGCTCGCGGTCGCCGCGTGGCCGCCGGCGTACGGCCACGACGCGCGCACACGGATCGCCCCCCCCCTCGGCCGAGGCCGCGCCCTTACCTAGCCGCGAAGCCGTCCGCGTTCACTCCCCCGCTCCTCGCTCGCTCACTCACTCGCTCTCTCTCCACGCTCGCGCGCCGCCCGCCAAAGCCGCCGACCGAGAGCTCGCTACGCCGGCCTCCTCGGTCCCTCTCCGCGCCCCCAACCGCCGCCATCAACCTCGCCTCGCCCTTGCGCACCCGCCGAGGTAGACCTCGTGGTCCCTCTCCCCCTCATTCTCTAGATCGGGCCGAGCCCCGTCGCGCCCGCCATGGCCGGGCCGAGCTCAAGCTCGGGCTTGCGCCGCCGCCTACCGCCCTCGTCACGTCCCTAGAGCACTCTCACCGCACTCGCCTCGCTCCCGCGCACCCGAGGCACTAGGCCTCGTCGCCGTTCACCCACCCTTCGCCTAGATCCACCGCCGCCCGACGTCGTGGCCACGCCGCCGACGCCGTCGCGCGCCCTCGGTTCACCGCCTTCCACCGCCGACCCTCGCCGTCCCCGCCGCCGAGACCTAGCCTGGCTTGAGCGCCGCGCTACCGCGCACCCGATGCGCGTCGCGTCGCGGCTCCAGCGAGCCCGAGCTCGCCGGCGCGCGCGCGCCGCCGCGCCGTCGCGCGCATCGGGAGGAGGAAGAAAGGCCGGGGGGGTTTTGCAAGCTACCCCCGGAGTATGGTTTATTTACATTTTAGCCCACGCGCTGTTTACTAAGTCTCGGCATTCTTACGTGCTAGCCCCTGGAGTATAGAGTTAATTATGTTCTAGTCCTCGGTTCTATCTTTTTCCATTTCTTTTTCCTATATTCGGCTGAAACTTTGGAAATTCATATAAAAAATCAAATAAAAATCGTAAAAAGGTAAACTTAGTTGCGTTGTACTCCTGATAAATAGATCTACACAGTAGGTATGATGTGGGGATGTGCAAGTACGGTTTTACCCCTGTTTTTAAAGATGCATGATAAATCAATGAAAAATAAGAAACATGGCCTAGGAGGAATCCAAAAATGACGAAACTTAATCAATGAAAAATAAGAAACATGGCCTAGGAGGAATCCAAAAATGACGAAACTTGGTCAGTAGCCTTCTTAGGGTGTCTTGATACTGTGGTAATTCCTGGTGGCTCAATACTTTACTGTTCATTCATGGTTTTACCATTTTATATGTACTTTATGCATTATTTGATAATTTGAAAATGAGGTCCATGCAAAATATGTGAAATAAGACTCACTAGTATTTTTCTCAGGTTCTATATAGCTTGTGAACACCACTGGTGAAATATGAGCCCCTGCATGTATAGTTTTGATGGTGATTTGAAAATGACAAATCTTGACTTGGAGAACTTGATAAATGGAAAAATGGGTCCTAATGTGCAAGATAAATTCTACCAAAATTCTAGTAGCATGTGGGAGTACTGTAGAATCCAGAAAGTATATGCTTGGAAGCTATTCTCACTGTTTATATGTACATCTTAATCTGCACTAGTTTTATATATGGAAAATAGATGTCCTGTCAAAAAGTGGGAGTTTTAGCTTGTAAATTTTTGTACATGCAGTTCATACTAAGGATAGCTCACTGGTAAAATTTCATCTTCAGAAACCATGCCAATAAATTATAAAAATTCTGACAAAGTGTAGGGCTGAAAACTTGCTGGAATTTTAATAAAATAATTATAACTCCAATTGAGCTGAAATTTTGACAGTAGTTTTGGGTATGAAATATCTGCTTGTCATAAAAGTTTGGTACCATTTGAGTTAGTTGAACTGCCAGAACTCAGATGCATGTTTTAATTCACAAATGTACATGGTTTACACTAAATATATACATGAAGGTTGATTTAACTGCTATGCACATGTCGTTTTCCATGAAGTATATACTGCATACTGGCATCTGCACTTCATCTACCTCAAATGCATACATCTGCATTCATAGGCGCTCATGTCGGTACTTCTCATGCATATAGACCCCGCGATCGAAGAAGAGACAGTGCAGGAGCAACCCCTGGTCGAGGAACCCGAAGAGGAGCAGGAGGACTCGCAGCCGACCGCTGACGCCACCGCCGAAGAGACTAACCCTAGCGAAGAAGAAGGTAGGCAGGATCATACAATTCCCAGCAAATAAAATACCTGTTCATTACGCATATGCATTAGGTGTTGTATGGAACCAATTGCATTAGATCCCTTGGCCGCCCTGGCCCTAGCACCTACAATAGAGTGCGTAGGATGAGTATGCCTAGAATGGCTAGGTACGAGTAGACACGAGTGAATAAAGGTCACTCATCGCGTAGGTGTTACTTTTCAAAAGAAAAAGTCTCACTATGAAAGCTATTATTATCATGCCATGATTATGTTATATTTTAAATGGAGACCGGGCGGAGATATGGGTATGAATGTTGAGAATTGAGATAATGTGTGGTGGACTCCGCCCGAGTCGCATAACGCCGGTCATTGTTCGCCTATTGGTCGGCATAACATTGCTAGAGTGCTTATCCGGAATCTATGGGCAGGTGAAAGTCTTACTTGTGACGTCTCAAGCAAGAGGCACGTTCCTACCCACTGGTTGAGAGGAAGGTGGCCGCGGAGGCGGGTGTCAAAGGAGGGAAGAACCCGACGTAACCGAGGTACCGCTCCTGCGACAACGCGCTCCGGGAGTTAGGCGGGAGTGGTCATCGAACTTGAGACGGGACAGGTGGAGATGGGGGAAGCATATGTGGAACGCTGGGAGTTAGTAAGCATATGCCATCCTGGTGCTTCTAGTTATTCCCGGGAATATAAAAATCGATTCGAATCGCTGATACTCACCAGGTGTGAGAATGCCAATACCACTGACGGGCAAAGTAGTAATCCATATGAATATGTTGTATTGAGAATTCATGGCTTTGACAACTACATACTTGGATATGCCTGATTTATTTCATGCAATATTTGTCACAATTCTGATACATGCTTTACTTTCATGCCATGCTATCCCATACCTATTATGTTCCACCAATTATCATGACTCGAGCAGCTGTTAAATCTTGCTCGGGTGCAATAATGTAAGCAGCTGTCAAATCCTGCTTCCACTGATTTAACTTGATCCTGTATAAAAGCAATGGCTAAGGACTCAGATGCTAGTAAGCAAGCCTCGCGTCAGCCGTAAGCCTCATCCATTAAGTCCTACTGAGTAATTAGTACTCAGGGTTTGCCCCCACTTTTGGGTTACAGGTACGGAGTTCCTCTTCTGTGCCTGTGTTGGTGGAGGGTCGTGCCCCCATCAGGAATGAGCAGAGTCATGATCTGGCAGGGAGCGGCATCGGTGGGCTCGATGCTCGTTCTTTTATGCAAGTATTTTGAGTACCATGAAACTTGAACTTTAAAATTCCGCTGCGAGAGACTATTTGAACCAGGTTGTTATAAGACACTATGTTGAACTCTATTTGATTTCGAACTTGGATTGTAACTAAAGTCTATGTAATATCTATTCAACTGCCTGTGATGTTGTAACTGTTGTGGCTCCATCGAGAGTCGGATGTGTATGACGTCGGTTCCTCTGGGAAATGGTGACATCGAGAGCCCGAAGGACTCTCGACGGACTACCGGGTTTAGTCTAGCCTAAGTGCACTGCGAGCCAGAGGTGGCAGGTGTGCTTAGCCTGGATTAAGCAGGGCGGTTCCACCACAGCTGGTATCAGAGCCGATCATGCACAGACAACGGTTACATCATCAAGTTTTGGTTTACAAAACTATTTTCGAAAGCCCTTTTCAAGTAATTAAAAAATGATAGTATACGCTATGCCCGTATAAGGATGTTAGTGTTATTCAGGTGACATCACTGACATTCTAACCTAGATAGAACTCATATGCATGTTCGGCGCTTTGAGAAACAACTTTTCGGCCATAGCTATCCCCAGTACTGGTGGAAGCTATCGGGTTTTGCGAACGGTTGTGAACTCTGCATTCATGCTGTATAAGTAAAAGCTCTTTAAGGGTGGTGGGCATGTTTGAGGCTTTCATACCCACCACACTTACATTCGGATTTGGGATCCATCTTTTCCTCGACAATCCCCAGTACTGGTGGAAAGTCAGGCTTTGAGGAAAAGGTGCATCGGGCCACCAACGTTGTCCACGCAGCGGTCACGCGTGGATGCCACACTAAGTGGTAATGTATGAGCATGCATTCTTCTGCAGGTACCCTAACTACGTGCGAAACTAAGAACGGCCAGGGAACAACTAGTTGCATTAGAGAGTGCCGTGCATATGTGTCACCGAAATAACGATAGCTATATGTACTCTTCTTTTAGATGTGTGATGTGAGACCGTTTAGATACGATTCATGCATCATGTTTACTGCTTTTATTTATGGTGGGATATTATTAAAATGCTATGAAATAAATCGCAATTTTAAAAGTTTACCTTCCATATGATGCACTATTGTACCCTTGGCTTAATATCTCGTATGAAAAATATATCCCTCACTAATGCACAACCTTGTCTACCTAAAACAGATGGCCAGGACCAAGCAGACCGCACGCAAGGCCACCGGAGCCAGGACCACCGTTCTCCCTGACGTGACCCACACTCCCCCTGTGGTGGAGGATGGGTTGCTCCACACTCGCTGCAGGGAGGAGTGCCCCCTGTCCCAGTTGCTGTGCAGGGCCCTGAGGGAGATGGGGCGTCGTCCCTGTCCCTTCATCTCGGTGCAGACGGTGCACGAGGAGGGCAACTGCATGGCCCAGGTTGTCCTTCCACGGGGGACGTTCGCAGGCCAGCAGACCCTCACCACTTACGGGGCCAATGAGGAGGAGGCTTACCGTAAGGCGGTGATGGGAGCCCTCACTTCGTTGAGCTCCAGGTGGGAGGCAGACCACACGGTCCTGCGCTTCCTCCCCACACGCGACCTCGACCACGCTTGGCAGGAGCGCCGTGGGTGGCTTCGGGACAGGAACGGCTCTCGGCCCTTGGTAGCGTGCATGGACTATGCACGTGAGGCGCACGGGATGTATCAGCGCGCGGAGAACAGGAGCCGCTTCTACTTTTCCAGGTACACGGAGACCCGTACCCGTGTGGAGGAGTTAGAGACCCGGGTGGCGCAGCTGCAGCAGCGTCTAGCCGAGTACGAGCCGCCGCAGCAGCCCGCGCCCTTGGAGGAGGAGGAGGAGGAGGAGGAGTCCTCGGAGCCCATGGAGGTGGAAGAGGAGGGGGAGAACGACCCCTCTGACGCTAACTCCAGGGTGCAGGGTGTTTGATGGATTGATGGGAGGAAGTTAAGCATTAAGTTAGTAACGCGTTGAAAGCGATGTTTTGTAATAATCCGCTCCGTGTTTAGACTCATGGTTGTACGAAAACATTGGTGAGTTGTGAGAGCTCATTCCGTACACCATTTGATGTTATGATGGACCATTTTATTACGCACTATTCGATGGTTGGTTGATGTAGCCACCATCCTATGATGTAAACCTAAGACTCTTTAGCGGTAATTGAACTTTTCTAAGTGGCACTGATGTTGGTTTTACGTCGTAATGGCCTTTGAGATGGTAGTATGTATGGATTTGTGAGTTGCACCTCGTTTTGGATTGCACCTTGCAATCTGGAATTTTTCGCAGCTGCAGCCAAAAACTGAAGTTATCTTAAGTTGTGTAAGGATTTGAGCCAAGAGTTGAATAGCAAAGTTGTGGAGAACTGTCTGATGCACAACCTTGCCAATTGGAGCTTTCTCTAATTGTGCTCAGATCTGGAGTTACGGTCAAATTTCTTAAGAACCTGTAATCTGGACTGAAGTAGCACCAGTAGGAAAATCCTATTTTTGCACACCCTTAGTGCAGGAACTGAACTGAGAGCGTGTTGTCAAAGTTGTAGATCTGGAAGTGTAGAACAACTTTGTTATACAAAGCTTCTCCTAAATATGACTCATTTGGGAGATATGGCTGAAATCACGCAGTCACTGAAATCTGAACTGAACTAGTATATGCTGACGAAGACTAAATCTCGAACGGGCTACAAATAGAATCACCAAAAACATTCCATATGAAAGTGAAAGACCACAGAACAAGGAATAACTTTGCTAAGGGGAGCATAATCAAAAGATGTACGGTTTAGGAGCGGCGCACCGGTACAGTCATTGCTGTCTAGAAATTCACGCGATAGCCGACTGCTAAACACCAACACAACGAGCTATGACTAAATGTGACAGTGGTCGAACCGCTGCAAGAAGGAAGCTAACACTTTACTGCAATTATATGTTTCCGTCTTACATGTTTTGAGTAACTGTGTTTCGGCGCATTTAATTGCTTTAAAGTGGTTGGACTGAACACTGTTAGCTTCATTCTTGCAGATGGTGAACACGCGCAATGGGCAGACCTCAGGCTAGCAGCCACACGATGCACCACCCCCACCGGAGTTGGCCACCCTGGTCGTGCAGCAGGGCGAGCTGATCTGCCTCATGAGGGAGGAACGACAAGCTTAGGGGCAGCAGCGGCCGCGGGAACACCAACCCCGCGGGATCACCTACAAAGACTTTGAGGATTTGCGCCCTCCAGTCTTCACCACGTGCCCTGAGCCACTGGCAGCAAATGATTGGCTCTGCACGATCGAGTCCAAGTTCACACTGCTTCCAGGGTTGACCGAGCAAGAGAAAGCTCGGTTTGCGGCACAGCTACTTCAGGGCCCAGCCGGAGCGTGGTACGCCACGTTCCAAGCTATGCAGCCGCAAGGGCACATCATCACGTGGGAGGAGCTCCGTACAGCTTTTCGGGCCCACTACATCCCGAAGAGTCTTATGGAGCAGAAGCAGAGGGAGTTCAGGGAACTGAAGCAGGGCAACCGAACGGTCATGCAGTACGTGCAGTCGTTCATACACTTGTCGCAATATTCACCGGGGGACGTGGCTGATGATCCTAGCAGGGCAGCTAGGCTCTTGAGTGGGTTTGACTCTACACTTCTGACGCATCTGGGGCGAGAATACTAGAGCTTCTCGGCGCTGGTCGACACTGCACTGGACATGGAGAATCGCCTCCATGTTGCAAATGAGGATCAAAAGCGGAAACGCCAGGCCAACAATGCACCTGGATCATCTCAGAAGCAGAAGGCCAGCTATCAGCAGCCATAGCAGTACCACCAGCAATCTCGCTTTGTAGTCCGGCCCACCAGCAGTACCACCAGTAGTCTCTCGGCACCGCAGCAGCAGAGGTTCCCTACCTACCGCGCACCATCCCATCAGGCACAGCTTCTGGCACCTCGCGCTCCTTTCTCACAGGGAGCTTGGGGTCCTTGCTTTAACTGCGGCAAGACCGGACACTTTAGTAAGGACTGCAGGGCACCTCGTCACATCCAGGGTCCCACCCCTGCGGGTGGCAGCCAGGGGAAGCAAAAGGGGTCCAACTCTAAGACGGGCCGAGTTCACTTCATCCACATGGACCAGGTCCCAGCCGGAGAGCCGGTACTTGCTGGTACGTTCACCGTCAACGGTCATCCGGCCGTCGTGTTATTTGATTCAGGAGCCACACATACATTTCTTAGCAAGTCATATGCATTGAAGCACGGGATAAAAATGTACAAGTTAAAGGAAGATTATCACATCACCGCACCGGGTTCCCCTGTCGCCACTGGTTTAATGGCCAGACAACTGAAGGTAGACATCGGTCCCGAGAGCTTTGTCATAAATCCTGTGGTGCTGCCACACCAAGGGACTGACGTTATTTTGGGCATGAATTGGATGGTAGAAAACGATGCAATCCTACATGTTGGCAGCAGGGAAGTGCAATTAAAGTCTAAGGTCACTGAAAAGATACTAAAGGTGCACATACCAGAACAGAAACATCTAGAGGCCACAGTAAATACATCTGAACTTCAAGAGATTAGAAAGATACCGGTAGTATGTGATTTCCCGGATGTGTTTCCGGAGGAGCTTCCTGGGCTTCCTCCAGATAGGGATGTGGAGTTTAAGATAGACCTCATTCCAGGAACGGCACCTGTTTCAAGGAGGCCGTACAGAATGGCACCAGATGAACTCAAGGAATTAAAAACACAATTACAAGAACAATTGGATAAAGGGTTCATTCGTCCTAGCTCATCACCTTGGGACTGTCATGCTCTCTTTGTAGAGAAGAAAGACCAAGGTGGTAAGAGATTGTGCATGGACTATAGACCATTAAACGCAGTCACGATCAAAAATAAGTACCCACTGCCTCACATTGACATCTTGTTCGATCAGCTAGCAGGGGCCAAAGTGTTTTCAAAAATTGATTTAAGGTCAGGCTACTATCAAATAAAAATCAGGGAAGAAGATATACCCAAGACAGCCTTCTCTACCAGATACGGCCTATATGAATACCTGGTCATGTCCTTCGGGTTAACCAATGCACCAGCCTTCTTCATGTATATGATGAACTCAGTATTCATGAACGAGCTAGATAAATTTGTAGTCGTATTCATTGACGACATCCTCGTCTACTCTAAAAACGAGAAGGAGCACGAGGAGCACTTGCGAACGGTACTCACCCGGCTGAGAGAACACCAACTCTACGCCAAGTTCAGCAAATGTGCATTCTGGCTAAGAGAAGTGAGTTTCCTTGGCCACATCTTGTCCGAAAAGGGGGTAGCCGTCGATCCGAATAAAGTGGAAGATGTACTGAATTGGAAACAACCCGAAACAGTAACAGAAATTAGGAGCTTCCTCGGTTTAGCGGGCTACTACCGCCGCTTTATCAAGGACTTCTCCAAAACTGCAAAGCCAATGACATCCCTGACCAAGAAAAACGCGAAGTATCTATGGGATCCAAAGTGTGAAGAGGCCTTCACAAGCTTGAAAAAGTCATTAACCTCCGCACCAGTGCTAGCTCAACCGGACGTCACTAAACCCTTCGACGTATATTGTGATGCCTCCGGCAATGGGCTTGGCTGTGTCTTAATGCAAGAGGGAAGAGTAATTGCCTATGCGTCACGCCAGTTAAGAAAACATGAAGCCAACTACGCAACACATGATCTGGAGCTAGCAGCAGTGGTACACGCCCTAAAGATATGGAGACATTATCTGCTGGGCAATACTTGTCACATATACACAGATCATAAGAGTCTCAAATACATCCTCACGCAGCCTGAACTTAACATGAGACAACGACGATGGCTAGAACTGATAAAAGACTATGACCTGGAAATCCATTACCATCCCGGCAAAGCGAATGTCATAGCAGATGCACTAAGCCGTCGGGCTCATTGCTATGTGCTTGAAGTCCGACCCACGGCAAGGGTGATCTGTTGCGAGATAGATGAGATCGAAGTAATCACTGGGCAAATGGCAGAACTTTACAGCTTGATCATAGAGCCTACCATAAAAGAACAAATTATGGCGGCACAGAAACAAGATAAAAGTATGGCATACATTCGGGAAGGTATAAATGAAGAGAAGAGAGCGTGCTTCACGCTTGATGACCAAGGCGTCCTATGGTTCAAGGGTCGCTTAGTGGTACCTAGGGACATGGAGTTGAGAAAGAAAATCCTAGACGAAGCCCACACCTCCATGTTCACCATACACCCGGGTAGCAACAAGATGTACCAAGATCTAAAACAAAAGTTTTGGTGGACCCGTATGAAACGGGAGATCGCCAAATACGTGTCCGAGTGTGACGTGTGCCAGAGAGTAAAAGCCGACCATCTAAAACCGGCAGGAATGCTTCAACCGCTAGCCGTACCATCTTGGAAGTGGGAAGATATACACATGGATTTCATTGTGGGTTTGCCTCGCACTCAGAAGGGCTATGATTCCATATGGGTGATTATTGACCGACTCACAAAATTAGCTCACTTTATTCCCGTGAAAACAATCTACCACGCCAAGACCTATGCTGAATTATACATCGCGAGGATAGTCTCTTTACATGGTGTTCCTCGGTCGATCACTTCAGATAGAGGCTCTCTGTTTGTATCCCGCTTTTGGGAGCACCTACAGACCGCTCTAGGCACCACTTTGATTCGCAGTTCTGCATACCATCCGCAAACCAGTGGCTAAGTCGAGAGGGTAAATCAAATCCTAGAAGACATGTTGAGAGCTTGTGCATTGACTTATTCCACCAAATGGGAGGAGTGCCTTCCTCTAGCTGAGTTCGCCTATAACAACAGCTACCAAAAGAGCTTAGAAATGGCTCCTTTCGAAGCTCTATATGGGAGAAGATGCAGAACACCCCTCAACTGGTCCGAACCAGGAGAACGGATCATCTTTGGCCCTGATTTGGTAACACAAGCCGAGGAGCAAGTTAAATTTATACATAGCAACTTGAAAAGAGCACAATCTAGGCAAAAGAGCTACTCTAACAAAAGAAGACGACCGTTGGTCTTTGAAGTTAATGATCATGTGTACCTTCGGGTGTCACCAATGAAAGGGGTACATCGTTTTGGTGTGAAAGGGAAGTTAGCCCCGAGATATGTAGGTCCGTTTAAGATCACGGAGCAGTGTGGGCCAGTTGCTTACCGGTTGGAGCTACCTCCACATCTGGCTGCGGTTCATGACGTATTTCATGTCTCGCAACTTAAGAAGTGTTTGAGAGTGCCGGAAAAAGCAGTGGACACCTCGCAAATTCAAATTGAGCCTGACCTCACCTATGAGGAACGTCCTATAAAAATCCTCGACCAAAAACAAAGAGCAACAAGAAGAAGAGCAATCAACTTTTACAAAGTACAATGGAGTAATCACTCCGAAGAAGAAGCGACTTGGGAGAAAGAAGAATACTTGCAAACTGTAACACCCCGAAATTTGACCCTAAGAAATTATCCTCTAATCTCTCGTCTAAATTCAAAATATGATTTTGAAAACCTGCTTGTTGTGAAGTTTACACTATGAGCTCATAAAAATCATCTCAAGTCCCTCGAATATTCCGGGAAAGATCCTCTCAAACCCTTCCCAAAATATTCCTCAATTTTTCCTTCCACAAAATCCATCCAAATTCCAATCCCAAATCAAATTCAGAAAATGGAAAAACTCCTCCCTCTCCTCACTGGGCCGAAGCCCAACCTTCCCCCCTCTCTCGGCCCACCTCCCCGTGGCCCAACTCCCTCTCCCCCTTCCCGCGTGGGCCTCGCCACCCCCCCCCGGCCCGTTTCCCATCCTCCTTCTCCTTCGGCCCAAGACGAGCCGGCCTGCCGGCCGCTCGCCCTCCTCCTCCCGTTCCCATGCCCCGCGCCGGACCCCTACCGCCGCGCCCGCCGTCGCGCGGGGACCCCGCTCTGCCGAGCGTGCCTGCCCCTTGCACGCCGCTCCCTGTCACCGCGCTCCGCGCACGCACACGCTGCCGCGCACGCCGTACCCTCTGCCCCGTGCTCTCCATGCCGACGCCGCGTCCTGCCACACGCTACACGACGCCGGCCACGCCCGCGTTGTGCACGCCTCGCCACCTGCACACGCCAAGCCGTCTGTCCGCGTCTGCCACCCGCGCCGCGCACACCATCTCCACCTCTTGCCGCGCCTATAAGGGTGAGCCCGGCAAGCCGCTCCCCCTCGTTCCCCTTCCTCCTGCTCCATTCGCGCCGTCCGCGCCGCTCGCCCGTGCGACGAACCGCGCCGATGCCGCCGCTTGCTCTCCGTTCCGCGCCGGCGCTGCGAGCTCTCCTTCCCTGCACCGCTCCTCGCCCGTCCGCATAGCTCGCTTCGGCGACCGCTGCCGACGCCGCGAATCCTCTTCTCTCTTCCCTGCCCCATTTGCACCGCCCACGCCGCTCGCCCGTGCGACGAGCCGCGTCGACGTCGCCGTCCCCCTCCACCTCGCCGAGCAACCGCCACCACACCGCGCACCGTCCCCGTGGGCAGCCCCTGGTTCGGTCCGGGAGCCATCCGCCGCGAGTGCCATCAACTTCCCCGCTTGCTCTGTTCTTCCCCGACGAGCGAGCGCCACCAAATACTCCCTCTACGAGCAACCATGGTCCAATTCCTCTTGCGAGAAGCACCACACCACCACCCTCCACCCTCGCCCAGCTTCAATCGATCCTTCCGTCGCTCGGACGAGGCTGCCCGCGGAGCTCCGACGGCGTCTCCATGGCCGCCCGTGGACGTCCCCGCTCCACGCCTCTCCTCGTGCCCGGAGCCCCACGGACGGACTCGCGTCGCTCCCCTCTTCGCGCCGGTGCCCTCGGTTCCACGAGCGGAGGCCGAGCGCGGCCTCTCCGGTGGAGCTCCAGCGAGCGCGCCCGTCGGCGACGGCGCGAGCCGAGCCGCCCGCTCGCCCGAGCGCTCTGCGCGAGCGAGTGCTCGCCCGGGCGTGCCTGCTCGCCCCTGCCTGCCTGCCCTGCCACATGGGCCGGCCCGTTGGCCTCCCCTGTGTGCGAGTGGGCCAAGGAGAGAGGCCGGGCCGAAGTGGAAAAAGGAAGAAAAAGAAAGGCCTCGTGGGCCGAAAGCTATCCCAGGCCCAAGTTGCTTTCCCTTCGGGCCAGATCACCAAAGTTGCCCAAGAAAAGTCTATTTCGACCCCCTGAGCTATCCAGGAAGCTCCAATCTACCCCCTGCCACTAAATCTTTCATATCTCTTCCGTTCTAGCTCCGATTTACGTAATTCTTATACCGAATTACTCTGTAAATCGAGCTCTATCTATTCACGTACTTTTTATAATATTCCCACACACTCCGCCGACCACGACACACGAAGATTCACGGTCTACGTCATTTTGGGTCGACCCGCGACGACGGAACTAGGGCACCTGTGGCAAGCCACTTGTGCACTAGTGCCGCCCTCGCCGATCGGTTCACTGAAGACCCGGTTTGCTTGAACCGAACCGGACGGTTGCCAAACTCTACCCCCTGTCCCCGTAATGCGGACGATAGGAGGGGATGGTCGACACCGCCCGAGTTCGTCGTTCTCTCCCTCACCGCGATGTAAGCCCATCGCGCTGCGGGAGTAGACCGAGCCCAACCGGAAGGAAGAGTTGGACCGTACGCGCCAGGGTTTGGCCCGTGTCGTCTCTCTCTTCTTCCAAATTAATCTTTATTGCTGACATGCTGCCCTCATGCTGCCGGAAAATCCGTCTCATGAGCCCAGGCATGGATGGCACTAAAGATCAAACTCTTGATATCTAAAAGGGGGCCAAACGTGCCATTTATCCGTTTGACTCCCGCTCTATTCACATGCAAACCCTAAGGATATCTCTAGCCCCACCAAACCCATATCACGATGAGCTCAGAGTGTACCTTGATTTGGTGCGTTTTACTTGTCTGTACGTGTAGGCTTTCTCGGAGAGCCGTTCGGTTCCATCTCTGAAATGGTTGACTCAGAGACCGGAACAGGAGTCCAATGGTGTAACGACCGTCGTACCGGCTACCTCGGCGAATGAAGGCAAGTCCACTGGAATCCTCACTTGATGCATAAATTACCCATGTTTTTATATACACATCCTATTGCCTTGTAAAACAAGAAAACTTGAATGTTTTGCTGGCTAAGGTAAAACATAGTAGGATATAGCCTCCCGAGCCACGTTAGATGTAGTGCGCTTAGGTGGATCGCTCACTCAATGATATACATTAATCTTGATGAAAATGATGGGAATATGATGGTGGGTATGGGCGGTTGTTTTTCAGTAAAACATAGGGTAAGACCCTGGCAGACGACTTCGGTTGTTGAAGCCATTTACGGGGTGGAAACCTGGTCCTTGTCGTGAGGACTGGGCTGGTGTTGCTCATGCGTGAGCGTTGTGGGAGTTCCACCCTGAAGGACCGAGTTGACGTTTCATCTTGCCTAACTCATCTAGCGCAACCACTCGAGGTTGTATGCGGCAACCCTCGGTTAGAACCCGCTTTGGACGAACCAGGCGTAAGCCGGTGTGCTGGGATGCATGAGAGATTGGGTGGATGGGCGCGGTTGCATGGCTGCGGTCAGGGGTCAACAGTCGCGTGGCTGCGGGTCTGAGCGACAGGTGGGCCCGTACTCTCTCATGGCTGAAGTCTGGGGAGCGCCTTGCGGGGGAAAAACCGGCGAGCGGAAAGGGGCTCACTGATCATGAGTGCCTGGACCAAACTTGTGGGTAAAGTGTGCACCTCTGGCCAGAGTATAACGAAATCTATCATGATAGTCCGCTGTCCACTGGTATGGACAAACGAGTTACGGCTTGGTTTCTGAACTAGCTTCTTATAAAAATATGGTTTCGGGTTGGGATCAAAATGATGGTTTTGAGGCAGCTGCGGTTGCCGAGGAGGTGTGTGTGTGGAAAATGTGATGGCATGCGTGCCACGAGCCGCGATGGACCGGCAAGTCCAGTGGCAACCTCTTTTGGGATAAAGATGTTTTCTCAATTAAAACTGAGAACTAAGGAACCCTGCATATCAAATGTTTTACTGCAAATTTACCTTCAGCTCCAGATATATCTTGCATGTAATGATAGCTTATATCCCCCTTCCTATGGAAGAAGGTGGACTTGCGGAGTACGTATGTACTCACCCTTGCTTTGTTGTTGGTTTACAGAGCAAAGAAGATCACGGACGTGTGAGGGTTACGGCCTGCTTCCCAACTGTGTGTTGTGGGAAAGTATGGGTCGCGCTTTTATAGTTTCCGCTGCAGTGTTTTCGGGCTGTGCCCCGTTTGGTCTGTCCCGTTAGGGCGGATCTGTATACATCCGATGAACAAATGTGGTTACCATAACTCCTGGGAATGGTAATAATACACATTTTAGTCCCGCTTAAGGGCTGGGGCGCTTCAGGTGGTATCAGAGCCGTAAGTTGGCCGTAGGACGTAACCCTAGGATGGAAAAATGTTTTTGGGTCCAAATTCAGTTGAAAATCACCTCTACTCCTTATCATACTCCGTTTCAAAATGAGTTTATCTGCTCTTTTCCCCTTCCTCAGTCAAGTGTTCCGCTTCGAAGACCGTGTTCAACCTGTCTGCAACAAAAGGTGTGCACACCCTATGGAAGTCAAAAGTGGCACCCTACCCTATGGATGACCGTGACGTGCACCGGGAAACAAGGAAGTGACCCTCCTTGTGTTTCCCGCCTCCCTTGCCTTGAAAGGCCTTGCAGTGCAGCACAGTGGACAAGGGACCGTGCATGCAGAGCCCCTCTGAATCAGTGCAACACAGTGAGCGGTGCCTAACGCCGCGTCTGCTGTCTGGAAAGGACACCAGGATTCAGCCCCAGACACGCCGGCAAGGTGTTTAAAAGCCCACCAGAAGGCCAGAAGAACTCAAGAACTGCCCCAATACAAGCAGCCATGGCCAAGCAACCTCCAACGCTCATAGGCATCCCCACGCCTATAAAGAAGAGAAAGGTCGGAGACCTCATCAATGGAGTTCCGATCCTAGAAGGCATACCAGTTGAGGAGAGTGAGCCAGATCACCCAGAACCCTCCCCAGTTCCTTCACCAGAGCTAGCAGAAACCCTAGAAGCTGCACCAACCTCCCCGTTGTCAGTAGAAAGCCCAAGAGCTCCGCCACCAAGTCCTGTTTTACTCAGTGAGCTGCCTTGGGAAGAGCTGTTGAGGACGCGAGCTGCGTCTCCTCTTGTGGAGTCCACCCCAGAACCATCCAGCTCTGCCTCGTCCTGCCAGGAAGAAGACTCAGTAGTCTGGCCCCCGTCGTTGCAAGACGTCAACAGCAGATCCAGGGAGTCATCCCCGGATGAAGTCACCAGTGCCCTCCGGGAGTGAAGCCGTGTGGTCCGCAGTTAGTTGTACCCAGTTCCCCTCTTACATGTGGGTAGTGGAATTTTTGTTCCACTTAGGTTAGCACCCTCTGTAAGGGTGAATCGTTTAGTTCGCGTGTGTTTCTTGCAGTGTTGTTGTAGTCGTCTGTGTTGTAGCTTTTGTCCTCTGTTGCGCTAGTGGTAAGCCGAGTCCGGCCTGTTTTGCTCAGATGGAATCTGCCGAGTATGTCAGCTGCTGCCGGGAAGAAAGTGGCTTTCCCGAGCTGCTAAGAGATACCATGCGATACCTCAGTATTCCAGGATACCCGGAGTACTGCGGGTTAGCATTCCCCGAAAGGGAAGAACGAGGATGGACCGTCACACTTTATATCAGAGAGAACCTCAATCTCAACGGTTGGTACTGCAGAGCCATCGGCAATGGATTCTTAGAAGCCTGCCACATTGCCGCTCGTGGGGCAATAAAAAGGTTATGCTCGACCTACCATGGGGCAGTACAAAGCAGCCCTATGAGGTTCTTTCCACCAGTGAACCAACGTGCTAGTACTTGGATTAAGAGGACAGCAATCTTGACAGAGATCAAGAAGTCCAGAGATCCTACCCTAGCCTACCTGGTCCAGTATCTGCTCGCCTTGGACAACGAGTATGAAAAACTGAGCCGCCTGCATGACAGGTTGGTAGACCGACACCAAGACACAGAAAGAGAGTTGGTCAAGTATAAGAGGGCGTGGATGCATCCAGGATCAGTAACAGACTCCCCTCTCAGTCATGGAGTAAGGGTAAGGGCCATGTCCGGTCCTCGCCACCCACCTCAAGGAGAAATACAGAACCCCATGATGGCAGGAAGTTCAAACCCTCCTAACCAACCAATACTGAGTCATCCTGGAAATTTTCAGGCCCTCCTGCTCAATCACATGCAGACCAGTGATAAGAACCCAGAAGACCTCAACAGACGAGAAGATAAAGCAAGCATGGGCGCCTTTTTGTCGCTCTCGCTCCCAGGAGAAGGATCCAGTGGTCAGCCACCAGTGCAAGACCGAGCTTCCAAGCAGCAGAAGCTGAAAGGAGTCCTGCGTGAGTAGTCGCGTTAGTGTGTTCGTTTTTGTGTTTGCAGTTTTGTTTGTGGAGTTTTGCTAATAAAGAACACATCATTTGTAGACCTAACTCTTATCCCTGCTTCCCCTTCTTACCTTAAAAACCGTCTGTTAAAAAGGAAGCAAAACGCCTACAAGAAGCCTTGTTCAAACCAGTCAGTCAGCATGCAACAACAGTGTGTCCAAGAAAGCACAGTACCAGCAGCAGAAAACGAGGAGATAAAGTGTACGCAGTGAAAGGAAATAGTGCCCTGGGAAAAAGGAAAAGACCGGATGAGACACTGCATACTACAATCCCTAAGCGAATTGTGTACGCCACAGTTCCCCGCCGCTCTCGTCTTCCCACCGCCCTCACCTCCCCGCCTTATCAGCTGCCGCTCCTGTCTTTTCGCCGCACCCACTGCGCCTGCCCCCGCCACCCACTTGCCTTTGCCGCCGTGCAGGCATGCATGTGCCCCGCTCACCGCTTTAGCAGTGCACCCCCGCGCTGCTGCCGACCGAAACCGGCCCCTACACCATCGCATGCAGGCCGCCGCATGCATCCGCTCGTACCCTGCCTGCCGCTTTTGCAGCACACCTCCGCGCCGCTGTCAACCGCAACCCGGTCCCCACTGCCCTTGTTCCCTGCATGATCGCCGCGTGTACCAACACCACCTCCACCACTCATGTCCCTTCGATGCACAAGCCACCGCACCGTAACCACCACTCTCCCGGGCGTCCATAAAAGCACCCCCCCGGACGTCGCTCTTCATCCACCCCGCCGAGCAAGCTCATAACACTCTCCCTCCACCAGCTAAATCAAAATAATCTTTCCCCAGATGTTCGTTGATTCTCTGATCGAACAAGTCCTCTTTGGTTTCTACGCTCTTGCTTTTCTCATTCTCGTCATGTACCTCCTTTTTTTGTGGGAAGATTCATCAAACCCTCCCTTGAGAGCAAAACAAGAGAGATAAGCCCACACCACCCAGAATCGATGAGTTTGGGAACCCTCTTTGCCCTTCTCGTCCGATTGATCGTCCTCATCAACATAATCAAAGTCTCCTTCCGGATAGCCATCCTTTTGTTCTCCACCCCCCAAGGAGACAATCGTCTGTGAGATTGTCTACTTAGACTAAGCCTTGCTACCCACACCCTCCACCGAATCCACTCGGGTTATGAACCCAGAAACCAGAGCTTGCCTTCCACTTCGCTACATAGTCTTTGCTGAGATCTTCGTTCTATGCCTCCTAATCCTCCTCCGGTTAGTCACTCTCCCACGGGCAGAGAAGAAACAAGAAGAAGCTTCCTGCTAGCAAAGATGTGCTTAGAGGCAGAAGCTCCAAGAAGCAAGCAAGAAAATAAGAGGAGAGGTGTTTGGGATAAAAAGAAAAGTAACGTGAAGAGGGGTATCCCAGATATCCGCTTCTTCACCCTCCCCTCCTGCACCTGCCGATGCAACAACAGCAGTTGACAAAAAGATGGCAACTCCCCGCTTTCAGAAGGGACTCTAATCCGCTTAGAGGGTACTCTTATCCTTTTAAGTGGGGTAGTCTCCCCTCTGCTAGCACTGATGAAGGAAGACCCAGAAATTGAGGCATGCAAATTTCTGGATGATGCCCGAGTTGCCAGTACATGCCACCGCCTGCCGCTACCGCCCAGAGCAACCTTCCAAGTGCATGAGGTGAAAGAGGTAGAAAAATCTCTTTTGCATGTGGAAGATTTGCACGGCAAAAAAAAAATTCCCGAATGAAGAAAAGAGAAATGAAAAAGAGGATCAAGTCCAAGCAAGAGCTTTTTGTTATAGAAGTTCCATCTCCCGTTCGTGCAAGCTTAAGTTTCAGTTGTAAGCAGAAGTTGTTTAGCTGAAGTAAAGCTATCCCTGTAAACCCTTCTAACCCAATCTCGGGGACGAGATTTCTTTTAAGTGGGGTAGGTTTGTAACACCCCGAAATTTGACCCTAAGAAATTATCCTCTAATCTCTCGTCTAAATTCAAAATATGATTTTGAAAACCTGCTTGTTGTGAAGTGTACACTATGAGCTCATAAAAATCATCTCAAGTCCCTCGAATATTCCGGGAAAGATCCTCTCAAACCCTTCCCAAAATATTCCTCAATTTTTCCTTCCACAAAATCCATCCAAATTCCAATCCCAAATCAAATTCAGAAAATGGAAAAACTCCTCCCTCTCCTCACTGGGCCGAAGCCCAACCTTCCCCCCTCTCTCGGCCCACCTCCCCGTGGCCCAACTCCCTCTCCCCCTTCCCGCGTGGGCCTCGCCACCCCCCCGGCCCGTTTCCCATCCTCCTTCTCCTTCGGCCCAAGACGAGCCGGCCTGCCGGCCGCTCGCCCTCCTCCTCCCGTTCCCATGCCCCGCGCCGGACCCCTACCGCCGCGCCCGCCGTCGCGCGGGGACCCCGCTCTGCCGAGCGTGCCTGCCCCTTGCACGCCGCTCCCTGTCACCGCGCTCCGCGCACGCACACGCTGCCGCGCACGCCGTACCCTCTGCCCCGTGCTCTCCATGCCGACGCCGCGTCCTGCCACACGCTACGCGACGCCGGCCACGCCCGCGTTGTGCACGCCTCGCCACCTGCACACGCCAAGCCGTCTGTCCGCGTCTGCTACCCGCGCCGCGCACACCATCTCCACCTCTTGCCGCGCCTATAAGGGTGAGCCCGGCAAGCCGCTCCCCCTCGTTCCCCTTCCTCCTGCTCCATTCGCGCCGTCCGCGCCGCTCGCCCGTGCGACGAACCGCGCCGATGCCGCCGCTTGCTCTCCGTTCCGCGCCGGCGCTGCGAGCTCTCCTTCCCTGCACCGCTCCTCGCCCGTCCGCATAGCTCGCTTCGGCGACCGCTGCCGACGCCGCGAATCCTCTTCTCTCTTCCCTGCCCCATTTGCGCCGCCCACGCCGCTCGCCCGTGCGACGAGCCGCGTCGACGTCGCCGTCCCCCTCCACCTCGCCGAGCAACCGCCACCACACCGCGCACCGTCCCCGTGGGCAGCCCCTGGTTCGGTCCGGGAGCCATCCGCCGCGAGTGCCATCACCTTCCCCGCTTGCTCTGTTCTTCCCCGACGAGCGAGCGCCACCAAATACTCCCTCTACGAGCAACCATGGTCCAATTCCTCTTGCGAGAAGCACCACACCACCACCCTCCACCCTCGCCCAGCTTCAATCGATCCTTCCGTCGCTCGGACGAGGCTGCCCGCGGAGCTCCGACGGCGTCTCCATGGCCGCCCGTGGACGTCCCCGCTCCACGCCTCTCCTCGTGCCCGGAGCCCCACGGACGGACTCGCGTCGCTCCCCTCTTCGCGCCGGTGCCCTCGGTTCCACGAGCGGAGGCCGAGCGCGGCCTCTCCGGTGGAGCTCCAGCGAGCGCGCCCGTCGGCGACGGCGCGAGCCGAGCCGCCCGCTCGCCCGAGCGCTCTGCGCGAGCGAGCGCTCGCCCGGGCGTGCCTGCTCGCCCCTGCCTGCCTGCCCTGCCACATGGGCCGGCCCGTTGGCCTCCCCTGTGTGCGAGTGGGCCAAGGAGAGAGGCCGGGCCGAAGTGGAAAAAGGAAGAAAAAGAAAGGCCTCGTGGGCCGAAAGCTATCCCAGGCCCAAGTTGCTTTCCCTTCGGGCCAGATCACCAAAGTTGCCCAAGAAAAGTCTATTTCGACCCCCTGAGCTATCCAGGAAGCTCCAATCTACCCCCTGCCACTAAATCTTTCATATCTCTTCCGTTCTAGCTCCGATTTACGTAATTCTTATACCGAATTACTCTGTAAATCGAGCTCTATCTGTTCACGTACTTTTTATAATATTCCCACACACTCCGCCGACCACGACACACGAAGATTCACGGTCTACGCCATTTTGGGTCGACCCGCGACGACGGAACTAGGGCACCTGTGGCAAGCCACTTGTGCACTAGTGCCGCCCTCGCCGATCGGTTCACTGAAGACCCGGTTTGGTTGAACCGAACCGGACGGTTGCCAAACTCTACCCCCTGTCCCCGTAATGCGGACGATAGGAGGGGATGGTCGACACCGCCCGAGTTCGTCGTTCTCTCCCTCACCGCGATGTAAGCCCATCGCGCTGCGGGAGTAGACCGAGCCCAACCGGAAGGAAGAGTTGGACCGTACGCGCCAGGGTTTGGCCCGTGTCGTCTCTCTCTTCTTCCAAATTAATCTTTATTGCCGACATGCTGCCCTCATGCTGCCGGAAAATCCGTCTCATGAGCCCAGGCATGGATGGCACTAAAGATCAAACTCTTGATATCTAAAAGGGGGCCAAACGTGCCATTTATCCGTTTGACTCCCGCTCTATTCACATGCAAACCCTAAGGATATCTCTAGCCCCACCAAACCCATATCACGATGAGCTCAGAGTGTACCTTGATTTGGTGCGTTTTGCTTGTCTGTACGTGTAGGCTTTCTCGGAGAGCCGTTCGGTTCCGTCTCTGAAATGGTTGACTCAGAGACCGGAACAGGAGTCCAATGGTGTAACGACCGTCGTACCGGCTACCTCGGCGAATGAAGGCAAGTCCACTGGAATCCTCACTTGATGCATAAATTACCCATGTTTTTATATACACATCCTATTGCCTTGTAAAACAAGAAAACTTGAATGTTTTGCTGGCTAAGGTAAAACATAGTAGGATATAGCCTCCCGAGCCACGTTAGATGTAGTGCGCTTAGGTGGATCGCTCACTCAATGATATACATTAATCTTGATGAAAATGATGGGAATATGATGGTGGGTATGGGCGGTTGTTTTTCAGTAAAACATAGGGTAAGACCCTGGCAGACGACTTCGGTTGTTGAAGCCATTTACGGGGTGGAAACCTGGTCCTTGTCGTGAGGACTGGGCTGGTGTTGCTCATGCGTGAGCGTTGTGGGAGTTCCACCCTGAAGGACCGAGTTGACGTTTCATCTTGCCTAACTCATCTAGCGCAACCACTCGAGGTTGTATGCGGCAACCCTCGGTTAGAACCCGCTTTGGACGAACCAGGCGTAAGCCGGTGTGCTGGGATGCATGAGAGATTGGGTGGATGGGCGCGGTTGCATGGCTGCGGTCAGGGGTCAACAGTCGCGTGGCTGCGGGTCTGAGCGACAGGTGGGCCCGTACTCTCTCATGGCTGAAGTCTGGGGAGCGCCTTGCGGGGGAAAAACCGGCGAGCGGAAAGGGGCTCACTGATCATGAGTGCCTGGACCAAACTTGTGGGTAAAGTGTGCACCTCTGGCCAGAGTATAACGAAATCTATCATGATAGTCCGCTGTCCACTGGTATGGACAAACGAGTTACGGCTTGGTTTCTGAACTAGCTTCTTATAAAAATATGGTTTCGGGTTGGGATCAAAATGATGGTTTTGAGGCAGCTGCGGTTGCCGAGGAGGTGTGTGTGTGGAAAATGTGATGGCATGCGTGCCACGAGCCGCGATGGACCGGCAAGTCCAGTGGCAACCTCTTTTGGGATAAAGATGTTTTCTCAATTAAAACTGAGAACTAAGGAACCCTGCATATCAAATGTTTTACTGCAAATTTACCTTCAGCTCCAGATATATCTTGCATGTAATGATAGCTTATATCCCCCTTCCTATGGAAGAAGGTGGACTTGCGGAGTACGTATGTACTCACCCTTGCTTTGTTGTTGGTTTACAGAGCAAAGAAGATCACGGACGTGTGAGGGTTACGGCCTGCTTCCCAACTGTGTGTTGTGGGAAAGTATGGGTCGCGCTTTTATAGTTTCCGCTGCAGTGTTTTCGGGCTGTGCCCCGTTTGGTCTGTCCCGTTAGGGCGGATCTGTATACATCCGATGAACAAATGTGGTTACCATAACTCCTGGGAATGGTAATAATACACATTTTAGTCCCGCTTAAGGGCTGGGGCGCTTCACAAACCAAATACCCGGGTTTCCTTTCAGCTACTACAAACGAGTATGTATAACCATCAAAATACAAATTCTTATTCGAAATCCTACACAATGCACTGCATCCTAAATTACCTTATCCACCCACATTACATCAACAAATCTCGGGACGAGATTTCTTTAAGGGGGGTGGGTTGTGATGCTCCGGCATCTCAAGTGCATAATCACTCATCTTACATGAAGCATTCATCTTGAGCATCATGGCATAACATGTGTGGGTGCATTGGAAACAAGTTTGGTTTATATTGCATAGTGAAAAACACTGTCATTTCATGTGTGGTGCTACGTTTATGATCATATCTTTTATTCTGTTGAGATCTGGGTGAAATCCATATTGACAAAACTGTAGGTCAACATGATATAAACAACTTTACTAATTGGGGTCTTTTCATACAATGAGGTTTGCAAAGTGATTAGGGTCAATTATAGTCAGTATAGAAAACCAGTCCAAATAGGGGCTGATTTGAAATTCTAAATTTACTCTGACCTGCGGCCACTTTCATGCAAAGCTCAAATTAGGGAAGTTATAGGTAATGATCTAGGGAGAAACTTTTTAAATTGGGGTCTGGTTAAAAAATGAATTTTTGTTAATGATTTGAACCATTTTCTGTCAGCCTAGAAACACAGTTTAAATCTGACCAGTTGGTAAACCTGGTTTTTCTCCAACTTAAAGTCATTTTCATGTCAAACCCAAATGGAATGAAATATAGAGGATTAAATTATAAACAAACTTGTCAATGGGAGTTTTAGATGTTAAAGCCCAAAAATGGGAGTTTTTCCCTTCACAAGAAATAAAGGTACTCTGCCCCATCTAGAGCTGTCAGCCAAATTCAAATGAAATTCATATTTCTAGACAGAATTTGAGTTGGAACCTTTTGACAAAGTTGTAGAGTTCAAAGGGTGGAACATTTCATCCAATTACCATTTTTCCAAATTCGGCTCCTAAATAGGTCAAAATGGCAATTTACAGAGGGTGAGGAAACACATTTTTCTTTTTCTGGGTTTTTCCTCCCCCGCGGTCACTGACGAGTGGGGCCCACTCGTCAGCGCCGCCCCGCTCCCCCAGCTCGCGGTCGCCGCGTGGCCGATGGCGTACGGCCATGACGCGCGCACGCGGATCGCCCCCCCTCGGCCGAGGCCGCGCCCTTACCTAGCCGCGAAGCCGTCCGCGTTCACTCCCCCGCTCCTCGCTCGCTCACTCACTCGCTCTCTCTCCACGCTCGCGCGCCGCCCGCCATAGCCGCCGACCGATAGCTCGCTACGCCGGCCTCCTCGGTCCCTCTCCGTGCCCCCAACCGCCTTCATCTACCTCGCCTCGCCCTTGCGCACCCGCCGAGGTAGACCTCGTCGTCCCTCTCCCCCTCATTCTCTAGATCGGGCCGAGCCCCGTCGCGCCCGCCATGGCCGGGCCGAGCTCAAGCTCGGGCTTGCGCCGCCGCCTACCGCCCTCGTCGCGTCCCTAGAGCACTCTCACCGCACTCGCCTCGCTCCCGCGCACCCGAGGCACTAGGCCTCGTCGCCGTTCACCCACCCTTCGCCTAGATCCACCGCCGCCCGACGTCGTGGCCACGCCGCCGACGCCGTCGCGCGCCCTCGGTTCACCGCCTTCCACCGCCGACCCTCGCCGTCCCCGCCGCCGAGACCTAGCCTGGCTTGAGCGCCGCGCTACCGCGCACCCGATGCGCGTCGCGTCGCGACTCCGGCGAGCCCGAGCTCGGCGGCGCGCGCGCGCCGCCGCGCCGTCGCGCGCGGCGGGAGAAGGAAGAAAGGCCGGGGGGTTTTGCAAGCTACCCACTAGAGTATGGTTTATTTACGTTTTAACCCACGCGCTGTTTACTGAGTGTCGGCATTCTTACGTGCTAGCCCCTGGAGTATAGAGTTAATTATGTTCTAGTCCTCGGTTCTATCTTTTTCCATTTCTTTTTTCTATATTCGGCTGAAACTTTGGAAATTCATATAAAAAATCAAATAAAAATCGTAAAAAGGTAAACTCAGTTGCGTTGTACTTCTGGTAAATAGATCTACACAGTAGGTATGATGTGGGGATGTGCAAGTACGGTTTTACCCCTGTTTTTAAAGATGCATGATAAATCAATGAAAAATAAGAAACATGGTCTAGGAGGAATCCAAAAATGACGAAACTTGGTCAGTAGCCTTCTTAGGGTGTCTTGATACTGTGGTAATTTCTGGTGGCTCAATACTTTACTGTTCATTCATGGTTTTACCATTTTATATGTACTTTATGCATTATTTGATAATTTGAAAATGAGGTCCATGCAAAATATGTGAAATAAGACTCACTAGTATTTTTCTCAGATTCTATATAGCTTGTGAACACCACTGGTGAAATATGAGCCCCTGCATGTATAGTTTTGATAGTGATTTGAAAATGACAAATCTTGACTTGGAGAACTTGATAAATGGAAAAATGGGTCCTAATGTGCAAGATAAATTCTACCAAAATTCTAGTAGCATGTGGGAGTACTGTAGAATCCAGAAAGTATATGCTTGGAAGCTATTCTCACTGTTTATATGTACATCTTAATTTGCACTAGTTTTATATATGGGAAATAGATGTCCTGTCAAAAAGTGGGAGTTTTAGCTTGTAAATTTTTGTACATGCAGTTCATACTAAGGATAGCTCACTGGTAAAATTTCATCTTCAGAAACCATGCCAATAAATTATAAAAATTCTGACAAGGTGTAGGGCTTAAAACTTGCTGGAATTTTAATAAAATAATTATAACTCCAATTGAGCTGAAATTTTGACAGTAGCTTTGGGTATGAAATATCTGCTTGTCATAAAAGTTTGGTACCATTTGAGTTAGTTGAACAGCCAGAACTCAGATGCATGTTTTAATTCACAAATGTACATGGTTTACACTAAATATATACATGAAGGTTGATTTAACTGCTATGCACATGTCGTTTTCCATGAAGTATATACTGCATACTGGCATCTGCACTTCATCTACCTCAAATGCATACATCTGCATTTATAGGCGCTCATGTCGGTACTTCTCATGCATATAGACCCCGCGATCGAAGAAGAGACAGTGCAGGAGCAACCCCTGGTCGAGGAACCCGAAGAGGAGCAGGAGGACTCGCAGCCGACCGCTGACGCCACCGCCGAAGAGACTAACCCTAGCGAAGAAGAAGGTAGGCAGGATCATACAATTCCCAGCAAATAAAATACCTGTTCATTACGCATATGCATTAGGTGTTGTATGGAACCAATTGCATTAGATCCCTTGGCCGCCCTGGCCCTAGCACCTACAATAGAGTGCGTAGGACGAGTATGCCTAGAATGGCTAGGTATGAGTAGACACGAGTGAATAAAGGTCACTCGTCGCGTAGGTGTTACTTTTCAAAAGAAAAAGTCTCACTATGAAAGCTATTATTATCATGCCATGATTATGTTATATTTTAAATGGAGACCGGGCGGAGATATGGGTATGAATGTTGAGAATTGAGATAATGTGTGGTGGACTCCGCCCGAGTCGCATAACGCCGGTCATTGTTCGCCTATTGGTCGGCATAACATTGCTAGAGTGCTTATCCGGAATCTATGGGCCGGTGAAAGTCTTACTTGTGACGTCTCAAGCAAGGGGCACGTTCCTACCCACTGGTTGAGAGGAAGGTGGCCGCGGAGGCGGGTGTCAAAGGAGGGCAGAACCCGACGTAACCGAGGTACCGCTCCTGCGACAACGCGCTCCGGGAGTTAGGCGGGAGTGGTCATCGAACTTGAGATGGGACAGGTGGAGATGGGGGAAGCATATGTGGAACGCTGGGAGTTAGTAAGCATATGCCATCCTGGTGCTTCTAGTTATTCCCGGGAATATAAAAATCGATTCGAATCGCTGATACTCACCAGGTGTGAGAATGCCAATACCACTGACGTGCAAAGTAGTAATCCATATGAATATGTTGTATTGAGAATTCATGGCTTTGACAACTACATACTTGGATATGCCTGATTTATTTCATGCAATATTTGTCACAATTCTGATACATGCTTTACTTTCATGCCATGCTATCCCATACCTATTATGTTCCACCAATTATGATGACTCGAGCAGCTGTTAAATCTTGCTCGGGTGCAATAATATAAGCAGCTGTCAAATCCTGCTTCCACTGATTTAACTTGATCCTGTATAAAAGCAATGGCTAAGGACTCAGATGCTAGTAAGCAAGCTTCGCGTCAGCCGTAAGCCTCATCCATTAAGTCCTACTGAGAAATTAGTACTCAGGGTTTGCCCCCACTTTTGGCTTACAGGTACGGAGTTCCTCTTCTGTGCCTGTGTTGGTGGAGGGTCGTGCCCCCATCAGGAATGAGCAGAGTCATGATCTGGCAGGGAGCGGCATCGGTGGGCTCGATGCTCGTTCTTTTATGCAAGTATTTTGAGTACCATGAAACTTGAACTTTAAAATTCCGCTGCGAGAGACTATTTAAACCAGGTTGTTATAAGACACTATGTTGAACTCTATTTGATTTCGAACTTGCATTGTAACTAAAGTCTATGTAATATCTATTCAACTGCCTGTGATGTTGTAACTGTTGTGGCTCCATCGAGAGTCGGATGTGTATGACGTCGGTTCCTCTGGGAAATGGTGACATCGAGAGCCCGAAGGACTCTCGACGGACTACTGGGTTTAGTCTAGCCTAAGTGCACTGCGAGCCAGAGGTGGCAGGTGTGCTTAGCCTGGATTAAGCAGGGCGGTTCCGCCATACAGCCACTCCCTTCGCTGACAAGATATGGCCTAGGAATGCCACTTTCTTTAGCCAAAAAGCACACTTGCTGAACTTGGCATAAAGTTTATGTTCCCTAAGGCGAGATAGCACTATTCGCAAATGCTCTTCGTGCTCCTTCTCATTCTTGGAATACACTAAGATGTCATCAATGAATACTAGCACGAATTTGTCAAGCTCATTCATGAACACTGAGTTCATCAGATACATGAAGAAAGCCGGTGCATTTGTCAAACCGAAGGACATGACAAGATACTCATAAAGCCCATGCCGCATGGAGAAAGCGGTCTTTGGTATGTCTTCCTCTCGGACCTTAATTTGATGATACCCGGACCTAAGGTCAATCTTGGAGAAAACTGTGGCTCCCCCAAGCTGATCGAATAGGATATCGATGTGTGACAGTGGGTACTTGTTCTTGACAGTAACAGCATTCAACGGTCGATAGTCCACACATAATCTCTTACCACCTTGGTCTTTCTTCTCAACAAAGAGGGCAGGACAACCCCAAGGTGATGAGCTAGGTCAGATAAACCCTTTGTCTAACTGCTCCTGCAGTTGTGTTTTCAGCTCCTTCAGTTCATCAGGTGCCATTCTATACGGCCTCTTGGAGACAGGTGCCGTGCCAGGTACAAGCTCAATGGCGAACTCGACATCTCTATCCGGTGGGAGCCCGGGAAGCTCTTCCGAAAACACATCTGGAAAATCAGAAGCCACTGGTATCTTCTTGATCAACTAGGCTTCTGTGGCATTTACTGTGGGTGGCGAATGTTTGTGGCTTGGCAGATGAATGTGCATAACTTTCCCACTCTTGCTAGACTTCATTTGAACTGTCCTGCTAGTAATATCTAACAAGACATTGTGCTCTTTCATCCAATCCATCCCTAAGATAATGTCGATCCCCTGGTTAGGAAGTACCACGGGGTCAACATAGAATTCCTCCGTGCCTATGCATAAGCTTAAGTGCCTCACCATCTGATTCGTGTCAATTGGTGACCCCGGGGCTGTGATATGGTATTTCGCCTTCATATTATCAATGTGATAACCATGTTTGGTCGCATATGACCTGCTGATGAAAGTGTGTGTTGCTCCGGAGTCAAACAAAACCACTGTAGGGTGCTCGTTGACAAGAAATGTGCTTGCTAACACTGGTTCACCTTCTGGAATCTGATCTACGTGGGTATAGTGCACACGACCTTCTGTTGGGGTTGGATCTCGCTTTGGTCCTTTCTTCTTATTCTGGCGTTGGTTATCTCTAATCAACACTGGTGCCTGGCTTCGTCGAAGGGCAAGACAATTCTTGCTGAAGTGGCCGGTCTTTCCGCACTTGTAGCAGGGATATTTGGCACTTGGTTTGGCCGGCGGCACTGAAGCAGGCGGATGAGGCAGCACACTGCAGGAGGAGGGATGGTGTTGCGTCCCACAGAGTTGTTCTTGCTGCTGGGGCATGTTAATGTAACAGATGCGCGGTGGTGGGCGATACAGGACCCGTTGCCGCTGAGATGAACCCGACTGAAGTGTGCTTGCAAGTCTTTTCCTCCGCTGATCCTTGTGGGCCTGATTGAGGCGATGCTCCATGTCAATGGCGACGTCTACCAACTCAGTGAAGCTGTCGTAGCTGTGCCCCAAGTGAGTCAAGAGAGTGGGATCGAATCCATCCAATAGACGGGTAGCCCTACGTGGGTCAGTGTCGACGTCTTTAGGGGAATACTGCGATAGGCGGATGAAAGCCTGAACGTACCCAAGTACCGACATGTTCCCTTGTCGAAGTGCACGAAATTCCCGTTGCTTGAGCTCGATGAGGCTAGGCGGGAGATAGTGAGCCCGAAAAGCCGCACGGAACTCATCCCACGAGACCTAGTGCCCGGCTGGTTGCATTGCCAGGAATGAAGCACACCAGGCTCCCGAGGGACCATGCAGACACTGTGCTGCAAAGCGAGCCTTCCGTTGCTCAGTGAGCCGGGGCAGTAGACTGAACTTGGACTCGATGATCCGAAGCCAGTCATCAGCATCCAAGGGATCTATGGCGGTGGTGAAGATGGGCAGTTGTAGCGCCGCAAAGTCAGTGTAGCTGATCTCTTGCGAGTCACGCCATTGTTGTGATTGAGCTATCAAGTCGATGAGTTGCTGAGCGACCTGAGTGGCTGACTTAGAAGGAGATGGTGCTCCATGAGCAGCCCCCTGAGCAGATGCCTCTGGTGGGGTGACCATCTGCAGAAATAAAGCCAGTCGAGTTTAGTTCAAGAACTTGCGTGCGATCGATGCGGTGATAAAAAGACCGCAGCACCATCAATATATGCTGGATATATGAAAGCATGTAAGTGAACAGAATAACTGGATGGCACATAAAGTGTTAGCTGTCATTTGGTAAGCTTGGGTAATCGTATTTGTTAACGGTAAACTTGTGCGCTGTGTCTCGTCGGTATGGGTGTCCAAACTTTTGAACCCGAAGGTTTTCAGTTATAACTCTCGAACGAAACAGTTTTCCGGGAGCTCCATAGGAGAGGCTTTTACTTAGCGAATTGTATTAGTTGCTTCCAATTGACGAATCATGTAGCGAAACATGCAGAAGGTAGGTTTAAGTCACGATTTATTCCATTTGTCTTTTATTAATATTCCCCAGAATGATAACAAAAGATACATGATGCATGTTTCGTCCTACTCGGTCTCACATCAGACATCCTGTGTATTATATATATAGCTAACGATAATTTGGTGACATATATGCACGTCTCTCCTTAATTCAACTAGCCGTTCTCTAGTCGTTCTTAGTTTCGCACGTGGTTAGTGTACCTGCAGAAAAATGCATGCTCATACATTACCACCTAATATGGCATCCACGCGTGACCGCTGCGTGGACAACGTTGGTGGGCCGATGCACCTTTTCCTCAAAGCCTGACTTTCCACCAGTACTGGGGATTGTCGAGAAAAAGGTAGATCCCAAAACCGAATTTAAGTGTGGTGGGCATAAAAGCACGAAGCATGCCCACCACCCTTAAAGAGCTTTTACTATGGGGCATGAATGCAGGGCTCACAACCGTTCGCAAATCCCAATAGCTTCCACCAGTACCGGGGACAGCTATGGCCGAAAAGTTGCTTCCCAAAGCGCCGAATATGCATATGAGTTCTATCTAGGTCAGAATGTCAGTGATGTCACCTGGATAACACTAACATTTTTGAATTACTTGAAAAGGGCTTTCGAAAATAGTTTTGTAAACCAAAACTTGATGATATAACTGTTGTCTGTGTTTGATCGGCTCTGATACCAGCTGTGGCGGAACCGTCCTGCTTAATCTAGACTAAGCACACCTGCCACCTCTGGCTCGTAGTCCACTTAGGCCAGACTAAACCTGGTAGTCCGTCGAGAGTACTTCGGCTCTCGATAACACCATTCCCAGAGGAACCGACATCAAACACATCCGACTCTCGATAGAGTCACAACAATTATAGCATCACAGGCAGTTGAAATAGAGAATAATAGACTTAATTTACAAACCATATGTATGAAATCAAATACATGTTCAAATATAGCGGAAGCGAATTCAGAGTATATATAGCGGAAGCGTTTTCAAAATCTCGCAGCGAAAACAATATACTTAAGTAGTCTTCATGAAGAGATGAACAAGGCGAGTAGCACAGAGCCCACCGGTACTACCACCTCCAACACAGTTGTTCGGATGTCGCCAGTACCTGTAATCCAAAAGTGGGGGCAAACCCTGAGTACTACTTACTCAGTAGGACTTAATGGACGGGGCTTACGGCTGACGCAAAGAATGCTTACTAATCATGTGGATCCTTAGCTGTTGAGTTTTAAACAAGGTCATGTTGACATAAGATAGCAGGATTTGACAGCTGCTACCCATTAAATATGAAGATCATTTATATCATAAAGTAAATACTTGCAGAAAAGTAAAACATGAATACATGTTCCGTCCCAAGATTCATAGCGCCCCATCAAACCCCTGGGAGTAGCCATCTCAGGAGCGATACCACGGTACGTCGGCCAGCCCTTCCTCGACTTCCAAGCACCTCCCAAGTCCATCGACCTCCAACCAGTAGATGGGCAGCACCATGAATAGTGGGATGAAACACACACATCCAAGCATCTTGATATACAAAATCATGAATTAATAATACAACATATTCAAGTGGATTACTACTTTCTCCGTCAGTGGTATTGGCATTCTCACACCTGGTGAGCATCAGCGATTCGAATCGATTTGTTAATTCCCGGGAATAACTAGAAATGCCAGGGGTATATGCTTACTAGCCATCGCGTTCCCACATATAGCCCCCATCTCCACTTGTCCCATCCCAAGTTCGATTCAATCCTTCCGTTGTTCCCAGGTTGTGCCGCCTTAGGAGCAATACCACGGTCACGTCGGGTCAGCCCTCCCTCGACTACAAGCTCCCCAAGGTGTCACAGTAGGAGTCTGTCTCTGTTCTTCGGATGGCACAAGTAAGACTTTCACCGGTCCATTATCCCGGATAAGCACCCTAACAATGTTATGCCGACCAATAGGCGAACAACGACCGGCCTTATGCGACTCGGGCGGAGTCTAGTGCACAGTACCATAAACAATAAATAACTCATAAAATCTCTGCCCGGTCTCCATTTAAAACATAAGCATGTATAATAACTTCCATAAGTGAGATTTCTGTCACATTGTAAAGTCGCACGTATGAGACGAGTACAATCACTCGTGTCTACTCGCACCTAGCAATTCTAGGCACTCGTCTTACGAACTCTACGGATAGGTGCTAGGGCCAGGGCGGCCGGGAAGTCTAATGCAGATGTTTTCAACCAACTCCTAATGCAGATGCGTAAACCATCAAACAAGGTTATGTGAGCTGGGAGAAATGATGGTCATGCCTACCTTTGATTGTTCTTAAGAAAACCAACAAACTAAACTAAGTTAGTTTGCCGGGTTGTGAGGCTTTGCCCCAGGCAACCCCTTGAAGCAGGGACGGATTCAATCAGCGACCCTTCGTCTTCTTGCTTCGGATATAGCCTGTTGTCCGGTTCCTTGATCACTGGTTTCTCCTGCGTTGATAGCTCCTTGCACGCGGGGTCTATATGCATGATAAAATGCAAGTGAGTGCAAGAGAATGCAAATGCATGTATATGCTACAGGTTATATGTATGTCATAGTGCAATCATGAGTGCAACGAATGCAATTGTATGCATGAGGTGCAATTAAAGCATAATGCATGATCAAGTGGTTTGTGACAAAAAGACTCAATTGTATTTAGTTCAAACGCATCCCATAAGAAGGAAACTTAACAACTTTCCTAAGAAATCATACAACCCATCACCATATTTTATCTTTGAAGTTATCATGAGTTAGTGTCTTATATGTGTACACAGTCCCTATCAATCCGAATGAAGTTGTCTCTTGAAGTTAAACATATACATGCAAATTAATAGACACGCTACCTTTATGAATAAAATGCACTCATAAGATCATGTAGTTAGACAACTCAATTGATCTCAAACTTTTACCACATGCTGAAACATGCTACATAATGCTACTGCCAAAATTTCAGCTACAAACCAGTTATAATTAATTTATTAAAATTCCAACAAGTTATCAGCCCTATAGCTTCTCGGATTTTTCATAATTTATAGAAATGGGTTCTGGACTTGAAATTTCTACAGCAAGCATTACATTGCATGAACATCATGTACAAAAATCAGCAAGCTCAAAATCCATAGCTTGATATGACATCTATTTCCCATATAATTTTCTAGGTCTATTTTAAACGCAAATCAAGACAGTACTTATAAGCTTCACAAGGATACTTTTTGGAACCTATGCATCATTAGCAAGCTACCAAATTTTCCATGGAATTAATTATGCATCCTAAGATCACTTTTCCTTTTTATTTTGTTAAGCATGTGACACTTTATCATTTTCAAATCACCACTCAAACTTTACATGCAAGGTGTCAAACTTTACCAGCAAGCTACCCATACTATATAAAGTACATGAAAAATACCAGAGGACATATTTGAGCATATTCTATGTAGCCTTCATTTTTCAAGTTAATTAAATACACGAAACACATGCATAAGGGCAAAACAGTAATTAAACAGTCAATGCTAGGGCTACCAAAAATCACACAGTACCTAGATGCCATAACAAAGCTATTATCCAAGTCTCATAATTTTTGGAGTTCATTTGGTTCACTTTTACCATTTATTTACCTACACCATGCATGCACTAAACCATGGGCAAAACAGACTTTTCACACATCCACATCATACCTATCCTGTAGATCTACTCACAAGGAGTCCATAACCACTGAGTTTGTCTATTTTGGATTTTTCTTTGAATTGTTATGATTTTTCAAAGTCCACAGCCTAATATAAATGAATTAAATGGAAAAACTCATAGACCGATGGCTTGAACGTAATTAACCATATACCTCAGGGGCTAGAACAGAAGATTATCCTGACTCAGTGCACAGTGCATGAGAATCTTCTAAAACCTGAGGTTAGATCTGCAAAATACCAGGGCTCGGGTTAAAGTACAAAACTCTAATAGATTCAGGGGTGTTTTCACAACTTATTCAAGACACAGTACACAGTGACGCGATAAGTAGTAAATGAAGGGGGTTTCCTGTAAAAGTGCGCATCTTCTTCTACCTTTGGCCGGGGAAATTCCTCGCGCAGCGGCCGGTGTTCGCGCGCTCGCGCCGGAGCGTGGAGGGGGAAACTTGGAGCCGAGTCGGGTCGAGGAGGTGTCCGGCGCTACGGCGGACGCCGTGGGCTAGACCTCGTCACCGGCGGTGAAGAGGAAGGGCGTGCGGCGGCGGTGAACTGGCGAGGGAACGGAGCGGCGGAGTGTGGCGGCGCGGCTTGATTCCGGCGGGGTAGGGTACGGTAGGGGTCGCCGTCAGGCTGGTGAGCTGCGCGGCAGCACGATGGTCCCGATGGCGGTATCGTGGAGGCGAGGGGAGGGCCGGAGAATGGTTGTCCACGGTGAGGGGCCGGTGGCAATGGCGGCCGTGGGGGTGCGCTCGCGGGATAGGGTGATAGAGGCGGGGGCGAGCGGCGAGGCCGTATGGGGTTGGTGGAGGATGGTGAGGCGAGCGCGAGGCGCGCGCCCGCGGGGTGGGAGGAAGCTCGAGGAGGCGGGCGTGAGAGCTTGCCGTGGCGGCAATGGCGGCGTTCGGTGTGGAGGGGAGAGGAAACCGGGAGAGAGCAAGGCAGTAAGTGGAGGGGAGCTCTCGGCTCTGGCTTAAGGCCGAAGGAGAAGGAGGCTCTGGCCGGGAAGCCATCCAGGTGCGGGCGCGGGGGCGCGGCCGGCGTTGGCGTGGCGTGGGCAGAGCGCAGCTGCCGCGTGGGCGCGATGGGTAGGGGAAGAAGGACGGCGGCGCGTGGGTGCTCGTGGTCCATGGACTTGGTGAGGATGACAGGTGGGGCCGAGGTGGTAGAGGGAGTGGACGGTTCATGGACCGAGTGCGCGGACGCATGGGAACGGTGGGACCCACCGGCCCAGTTTTCGTCCGGTGTGGGCGGGAATCCGGGTCGGCCTGGCAAGTGGGGCCCACTTGTCATAGAGACAGTGAAAAAGGGAAATCCCGAAAATGGAAAATTCAGTTTTGACCACAGAAAGCTCCATTTGTATTTCACATTTTTGAACAAGTTGGAGGCCGAATTTGAAAATGACCCAATTGAAAGAAATGTTCTAAATTTGTTCTTCTACATTTCCCTTTTAAACTTGTATACCATGTTGTATTCAAAAATATGGTTTAAATTTGAATTTAAGCTGCAGACCAAGGTTTGACCAACAGAACCTTCCAGTTTAGAAATTCTAAAAGTATATTTTCTAGACACTTTCACAAAAGGAGTTTTATACCAATGTTGTTTAAAATTTCATGATCTACAAATTTATCAATACCAGCGTTGCAAGGTTTTGGCTTTAAAATCAAGAAAATTTAAAATTACTAAACAGGTCAAGTTTGGACAGAATTCACATGCTGACAGAAAAAACCCCAAAGTCTATGCAAACCTTCATGCATGTCAAAGCACCAATTACCAAAGTTGTTCACCATAAAATTGTCTACAAGTTTATCAATATGAGTTTCACCCAAATATAAATAGAATCTAAGTTGTAGGCTCAATCACAGAGACATATGCAGAAAACAGGTTTCAAAAATTTGCACCTCGACCAAATTTGAACTAGGGTTTAAATGTATGTCAATATATGATGCTTCATGATGAATGCTGCACATATGATGAATGATTATGAATGATTATGCACTTGAGATACCGGAGCATCACATTTGTTGGGACATTTAGGCACTGTGTGATTTTTGGTAGCCCTAGCATTGGTTGGTAAATTACTGTTTTGATATTTTGCATGTGTTTTGTGTATTTATTCAACTTAGAAAATAAAGGCTACATAAAATATGCTCAAATATAACTTTTGGTATTTTTTATGTACTTTATATAGTGTGAGTAGCTCACTGGTGAAGTATGAGGTTGTGCATGCATGTTTTAGCTGCTGTTTTAAAAATGATAAAGTGTTACTTGCTAGCACAGATAATTGTAAAAAGGTGTTCTAGAGTGCTAGGAAAATTCTATGGAAAATCTGGTGGTTTGCTGATGGTATATAGGTTTCAGAAAGTAATTATGTAAAATTTATGAACACTGTTTTATTGTGCACGTAAATTAGACCCTAATATTTAGATGCAAAATAGATGTCCTATCAAACTAGGGATATTTCACTTGCAAATTTTTGTATATGTTGGTCATGCTAAATAATGCTCACTGGGTGAATTCCATGGCCAGAAACCATTACTATAATTTAAGAAAAATCTGGAAATATAAAGAGCTGATAACTTGCTAGAATTTTAATAAATTAATTATAACTTCAATGTAGCTGAAATTTTGCCAGTAACATTTTGAAATTAGTTTCTACATGTCATAAATATTTAAAGTCATTTGGCCCTATGTACTTACCAAAAGTTAGGGTGTCCCTTTGAATAGTAAATGATCAATTTATATAAACCATTAATATTGTTTCCTTGTTTTTGCATCACCCTTGTGTGTCTTTCATCTACATGTTGCTATACTTGATCATGTAAACAATTCTATGTTGCCTTGTGAATGGTTGATTTCATAGCTGTGTGATTGTCCTAGATGCATACAGTCACTTCTTGTTAGTATAGTTTGTCGATCACTTTTCTGTCCATCCACGAAATGGTTACTCATGTATGTGCTTAATACTCATGCATCCATTCATTGCATCATGCATGTCATTCATACAGTGACGCTTATTACAGATGCGTGATCAAGGACCAAGTGCGTGGAGCTACATCAATCAACGGTGGTCCAGAAGACCAACTAAGGCCCAAGCACGACCTGGAGTGACCATCAGTCGTGTTTGGAAGGAGGAGCTATCCAAGTAATCAAGGGGTTGCCTGGGGCAAAGCCTCATAACCCGGCAAACTAACTTTAGATTAGTTTGTTCAAGTTTTCGACAATAAAGGTAGGCCCCTTAGGCATCTACACCTATTTAGGGAGTTCCACCACCCTATATTTGTTTGTGCATTACGTTTAGGAGTTGTATGAAACTCCACATGCATAAATCCCTAATATCCTATGTAGTATGAATAGATTGAAGTCTATGCTTAGCCATGCTTAGACGGTAGAAGTCGAGTGAAGGTATACACTCGCGAGATGGTAGGGCTCAAAAATGTTTTACAAAAATTTAATTCGAGAGCAATATGATATGATGTGATGAAAAATTGAGACCGGGCGGAGATATGGGTATATAAGAAAAATAAATGATGATGATAAGTATGTGACTGGTTGGTGGACTCCGCCCGAGTCGCATAAGGCCGGTCGTTGTTCGCCTATTAGTCGGCATAACATTGCTAGAGGTGCTTATCTGGGATAATGGACCGGTGAAAGTCTTACTTGTGCCATCCGAAGAACAGAGACTTAGTCCTACCATCGGGCCTAGGGGCGCTTTAGTGTTGACTCGTGGAGGGCTGGACCCCGGATGTCGTGGAAACGCTCCATGGGGGCTAAACTTGGGGAATGGCGGGTTGGAATCGAACTTGGGATGGGACAAGTGGAGATGGGGGCTATATGTGGGAACGCGATGACTAGTAAGCATATACCCCTAGCATTTTTAGTTATTCCAGGGAATTAAAAAGCGATTCGAATCGCTGATGCTCACCAGGTGTGAGAATGCCAATATCACTGACGGGCAACGTAGTAATAACTTTAATATGTTATTTATTTAATCATGATTTTTATATTACATGCTTGTACTTGTATGTTTACATTTCTGCAAGTTACTTTGTGATGCTATATATGTTGAAATGATGAGATACATGATGGATGGATCGTGATGATAAAATGAATAATTGAGGCTTATGGTTAAATATTGAATGAAACATGAAAGTAAGGATTCACTTTTAGTAAGCTTATGAGGGTTAGAAGTCAAGTACACAAAAAGCCTTGCATACTCTCAAATGTGTCGGGCTGATACTGCCCTCGGGTAAGTCCTACGAGTACCCCACGTACTCACCGTTTGTTGTTGATATTTTTCTTTTGGTACATGTCAGTTTGTGAGCAAGGATGACCACGGTGGGCTCGGTGTCATGCCTTGACGTTTCTATTCTTCCGCTGCGATGTATCTGTATATCATATGTTTTCAGCTGCAAGATTATTTTTGAAGTTTTACTTCACTACAGTTGTAGATTATTTTGAGCAAAGTATTTGTAATAGATCAAATTATATTTGTATGAAATGATGAGTTGTACCAGGTTTGGTTCGGTCTAATTGCACTGTGAGCCAGAGGTGGCAGATGTACTTCGCTCGGATTAAATCGGCGGTTCCGCCACAATGTCGCCCGGAGCGAAGCCGTTGATGAAATGGTCGGCCATGGAGCTTGCTGATGTCGATCTCGCCGCCCCCTACTTGGCGCGCCAACTGTCGGTGTTTGATACCGGCAATGCACCACGGGGTGTGTTACATAGTGCTTTTGGGGTGGCGAAATCAGCGTAGCTCGATGGTTCGCATGGAGATGCGATAAGACATGAGTGTTTATACAGGTTCGTGCTGCGAGATGCGTAACACCCAATGTCCTGTTTGCTGCGAATTGTATTGCCTTTGCTCTCGAGGTTACAATGAAAGCTAGGGCGTCTGGTGGCTGGTATGCGATGAGATGCTAGATGTTCTACGTAGGGGTCCCTCACCCGCCTTATATAGTCCGACAAGGTTTGGGTTACAAGTCGGTTTTCATCTATGAGTCCTACTCGGTTTGGAAGCCTAAAGAGTACACAGAATCTACAATTATACGCTTCCCTTCTTGAGTCCAACTACTTCTAGAATCCAGAGTCCAAGCCATCTTCTTCACTTCTTTCCCGAATTACAGCACTTTGACTAAATCGCCATCCACGTCATCCGTCTTTGGGCCCATGAGACCAAGCAGCGCCCTGTTCGGGAGCCTGCTATCTCCATTGGGCCCTCCGATGGCCCATATGTTGAATCCACGCCGTGAGGGCCCAGGGGATATCTATCCCCCACAGCTACCCCCTCTAGTGAGTCTGCTACTAACCCCATGTTACACAACTTCTCGTTTTCTATTTTGATGTCTGTTATAGAGGAGCAGTTGGAGATGCTTGGGGATGATGAGCTTTGTCTGGTGTCTAGTCGCTTTCAGCGCGCCTATGACAGCCGGATGAGCAAGAAGAGGGGTGAGAGACCCAAGTGCTTTGAGTGCGGAGAGGTCGGCCACTTCATCGCCGAGTGCCTCAACAAGAACGACTACTACAAGAATGGCAAGAGCTACTCCTGCGACTCCGACAAGTACCACTCCGCCAAGCCAAGCTTTGACAAGCACCGCTCCAGCAAGCACAGCTTCAGCAAGCGTCCCTTCGGCAAGAAGAACTTCTGGAAGGCTTTCAAGAGCTACCAGAAGGACAACCGGAAGCGGGACAAGGCGTTCTTCGCCGAGATCAGGTTCTGCAGCAGTGGATCTTCTTCCTCTTCGTCCTCGTCGAGCTCAAGTGATGAGGAGATCACGTACAAGAAGGACAAGAGGAATAACCAAGGAGGTCCAGCTAGCTTGTGCTTTGTCTCCACCAAGTACAAGCGCAAGCACAAGTTCAAGAGGAGCTCAGTTTGCTCTATGGCGCTTGGGGACAAGGAGAACAAGGATGATGGCATCAACTTTCTTCCGATGATGAGGTAACTCCTGAGCAAGCCGAAATCCTTGAGATGCTAGAGCAGAACAGCCGAGACCTAAAAGCCCAGGATAAGATGCTGGAGAAGGCAGCTAAGAAGATGCAAAAGTTGAAAGCCCAACTTGTTGAGGCTTTAGAGGAGAATGAGAGGTTGAGGAGTGTGAGACCCCAACCCAGTGAGTTTGAGTACCCTACCTGTGAGTTTTTCATGACGGAGCTTGGTGACCAGAGAGATGGGTATGCCAAGCGGGTAGAGAAGATAGATGGGCTGAAAGTTGAGTTAGGCAAACTCCAGTCCAAGCTGGATGAGCCTACTTTGAGTGGAGAGCTTGAGTGTGAGTCTTGCCCCTGTTTAGATAAAGAGCTAGCTGTGCTGAAGGATAAGTTTGAGGGGCAGCTCAAGGAGCTTGAGGAGCTTAGGGCTAGATCTATGCTTTTGGGTGCGTTTATGGTCTGTCCTACCTTGAGAGGCGAGTTGGAGCAGTTGAGAGCTGACTTTGAGGTGCTTTCAGCACCTACTGACACTTGTGACAACTGTCTGACCCTTAGGATGTAGCTGGTGGATAGGGATGCCACCATTAAGAAGTTGGAGAAAGCTGCTCTTGTGTTTCCCTCTCTAGATTGTGATACTTTTGCTGCCCAAACAGTAGTTCTAGAAGACCTGAGGATGCAAGTGTTGTCTTTGCAAGATGACAACTGCAGGTTGAGAGAGGTGCTGAGTTAGGTGTATGCGAGGCAACCCCAACTAGAGATGATTATAGAGAGCACCAAGAGAGCCGAGGGCGATATGAGTGGTTTTGGGTTTAGGGAGTGCAGTACTTCGGGTACGAAGGGTGCTCCAATTAAGCTCAAAACTGCTCCTACCCAGCCAGGTGAGACTGTTGATGGTGTTTACCATGAGCCACCCAAGGCTGCCCCAAAGAAGCAGTATTGGACACCCAAGCCTTCTGAGGCTAAGCTGGACAAGATAATAGAGGAAGAGCTTAAGTCCAAGGGCAAGAAGCCAGTCCAACAGCCTGAGCCACCCAAGGCCACACCACCTAAGCCCAAGTCCTAGCCTAACCCTGTTTCTAGGAGGCCTGTATACCACTGTGAGTTTTGCTAACAGAATGGCCACCTAGAGGAGTTTTGCTTCAGGAGGAAGCGGGTTGAGAGGCAGGAGAGAGCTTGGGGGAACCAGTATCAGTTCTACCACGGTGGTAGGCAAGACAGCTTTGCAGGTGGTGAGCGTGGAGGCGGCTTTCAAGCCCGTGCTCCTGGTGGTGAGAGACGCTTTGTCGGTCGAGCTACTAGTCATTTTCAACGTGGTTACGGACCTCGTGACCGAGGGTTTGTGAGAGAGCTTAAGAGGCCACGCTTTGAGGGTCGTGGTTACTCCAGTCGTGGTGATTTCTTTGACTGTGCACTTTTGAGCAGATGGCTCGGCACTAGTACAGCAGTTTTGGTACTAACCCCAGTGCCGGACCGTTTGCTCACCATCGCTTTACTTGACTTTGCAGGATCGAGGCATGGAGGACGTGTGGATCATGGATTCTGGTTGCTCTAGGCACATGATAGGGCACCGCAAGTGGTTCTCCAGCCTCAACCCCGTGAGCACCAAGGAGTACATCACTTTCGGGGACAATGGTCAAGGTAAAGTGTTGGGTGTTGGTTTTGTTTCACTCTCTGCTAAGCTTTCCCTGAGAGAAGTTGCTTTTGTCCGAAATCTGGGGTTCAATTTGGTCTCTGTTTTGCAACTTCTCGATGAATGATTTGAGGTGTGTTTTAAGAAGGGTGTGTGCCGCATTCTTGATGCTGAGGAGACCCTTGTTTGCTCTTTGCTGCCTTTTGGTCAGGTTTTTAGGGTCGACCTCACATCTGTTTCTAGCCCTGTGCCTTGTTTGGTTGCTAGTCCTTCTGCTGATATATGGAAGTGTCATAGGAGACGTGGTCACTTGAGCTTTGATCTGGTAGTCAGGTTGAGTTCAATGGGCCTAATCCGAGGATTGCCCAAATTGAAAGCTGAGAAGGACTTAGTGTGCCACCCTTATCGTCATGGCAAGATGGTTACCGCTTCTCACATTCCTGTGTCTCAGGTTATGACCTCCTATCCGAGTGAGCTACTCCATATGGATACAGTAGGTCCCGCTCAGGTAGCGTCGGTCAGTGGGAAGTGGTACGTGCTTGTCATTGTGGACGATTTTTCGCGGTTCTCGTAGGTATTTTTCATGGAGTTTAAGGATGAGGCATTTGGTTTTGTTCGGGATCTGGTACTGAGGTTGAGAAACGAGAGTCATAAGGCCATGAGGGCTATCCATAGTGACAATGGCGGTGAACTCAGAAACTCTCGGTTCGAAAACTTCTGTCATGACCTAGGTCTTGAGCACCAGTTTTCTTCAACATATACCCCACTGCAGAACGGTGTTGTGGTACGCAAGAACCGCACACTCGTTGAGATGGCACGGACAATGCTCGATGAGCACAGGACTCAAAGGTGCTTTTGGGCTGAGGCGGTGAATACGGCCAGTTACATTGCGAACCAGATCTTCTTGTGAGCTTTCCTTGGGAAGACCTCGTATGAACTTCAGTTTGGTATGCAGCCCAGCGTCAAGCATTTACGAGCGTTTCGCTGCAGGTGCTTTGTGCTGAAGAAGGCGGGTCATATGGACAAGTTTGAGTCTCGCGGTTTGGATGGGATTTTTCTAGGGTATGCTTCTAGGTCTAGGGCTTTTCGTGTGTGGATTTTGGAGGCCAAGCAAGTTGTTGAGACTTGGGAGGTTTCTTTTGATGAAACTATGCCCTGCACAACCCTGCCTTTGAGCTTTCAGGTGATGATGAAGAAGGCACCCCCATCTTTGAAGATGAGGAAGGTGCAGATGATATTGGTGATGCAGGAGCCACTGCACCGGCTGCAGCTCCTGCCCCCTCTGCTACGAGCTCTGATGATGAAGGAGGACCTTTGCCCACGGCTTCCTCCTCACTCCCCGGACAGCAAGCTCAAGCAGAGGCTGGCCCCGCTGAGGACGCAGGAGAGGTGACCTCTGAGATTGTTCCATCTCGGCAGGTCTAGCGGGATCACCCTCCACACAGGATCATTAGAGATCTTCACCAGCGAGTCCCACGCTCTTCGGTTAACTCTCTAGCCTTTTTCTCCCACTCTGCATATGTTGCTTCTTTTGAGCCCCGAGATGTGTCACATGCATTATCTAATCCTAACTAGGTGAACGCCATGCATGAGGAGTTGGAGAACTTTGAGAGAAACCATATCTGGGATTTAGTTGAACCTCCACCAAACTGTCGCCATATAGGAACCAAGTGGGTCTTCAAGAACAAACATGGTGAGAATGGGATTGTTGTGAGGAACAAAGCGAGATTAGTAGCCCAGGGTTTCAGTCAGAAGGAGGGGATTGATTATGAGGAGACTTTTGCCCCTATAGCTCATTTGGAAGCCATTAGAATTCTGCTTGCTTTTGCTGCCTCCAAAGGCTTCAAACCGCAGCAGATGGATGTCAAGTCAGCCTTCCTAAATGGGTTTATAGAGGAGGAGGTTTATGTGAGATAACCTCCTGGCTTTGAGTGTGCCAAGTTTCCAGACCGGGTGTATAAGTTAAGGAAAGCCATGTATGGTCTGAAGCAAGCTCCAAGAGCTTGGTATGCTAGATTAAAGAGTTTTCTGCTTAAGTCTGGGTTTGTGATGGGTTCAGTAGATAAGACCTTGTTTTTGTTGAGTCGTGGCGGTGACACCCTGATAGTTCAGATATATGTTGATAACATAATCTTTGGTGGTTCATCTCACGCTTTGGTGTCTAGTTTTGCTGAATAGATGAGCAGGGAGTTTGAGAGGAGTCTCATGGGTGAGCTCTGGTTCTTCCTCGGGCTGCATATCTAGCAAGGCCCTGAGGGTACCTTTGTCCATCAAGCCAAGTACACATGGGACAAACTCAAGAAGTTTGACATGGGTGACTCTAAACCCATGACAACTCCTATGAGTACAAACACGGCGCTTGATGCGGATGAAGATGGGGGGCCATGGACCAAAAGGAATTTTGAGGGATGATCGGCTCACTTTTGTACCTGACGGCGACCAGACCGGACATTCAGTTCACGGTTTGCCTTTGTGCGCATTACCAGGCTTCTCCTAGAGCATCTCACCGTCAAGCGGTGAAGCACATTTTCAGGTATCTAAAGTTCACTCCTGAGCTTGGTCTTTGGTACTCCTCGAGTTCTTCTCTCTCTTAGAGGGTTCTCAGATGCTAACCATGCTGGCTGCCGGATTGATCGCAAGTCAACCTCCGGCACATGCCAACTCTTAGGAACCTCTCTTGTCTCGTGGTCCTCTCGCAAGCAAGCTAGCGTATCCTTGTCTACCACAGAAGCGGAGTATATAGCTGCTGCTCCCAGCTCTTATGGATGAAAGCCACCCTTAGTGATTTTGGCCTTAGGTTTGGGAGGATCCCTCTTCTAATGGACTCTACTTCTACTATCTCTATAGCTAAGAACCCCGTCTTTCACTCTAGAACCAAACACAGAGACGTGAGGTTTCACTTTCTGAGAGATCACTATGAGAAGGGTGATATTGACTTAGTCCATGTAGTAACCCAAAACCAGTTGGCCGATATCTTTACCAAGCCTCTAGAGTTCAGTTCTTTTGTGCGCTTGAGAGGTGAGCTTGGAGTGTGTTATCCCTTTTAGTCGGGGATAACTCTAGTAGTTTGGGTTTTGTCTGTGTTTGCTTTTGTTTTTGTTTCTTTCTTGGTTCTTTTGCATTATGTATCATATCATGCATTCCATTGTATCATATGCATTTTCACTTCACTAGCACTAGAGCTCTTTGGAATGATGAGTTAGTACTTGCTTGTGCTAGATTATACAGATGCTTGCTTGATCATGGTTGGCTAATCTCTCTTGAGTTTATTGAATACTAATTGTGAGCTCAGTCTTTTGCTTTCCCGAAAATTAAAAACATGATCACCACTTGACTTGGCTACCTATGTAGGAGTGTTGAATGCTATGTTATCTTTTTATACCTGGATATGCTAGTTCTATGCCTTTGCTAAGTAAATGCCTAAGCTTTTATGACATCTTGCTTAAATTGAAATCTGAATTACAATGTTTACAAGTAGTGTTTCTTGTGCTGAAATGAGAAAGATCCAGGTGGGTTTTCTTGTCACACAGATCTAGTTCGAGACAGCTTGCCTTTGCACTTTGGCATGAACTTGGACTAGGCTGTGTATGACCAAAACCTTGTCTTAAGCTTCTGATGGTTCTTTGTGTAGGACCGAGACGTGCGACTAGAAGAGGGTGAATAGGAGTACTTGAAAACTCAAACTCAATCCCCCCGTAGTGTAAACTGATACAACACCCACAACAAAGCTAGACACCATCCACTGAGAGGATACGTATCTCCCTCACAACACGTGCTTGGTACCGTCCACTAAACAGATATGTACCAAGCACAAAGCGGAAGCACACGCTCAAACGGCTAAGACAAGGAGCGCAGAAGGAACCAACTCGGGAAACTGCAGATTTCAGACAGACAGGGCTGTAAAGAAAAATCTCAAAACCCCTCAAGAAAAGCTCCAAAAAATCCACCAAAAATACCACACCCTCACAAGACAACTAAGAACCACTCCTAAAAAAATCAGAGAAAAAAGAGAATGTTTATACCATCGGACCGTCCGATGATTAGAGCATCGGACCGTCTAATGGTCACAGACAAACACCCTAAAAAGAGTTGATCAAAAACCCTATCAAACGAGCTCCAAAAATTATGCAATTTTTATTGAAGGTTCACAATGGGACATGTAACAGCTCCACAAAATTTCAGCTCAATTGGATGAGAAACAAACATCCAACTACCATCAGACCGTCCGATGGTCAAAAACTGGCAGGCCAACCTGAAGAAAAAAATTCCGAAACCAGGTCAAAAAACACCTCCAAATGCTCTAAAATTTTTATAGGAGCTTTATGATTCACAGTAAAGAGCTCCACAAAATTCAGCCCAAATTTCAAAGGTTTGACCCCTGAACCAAACAAGGCTTGAAGACGGACTGAACCAGCAGGAAAACTGGACAGCAGAAAACCTCACCCAAAAGCAATCCAAAACTTGACCAAACCTTCTCCAAACTTCACAAAATTTCACACACTATTCTAGCTCCATTCCAAAACTATGCCCAAAAGATCTAAGGAAAAAGATCACGGGATTAGCGGGAATTTCAGATCTCGTGAAGAGAGAACCTTTGGCCAAGAAAAGGGAAAAGCTCAACAACAACTTGCTAGTGGCAATCCTTCGGGATTGAGATGTTCTAAGACATAATCTCCACGTCCTTGCAAGTCCAAAACACAAGGAAAACAAAGGATTCAACCTTGGCCAAAGCAAACAGCTAAAAAGCCAAGGATTGAAGCCAAAAACCAAAGAGAACAAGGGGAGAAGAGAAGCACACAAAGTTGCTACACGAAACCACTTCGATTATGAGCCTCAAAGAGGTCTTAGGTCAGATTACAACGATGGATTTCGTCTCAAGCAACCACTCTCACCTTCCCTCTTGATTTGGAGCTAGATCGCACCCTAACCCTCCTAAACTTGGAGCTCAAATCTTGAGGACAAAAATTACCCTAAGAAAATGAAAACCTAGCTGCCCCTCTAATGACCAGCGCTTAGGCTATTTATACACCGGTTCAGTTTTTGCATTTTTACACATAGACCCCTAACACTAGAAACGCCCGGAGAGGCTAAAATAGAAAAGGACCCGAAATATCAGAGATTGACAACCACGATGAAGACTTCATCTTCTTAGCTTCCACGCAATCTACGGATGTGCTCCACGTGGCCAATAGTCCAATCCACCTTTGCACCCCAGGTTTTGAAGTCAAAACCCGAGATACTTTAGGATGTCTCCGTCTGGAATGGACTTGGCCCATATTCTCTATCTTGGCGAGTCGTGGCCCAACTCACCATGCCTTAGGTAGCTTGGGTGGCGGTTTTGAGCCAAAGCCTCCCTTGCACGCCTTCATGCCATGCACTCGGGTTGGAGTACCACGGTGGCACCCGGCTTCTCCAGTCCATCGGAGTCGCCTCGCGGTCCATCGGAGGGCTTACACCACCGTTGCCGAACCACCCCTCCGTGTACCGAGCTCCCATGGCCGACCGATGCCGACCATTGCCTCTGGTCCATTGGAGGGCTTTTGCCTCAGTCCATCGGAGGGCTTGAGCTCGTTGACAATCACTCATCATACCAGGAGAGCAATGAGGCCGGTCCATTGGCTCTCAATCTCCCCCTTGATGAGAGCATTGTCAACACCTTCAACCTGTAACCTGAAATAGAACAAAGACAAGAGAAAAGCGTAAAACCGAAAAAGAAAGAAAGAAAGAAGAAAATTGCTCAAAATGCCCAAGAACCAAATACAAGCAAAGAAATAGAGCACAATGAGACAACAAAAGAAAACAAAGCATCGGCTCCTCAAGACAGAGGTAAAAGGCTCAACGCAGCGATGCAAAGAGCTTGCTAAAAGCTCAACTCCCCTTGAAATGTATCCTTACAAATGCAAAAATAAATGCAAAGCTCCCCATCAACTAAGTCTCTCCTGAGTCCTCCCCTATGTCCAATACTTCTTCCCCTTGTTGACAATGGACACATCAAGGGTTCATAGGACTCCCCATGAACTAGACAACTCCCCCTCAAAATATGACATGCGATGTAGAGAGTGTACCAGAAAGAGCTCAGAATGGATGGAAAGCTAGCATTCACAAGTTCTAGCATACAGAGAAAGTGAGGGCAAGGAAGCATATAACAAGCTCAAATAAATCTATCTTACACATATCAAGAGCAAGCTTATTTTTCAGCGAATTTTTAAGAGAAAGCATCACCAACATGAATAGCACCTAGCAAGATAGGCATGAACAACAAGATGCTAGCAATGCATGCAAGGTGTGCTACTCTCAACCAAAGCATATACAACTAGCCATAAGCATTTTAGAGACTTGCAAATTTCAGATTTAAATATTTGTATTCATAAACATGTTCTTTTTGTACGAGGGGTTATTTACTTATCTTTTGCCACTTCTTACCAACCAATGCCAAGCCTAGGCTCAAAGAACCATCAGAAGCTTAAGATAAGGTTTTGGTCATACACAGCCTAGTCCAAGTTCATGTCAAAGTGCAATGACAAGCAGTCTCAAACTAGATCGGTGTGACAAGCAAACCCATCTGGATCTTTCTCAATTTAGCACATAAGACACCACTTGTAAGCATTTTGATTCAGATTTCAATTTAAGCAAGGTGTCATAAAAGCTTAGGCATTAATTTAGCAAAGACATACAACTAGCATTTCTAGGAATGAAAATATAGCATAGTATTCAACAATCCTACGCATGCTAGATAGCCAAATCAAGTGGTGATCATGGTTTTTGATTTGCAAAGAATAAAATGACTTAGCTCACAACTAGTATTCAACAGACTCAAGAGAGCTAAGCCAACCATCATCAAGCAAGCACTGTACAGTCTAGCACAGGCAAGTACTAACTCAACATACTGTTGACAGTCGTAATCTCACGATATCTACCGTCAATTACCAACCGAATGGAGCTATGCAAGTGAATAAATATGGACTAACCCTTCTACTAATGAGTTCCAATAGTTTTGTATGAATATTTGGATGCAGGTACCAAAATGCACATAAAACAGCTGAAAACATGCCAAGGATCAAAGATGGGGCTCACTGGTCAAAATGGCCAGGTCGGCCGACCCAACCCTAGGTCGGCCGACCAAGGTCAGGCTGAGCCTGACTCAGCCAGGTCGGCCGACCAAGGCGGCCGGTCGCCCGACCCAATGGCCAAGTCCGCCGACCCAACCCTAGGTCAGCCGACCAAGGCCAGGCTGAGCCTAACTCAGCAAGGTCGGCCGACCAGGGGGGCTGGTCGCCCGACCCAATGACTGGGTTGGCCAACCCCTGGTTCAGGCCGCCCAGCCACCCAAGTGAGCCACTTGCCATCTCATTGATCCAATTCACAAAGAAACACAAGTGCACTCAAATCCAACCGCAAGACCAAGCATCCAATGTATCCAAAGGCTGAAAATGCACCAAGTCACGGATCTACAACGTCAACACTCCGAGGAAAGAGCAAAATGGCCAATGTAGGGCTGACACGTGGTCTCCCGACCTCCTACAAGATCGGTCGACCTACCCTCGGAAGCATTTTCCACGTGCAACAACTGTCCTAACCGCCAACCGCCATGGGGACGCAAGCTCAAGCCGTTAGAGTGCAAAGGCGGTGGATCGGGTGGTCGCCCGACCTCGGGGTAGGTCGGCCGACCTCCCTTCTAGGTCAGCCTACCACCGACCTCGGCCTCCCACCGACCTAAGCCTCCTACAAATACCCCCCCTCTCATATGGGACTATAAATAGGCCTGTAGAGCTCATTTGTAAAGGTGTGGAGAAGTTGAGAGCCATATTCTACCTTAGAGAGTGTCATTTTTCACATCTTAGTAGTTAGGATAGTCCTGGGAGTTAGAATGAGTCGAGCTTTGTCTCGGAGTTCTCGGAGATCCTTCTGAGTCTGTGGTAAAGTTTTTGTATCTTTGTACTCTTTTTATCTTCAGTATAATTTATTTACTTTACTTTATTTCTATCTCCTGCAAGTGTGGTGTACCTTTCTTTGCATACTTGCTAGGCTTAGACTTTGGTTACCTGAGTTAGTCAAGTCTTGTTATTCTTGCCGGTGCTATAAGCCTTTCCTAGACTTAGATCTAGGAGTCTAGGTAGCTCTAACCCTTGGAATCAAGGAAGAGTTTTAGTGCTCAATCACTATCGTGGTGATAGCGCTTGAGCACTTGTTTAGCATTCCATCCTACCCATGCAGATTTGCTTGGTAGCCCCATTCGGTGACAGCGTGTGGTGTGCCTCTGTATCCCAGGCCCGTTCGTTCGGTAGGCCCGTAGGCGTTAGCCAGGTCTCCTTCGGTGGTCTACTATCTACCCCCTGACCCCTCGAGGTGCCGGAATTTCGCTCGACACGAGACCCTGACTTGTTTACTTGAGTTTCTTAGTTAACCACGACATAGTCTTTGCAGCCGAATAGAAAAGAGTTTGGGAACTTTATCTCACTCGTTGTCCTCCTAGGCAACTATACCTTTCTACGTGTATCTTAGGTAGTTTATTTTACTTCTTCACCATACACCTATCTTTATTTGACTTACCCCTGCTTAGATACTAGTTGGTACATTTATTTAAGTTTACGGAACACTTGATTTGAGTTTATTCAATTATACTCTCTCGCCTGCCGCTTCCCTGTGGAAATTACGATACTCGGAATACTCTGGGTGAAAGGCTACAGCGGTCTCCGTGCGCTTGCGGAGTAAAACCTATTAAGGCTAGGAGACGCCAACAAGCTTTTCTGGCGCCGTTGCCGGGGAAGCAATAGGCAAAGAGATAATTGATAATCTCATTTCGAAATTCGAACCCCGTATACTTTATAAATTTGGCACTAGTTTTTAGCAAGTTTACTTTGCTTTGTTGTTTTTGTTGTGGATGCAATAGAGAGGTGTATGACCGGTTTCGACCTACCGGTAAATTTCCACAATAATCTAGAGTCTCTGCTCAGGAGAGTTCATTCAAAGACTGTCCACGCATAGATACCTGTACCAACGGAACTTGAACCAACTGCATCAACAAGTCACACTCCGTTTATCAACATCATGGCTGAAAAGTCCATCCGTGAGTTCTCTATCCCATCTAGCAACAATGTCCCAACAGGACCCGAAGTGCAAGTAGGAGAGAACTTTGAGCTCAAACCCGGAGTCATTCATATGGTTCAAGCTATCCCTTTTTGTGGACTAGCAACGGAGGATGCCAACAATCACCTGCAGCAATTCCTTGAAATCTGCAGCACATTCACAATGAAAGGTGTGTCCACCGATGTCATCAAACTACGCCTCTTTCAATTTTCACTTGTCGGAAAGGCAAAGCAATGGTTCTACCTCAACCGTGCAACACTAACTACATGGGATGCATGCTCCAACGCATTCCTTACCAAGTACTTCCCTTTGGGAAAGACTAATGCGTTGAGGAACAAAATCTCGAGCTTCCAACAGCTCGCAGATGAGACAGTGGCGGAGGCCTAGGAAAGATTACAAGAGTACATCGCGGCCTGCCCCCACCATGGAATGGAACAATGGCTGATCATCCAGAATTTCTTTCATGGCTTAAATCGTGCTGCACAAGAGCACCTGGATGCAGCCGCAGGAGGGTCCTTCTTATCCTTGAGTGTAAGAGCTGCCAATGAGCTCATTGAGAAGATGTCCACTAATCAAGGATGGAAATAAGAGAGGTCTAGCACCCGATCCCGTGGCGTCCATCACATCGACAACACTGACATGCTTACCGCCAAGATGGACCTTATATTGAAAAAGTTAGGAGATAATCCAGAGACCGCACTGGTTCAGTCTCTCAACTCTCGTATTACTTGCATAGTTTGCGGGAGCACAGGGCATTCGGGGAACAACTGCTCCGAAACTCGACCGGAGGACATGAGTGTGATGCTCCGGCATCTCAAGTGCATAATCATTCCTCATACATGCAACATTCATCATAAAGCATCATACATTAGCATGCACTTGAACCCTAATTCAAACTTGGTTGAAATGCAACTTGTCGAAACCTGATTTCTGCATATGTGTCTCTATGATTGTGCTCATAACTTTAGTTCTATAGTGATATAGGTGAGACTCATACTGACAAACTTGTAGATAATTTAATGACAAACAACTTTGGTAATTGGTGCTTTGACATGCATGAAGGTTTGCATAGAGTTTTGGGATTTTTCTCTCAGCGTGTGATTTCTGTCCAAACTTGATATGTTTAGTAATTTCAAATTTAAATTGGTCTACAGCCATAATCTTGCAAAACTCCAATGGAATAAGTTGTAGATCATGAAATTTTAAACAATATTTGTATAAAACTCCTTTTGTGAAAGTGACTAGAAAATAGACTTTTAGAATTTCCAAACTGGAAGGTTCTGTTGGTCAAACCTTGGTCAGCCGCTTAAATTCAAATTTAAACCACATTTTTGAATATAACATGCTATGAAAGTTTATAGGAAATTTGTAGAGATCGAAATTTAGAACGTTTCATCCAATTAGGGTATTTTCAAATTCGGCCTCTAACCTGTTCAAATACACAAAATACAAACAAAGGTCCTGGCAGTCAAAGTGGGTTTTTCAATTTCCGGATTTTCTTTTTCCTTTTCTCTCTATGACGCGCGGGCCCCACCTGTCAGACCGCGCCGGTTTCCCGCTCACGCGGTTGGAACGCGCCGACGGTGGGTCCCACCGTTTCCGCGTCTCCGCGCACCCGGTCCACTGCGCGTCCTCTTCACTCCCATCTCCGGCCCCACCTGTCGGTCGCTCCGGGTCCTTGGACCCGTTCCACCCGTTGCGGCCACCTCTTTTCTCCCCGCTCCGACGCGCCCACGCGGCGACCGCGTTCTGCCCGCGCCGCGCATGGCCGACGCCAGCCGACGCCGATGCCGCGCTCTATCCTCCCCGACCCCTCTGCACCTGGACGTTTTCCAAGCCATCTCCACGCCCTCAACCCCGCCTCGCTCTCTCACTCGCTACCCTCTCCCTCGCCTATTCCTCCCGCTCAGAGCGAAACGGCCGCCATTGCCGAGCTCGGAGGCGAGCTCACGCCGGCCGCTCCGCGGCTCCCCGCGCCTCCAGACCACCGCCATCACCTCCGCCTCCACCTCCCACGCCCACCTCATCAACGGCTTCGCTCCGGGTGACATGATTCGCTTCGGGTCGATCACCTTCATCGCCGATCGATGCGGTGACCTCCACCAGCTTTGCAACGCACCGGCGCAACCATGCGTCATCGTGCGACCATCGACCACTCCAAGACCTAATGGACGATCTGCACTGCTAGATCGCCGCCAGGGACCAGCGCCTCGTCAGCCTCCACCGACTCAGCATCAGGCTCCAGCACGTCGGCGCGAGGCGCCGGCCCGTCGCTAGAATCCCCCACCACGGCATGCTGCGTCGGATCGTGCTCCCCAGAGTCACTATGACTCGGGAGCGCGACTTGGCGGGAGGGTCTTCCTCAGGCCCGGATCTACATCGACAGCGCCGACTCGAGCGGCTCCAACAACGACCTCCGCTCCAGCGCCAACTCGACACACGGCGCTCTCGACCTCTCCGACTCAAGTCTGGACTCGGATTAGCCGGGGGTCGAGGGGATGCTCGTCAGGAAGCCCTCCTCGAGATCCGCGGTGGGCCCACACCTTAGGTAGCCTTCCGCGGAGCCTGCAACCAGTCCCTGTTGATACTCACTCTTGGGTCCCTCGACCACTGCGGGTCCCACAAATACCGCCCGCACCGAAGCGAACCCGGCTAGCTTTGCCTGTCCAGGGTCGCAAAAGGACTTGAGTGGAGCCCTTCATTCCCTCCGCTCCGTTTGGTCTCCGCAACTCCGCCACCACGTACCACAGGCTTCTCTCCCGTGCCTCCGCTCCCCTCAACAACGGTGAGGGTGCGCGGGGGACGCCTGGCCTAACTCAGTCCGTGCCTCTTCCGGACGATAGTATCTACAACGAACCTGACATGCCGTCGACCGGTCGTCGCCTGCGGCTCGTCATCGACTCAACCCTGATCAGGAGAACAGTTCGGTGGCGTAGCTCGCAGACCGGCGAGGCCTCTCGTCACTCGGTGGTCACTCAGGAGGATCGCGACACAGGCTGTCACCATATGATCTGCAACATCGAGACTCCTACGGCCTCTGACCAAGGTGCGACCACCACAACGACCACGGCTCCAGCCTCCAACACTAGTGTGGGGATGGAGACCACGCTCGCCGATGACTCCGAAGGTTCGCTCCCAAGCTCAACTCTTTGTTTTCCTGAGCTCCTCACGATCAATGGCGCAGGAGACGAGATCAACGAGGAAGTTTCAGACGACGAGCAGCCTATCCTCGCTGAGACCTCACAGGATCACCACAGGAGGGAGAGGGTAAACCGCATCCGCAACATCCGGCGTCGTCACCTCCTGGGCAATAGAGACCCCATGCTACCCGTCTCAATAGACGAGGTGACGCGGGATAGCAAGAACGAGCAAGAAGTTCAGAGCCATCGACACAGGAACCAGGCCCGACAGCGGCGTCATGACTGGCAAGCTTGGAAAGCTAGGCGACACTGCGTGGCCGCACTTCCTGGGCGCAATCTTCTAAGAGATTTTGAAGGGGTCATGGAGACTCCGAGTCAAGCCGGCGGGGCGCTAGTCAAGCTCTGCGAGCTCCTCCCCAACAATGAGGATGGGGAGGCCATCAAGACCATTCTCACTCGGGTGGTGGACCACCTCATGTCCAGGCATCATGGGGCAGCTGATGCGCGTCAAGTCATCAATGACAACCGTGACGCGCGTCATAGCATCGAGCAGTCTCGCGCTCAGCGACACCAGATCGAATTGGATCGGCGAGCAAACTACGACCAAGACTATGGCCCCCCTCAGCGTGCTCCGGCTGCCAGGGGTCACTCGGGAACTGCCTCCGTTAATAGCTCCGTGCCTCGAGTCAGGACTGGGGATAACATCCGCCCTCAGTCCCCACCACGTCGACCAGATGAGAACCATGGCAACCCAGCTGGCAGCACCGAAGCGGCCGTGGCAGCCTTTGGTTGGAGGATTTAAGACGTCGAATGGCCGCCCAACTTCAAGATCTCGAATATTGAAAAATTCGAGACGAAGATGGACCCGCGGAATTGGTTGGCCGTCTACACTACAGCGGCCCGAGCGGCCAATGCATCGGAAGATCTCATGATGGCCTACATTCCAAATAAGTTGGGACAGGATGCACTTCAATGGCTTCGCCACCTCAAGCAGGGTTGCATGGAACACTGGGGCGATTTCTGTCTCCTATTCATTGTCAACTTCCAATCACTCTCCGACAAGCCGGCGCAGCGATGGGACCTCAAAACCATCAGGCACAAAGACTTAGAGAACCTGTGATCGTACCTCAAGCGGTTCCAGACTCTCAGGAATGGTATCCCCAATGTATCTGAGGATACGGTGATTGACGACTTCCTTTAGGGGTCGAACGACAAAGTCTTCGTCAAGCACATACTGGAAAGAGCGCCTACTACCTCGGAGCGCCTTTTCCTAGAAGCAGACCACTACATCACAGCGGACGAACGGGCTCGTGACCTTGTCTGCCCCCGACAGGACTATCGGGGCAAGGGCAAGCAAGAGAGACACGAGGAACCCTCGCGGTAGGATCGTCGCTGGGACAAGAGGCCTCGAGAAGAGATCCAAGTCGTAGCGCCACCTCTAGCGCGTCCACGTGGCCCGCCTCCCGCTCCAGCTTGGACCCTCGATCAACTACTCGACGAGCCGTGTCCTACGCACAAAGACATGCGCCACACTCTCCGGAATTGCCACGACTTCAAAGCCATGCTGGTGCGTGGCCAACTTCCCATGACGCAGCTTGCAGCACCACTGCCGCCCCTGCCGTGGAACCAACCTCCACAATGACCAAACGGAGGCAATTATCAACGCTTCCCGGATGTCAACAAGGAGGTCAACTTCATCTTGGGTGGACACGGGGCCCATGCGAGCAAGCACCAGCAAAAGCTAGAGGACCGGCGGATCAACGTGGCCACCTCAGAGCCACCGCAACCATATGATTGGTCCCACGAGCCAATCTCCTTTAGTCAAGCGGATCAGTGGCTCAACTTCGACGAGCCAGGGAAGTACCCGTTGTTGGTAAATCCCATAGTCGGGGACACCCAACTCAAGAAGGTGTTGATCAACGACGGTGTGAGCATCAATGTCATGTTCCCTCGAGCTCTACAAGACATAGGGATCCCTCTCAGCGAACTCAAGAGGTCAGATACCCTATTCATCAGAATCGTGCCGGGCGCAGGTGAATATCCACTCGGGCACATTCACCTGCTGGTCGCCTTCGGCACTGCGGAAAATTTCCGCATTGAGACGCTGCGTTTCGAGGTTCCGACTTTCAACTGCGTCTATAACGCCATCATCGGGCGTCCTGGGCTTGCCAAGTTCATGGCCATCCCGCACTACCCGTACCTCGTCCTCAAGATGCCAGCTCCACGTGGTGTTCTCTCCATTTGGGCTGATTTCAAGGGAGCATCAGAGTGCGTGCAGGAAGCAATCCAGATGGCCCTCGAACAGAATAGCATGGCAGCCCAGAAGAAGCTCAAGGCCGACGCAGCTCACGTGTCGCAGGAAGACCTCCAGATCCTGACTCAAGAAGCAGTGTCAAGCGTAGCAATACAGCCGGCGGTCCCTACGAAGGAAATAAGCCTCGATCCCTCGGACGCGACCAAGACGACTGCCATGAACGCGCTTCTTCCTCCCAAATAGAAAGACGCGCCCATCCAGTTCCTAAGGGCCAATTGGGACATGTTTGCATGGAAGCTTGCAGATATGCCTGGGTCTCGAGGGAACTGGCCGAGCACCAACTCAAGGTGTTCCCCAATGCGAAACCCATCAAGCAAAGCTGCGGCGATTTACTCCTGAAAAGCGAGAGGCAATTAGGGCTGAGTTTACCCGGCTGAAGGCTGCCAGTTTCATAAGAGAGGTCATGCATCCCGAGTGCTTGCAAATCCTGTACTCGTTCTCAAAAAGAATAAAAAAGACTAGCGGATGTGCGTTGATTATACTGATCTCAATAAGCACTGCCCTAAGGACCCATTCGGATTGCCTCGTATAGACCAAGTCGTTGACTCTACGGCTGGCTGTGCTTTACTCTCTTTTCTCGACTGTTACTCGGGCTATCACTAGATCAGCCTGGCAATCGAGGACCAGGAGAAAACCGCATTTATCACGCCTTTTGGTGAGTACTGCTACACTTCTATGTCGTTCGGGTTAAAGAACGCTAGCCCACTTTCGTTGTATGAAGTGCGCCTATGTTATTTGCTTCATTTCATTATTAATGCTTAGTTTAATAAATGAGTTGTTTACCCTACTTTGAGTTCAAGTGTGGGAGGGGGGAGGATTGCACTTAGCCTCCCCCATCTCTTGTCACTAACCCTGCAGAAACGAACTAGAAACACGATGTTCAGGGTCGCACCTCACTGCACACAAAAATTTAGGACGAACCGAGCCAAACCCAGGCCGCCTGACTCCAAGTCCAAGCCGCCCGACCTACCACCAGGCCGCCCGGCTCGGCACTTAGGCTTTCTGGCCTGTCATGTTGAGGAGAAATGTTGTACACGCAGAAAGGAACGTCCCAAAGCACTTCTCCACACAACGTGATCGGTGCAAGGGTCGGAAGGCCCACATGTCAGGCCGCCCGGCTCCATCCCGAGCCGCACGGCTTGGTCCTGGGCCGAGTTGGCCCATCTTCACTTCGACCCTGCACAAGGACCAGGTGTTGTCGCGAAAATTTCAGTTTTGGTCCATATATTCCATTCTATACATGAAATTTGGATAAATTTCACTCTACATGATCATGTTGATAACTTATGTCTATGCTCGTACAAACTTTGCTCCCTATGTTGAAGTAAAATTTCCTATCGATACCTTTTGATTTCGGATCCGCTTCGATTTAAGTTGTTGATTCATGAGATATAAGTGACATGGATACATAGCATAATCTCCTGCTAAAGCAAAGAGCTTTTCTTTTGCTAAAATAAAAATGTTCACTACTCCAATGTTCTCAAGTCACATATCCTACCAGTACCACAAATAAAAAGTTCTTATGCTGTGTAGACATCTTTGAGTGTTTTGAACCTTGTCAAACCTTGTGCCATCAAATGAGTCGGAATCAATCATGACTTTTGGCTACCACGTGCACATCCACACCACAAAGATCCAAGCAAGTTGTGCTATGCAAATATGTCAAATACCCCTCATCAATCATGCAAAAGAGAGGAAAAGAGGCATAGAAATAAAAAAAGAGAAGGAAAAAGTATGTGAAAAAGAAAGAAAAAAAGAAGGAAAAACACCATGCCTGTCGGTGTTTGATACTGGCAATGCACCATGGGGTGTTTCACGTGATGCTTTTGGGGTGGCGAGATCGGCGTAGCTCGATGGTTCGCGTAGAGATGCAACAAAACACAAGGGTTTATACAGGTTCGGGCTGCAATATGCGCAATACCCTACGTCCTGTTTGCTGTGAGTTGTATTGATCCGAGTTCTCAAGGTTACAACGAGGGCTTGGATGCTTGGTAGCTGATATGCGATGAGATGATTGATCCTCTACGTAGGGGTCCCTCACCCGCCTTATATAATCCGGCAAGGCTTGGGTTACAAGTCAGTTCCATCTACGAGTCCTACTCTGTTAGGAGACACAAAAGAGTATACGGAATCTACTATTGCATGTTTCCTTCCTTGAGTCCCACTACTTCTAAACACAGAGTCCGAATCAACTCCTTTACGCCTTTCCTAAATTATGACACCGTTGACTTGGTCTTCAAGCTCGTCATCCGTTCTCGGGCCCACGAGATTAGCCGGCACCCCGCAAAGGGCCTGCTATCTCTATTGGGTCCTCCAACGGCCCATGTACTGAATCCGCGCCGTGAGGGCCCAGGGGATATTTATTCCCCACAAGCCCCTGAGGCTCGAGTTAATTTAGAGATTAACTGACACGAGACTTCAAAGAAAATAGCATATCGCTCATGAGTTCCTCACCGGAATCCATACTGTTTCTTTTTGGCGCACCGCCAGGTGCACCCCATGGGGTAGCCCCCGAGCTTCAAGTTGACTTGAGTATCAATCAGCATGAAGATCTAAACTCTCCGATCAGTCTTCACAGAATGCAATCCTCAAGCGCCGAGTCAACTTGAAGAATAGCACACCCTCTTATCCGAGTTACCATCTATTCCCAGTTTTCCGAGTCATAGAAAACCGACTCAAGCTTCCTGTTTTCTCGGATTTTAGGAAAAAGAATAATTTTCCCGAAATCCCGCACCCCATGGGGTTAACCCAAAGGGGACGAGCAGAAGGTACCGAGGAGTTACCCAAAAAACTCCAAGAAAACAGGAATCTTTCGAACACGCAACAGCCATTATTCGCCCACGCGATGACTGACGCGTGGCGGAAGTCGAAACGACGCAGCCAATTGAATCGCGCTTACGGTACTCAAAGCAGGGTGGCCGTACTATAAGAGTAGAGCCATCGCCTGGCCATCCATCACGCCTCCACTGAGCACTTACCACTTTCAAGAAAAACCCCAAGAAGACTCCCCATGTCCTCGCTCGCAGCCATGGCCGGAGGGAAGGGGAAGAAGCACGCGTGCTCGCCACCATCGCCGGAGTATGAGGACTCCCACGACGCATTCTTCGGCGGCGCCTACGACGACGAGGAGTCCTCGGAGGACTTCTCCTCCAGCGAGGAGGAAGAAGTCCCCGAGGATGCTCCGCCCCGGGAGGACGACTCGGAGCCCAACTCCGACGACTCCTAGGGCTACAACTGCAAGGAGATCGCCAAGCTCCGCGGCCTCCGCCACGCCGCCCTCCAGGAGTTCGACGACGACGAGGAGGAGGACAGCGAGGAGGACTCCGACGACAATGATGCCGACGACGACGACGATGCCCCCGGCGGCAAAAATGGCCCGGGCGGCCATGATGGCGGCGACGGCGGCCACGATGGCGACGACGGCGGCCATGACGGCGGTGATGAGGCCGACGCTCCGGCCTCCAAGAGCCACCGCGGTGCCGGGTCCTCGGCCGGGCCTTCCACCAGTGTGTAGCCACCACCGCCACTACCACCATAGTACTAGTAGTAGTAGTTAGTAGTAGATTAGGATAATCTTCCCCTATATATGTAGTCTATCCTGATGAACTATATTATATAATGAAATCCATCGTATTATCCCCTGCCATTGAGTTCTTCCGTGTGTATGCATCTTGAAATCCTTGCATCCAAGTCAACTGCATCTAGAGACTCTTTGAAGAAAAGACGCAATTTCTCCAAAACGAAAGAAATCGTACTATACTTGTGCCCAGAGTTCAGGCAAAACTCAACTCACTAGGTTAAACTAGAAACCCCATTCTCTGAGTAATAAAGATCATGATCTTGCACTGACAAGTACCGACTAAAAAATCACCCTGACTGAAATCGCCGATTTAATCCCAAAGAAATCCGACTTAACCAACGCGTCATGAGGCCCGAGTCAATGCCTAACGGCAACCGCAAATTCCGTTAGCTCTCATGGACTGTTTCTAACGGCGCCAGGTTGTTTTGAGATTTATTCCCTGAACGAACATTCGCTATCCGAGAACTGTGCTGCCATTCTTCCCCATTGAGACCGCCGCCACCATTGTTTGAACTCAGAGCGCTACTGCATCCGCCACATCTCAAATCCAATCCAACTGAGAGAACCACATCCATGGCTCCCAAGAAGAAAAGGTTGAGCGAGCGCGGAAATACCAGTGAGGGCCCGCCGCACAACGAGAACCGGCCGCTACCTTCCCCATACCTAGCGTACCGCCCCTCCACTATCATAGAGCCCATGCTACAATCATTAGTGGATATGGGCGTCCTGCCACCAAAAGAAGTGGCAAACTGGAGGGTGTGCGAGAAGAAGGACGATGCTGCTCCAACTGAGGACATCTATGAGGCAATGGTGTTCATGCCATTCTTCATCCGCGGGTTATCCCGTCTGCTCATTCGTGCAAGGCCTTCTGCAATTCTACGCAATCAATCTGACTCATCTGAACCCCAATTCGATTCACCAACTTTCGATTTTCATCCACCTCTGCGAGGCGTTTTTTGGAATTGTCCCGCACTTTGGCTTATGGAATTATCTATATCATTGCAAAGCCGGTCTAAGAGACGGAGTGTTGCAAGTGACTGGAGGAGCCAGCTTTGAACTGCGGAAGAATTGCAAAGCTGTTTATTTAGATATCCCTCTTCCAGATAACAACAGAGGATGGCACTCCGAGTGGTTCTACATTGAAAATCATGGAAACTCCCTCCCCTCGAGATCTGGGAGGCAACCTGACAGTAAACTTGCAAGCTGGGAAGAAGGCCCAACTGTCGAGGAGCAAACTGAGGTTGACGCACTCCTAGAAGAAACAGTCAATCTGAAGGAGAAAGGCATCACTGCCCATGCCATGGTGATAGATTTTGTGTACCGCTGTATTCAGCCACTGAAGGATAGGATCTACCCTGCCTATCTGTATGTCAGAGCTAGTGATCCAACTAGAGAGACAACCCGATCTCTGACTAAAGACGATGTAAAAGCCCGAGTGGAGTTGATACTTAGAGGTGAAGCTCATAACGAGGGCACTCCCAAACCATACTCTGCTTGGAATCCAACTCCCAATGTAAGTGTTCTTACTATAATTTCTGTAAGTAACTCTGCTTGCGATCATTTCCTAACTCATAGAATTACTGCAGAGCAATATATCCAGGTTTCTATCAGACCCCACAACCTCCAGAGCTGATAGGCTATCCAAACGACAATCCGAGTTATCTACTGAAGAGATGGAAGCTGTTGTTGCTGCTGCCTATGGTGCAGGAAACAATGAAGAGCATACCTTCATTGTGATACCACGTGCAACCCAGGTGGCTCAAGAGATCAGCACGAGCGACATCACCAAAGCAGCCCCGAGCACACAGCTGCTCCAAGTGGCATGAGGACACGAGCTGCAACTAGCCAGGGGTGCACCAAAGCGAAGGCCACTCGTACCGTGTTGACACGGAGACAGAGGATGAACAAGAGGACTATCAAGGACTTGACCAACTCTCCCGAGTCAAACGACAAAGCTAGCAAGAAATCTAGGTATCCCTCCCATGCCGTAGCTAAAATTGATGACTCATTATCTGAGGTAAACTGGACAAGCTTAGTTGATGAGGATGAGGAGGAAGAAGAACAAGCTCAGCTGTGTCATTGTGAGAGGCGATCCAAGAAGCATCACGATGACACTATAGCAGCCTCTTCTGCATCCGCTCTGCCACCTGATGAAGATGAGATTGATCTAACGGCAGAAGACATGGACCTAGACCGATTTATCAAAGACACTTGCAAACTTCCCTTTACTCTATGCTCTGATGAAGATATAGACCCTTTGTCAGCATGCTCTAAGGGGCAGCAGTCTGAGAAATCAAGCCCCCAAGCTTCCCTAGAACTGTCACCAAAGAATTTAGAGCCTGAAAACCCCGTAGACGCAATGCCGACAGATATTCCTGAGGATGAGACTGATGCTCATATGGATAAAGCCACTGAAACTGTGCATGAGGCACAAATGCCATCTAAAAACTGGCAACAGGCATTAACCGGAGCAGCCCCAGAAGAGAAGCAGCAAACGCCTGCGACCAAGCCATTATCTGAAACCACTATCTCCCAAGAGCATCTAACTGAGATTGATGTAGGAAATACTCCTCAGCCCTCGTCTGAAGCCCATGAGTCAGCTCAAGGTAAAGAAGCTGAAGAAGCGACGCATCTTGATCAAGTCGAAGGAGGACAATCAGACTCCCTGGCTACAACTGAGCCAGACAGCGCCCACCCCCCTCTGAATGAAGGAGTTGATAATAGCAGTCCATTAGTACCAGTACCCCCAAACTCAGGGTTGCTCAGCTTTCGAGGTATGCCAACTTTACACCCTTACATATCCTGTATTGACTTTGCTGTTGCCTAAACCACTCGAATTACTCTCTGCAGGCCATGCTGAAGACATTACAGGGGGAGTTCACCAGGCCAGCATGATCCACGAGAAGATTATTGCACTCTCCAGTCTTGAGGTTACCACCCTGAGACAACAACTAGCTAACTCTGAGGCTGCACGCAAAGCTGAGGCAACAGGTATGCATACAACCTTTCCATACACCAATATCTAAGGTCTCAAACTGAACAATGAACATGCTGCCAGCTGCTGCTGCTAAAATTGCTCGCCTGAAGCAAGTGGCTATGACTCAAGAGATAGAACACCGTAACGCCATTGCTGATAGAGACCAAGCCAGGGACACAGCAGTGGACCTTCGCAGGCAGCTAGATATGGAGAAGAAAAACCATGAGGTAACCTGCCAAGAATCCCAACTAGCATACTCTTTGCTTACAGAAGCATATGAACTGTATCGTTCCGCGGGAGAAAATGCGGCAAAGAAATGATGAGTACCAACAGCTACAAGAGTCTCGAGATGGCTTTGAGAAGTCGTTCTGTGAGACTGCCAGTGCATTAGACTCTCTAAAAAATAGTCACTCCTTAACAAGCCAAGCGCTCAGGGACAAAGAGATTGAACTGGCTGAATCCTAGAATGCCCATGAGAAAATGAAGAAGGTGCTAGCCTCAGGTTTGTACTCAAAGAATCTCGAGACGAAGCTGCTCATCAGGCTCAGGTGTTAGAGGTATTCAAAAAGAACTATGAGACTAGCAAGAAGAACTGCAACAAACTGAAAGATGCCTTTGAGAAGGTAAAAGAAGCTGCCTTGACTGCCAATACTGCCTTGATCAAGATCCTGGACATCTGTGCACCAAAGAAAACTGCACCTCATCCTCTGGGTGATCGAATAGCAACTTTCATGAATGACATGAAGTCCAAGGTTTCTGAGTGAGTGCAAACCGTCCTTACTCGCGTTCTTGTGGTCATCAAAAACTCACAGCCGGAGATTGACTTAGCTAGTTTACCAGCGAGGATAATAAACGAGAGCCAGAGTGCTGAGCATGAAGATGAAGCCCGCTCGATTGCCAAACTCCTTGTAGGCAACAATGAGTAAAACAATGATTCCCCATGTAATATGATGAACTGAATGTTGTGTGTACATGTTAGGCGACAACTTGACTATTTATTTTGCAAAACAGAGTTAGTTTTAAGAATGAATCAAAATATTCTATGCGTACCTGAGAGTCATGCCTGTGTAGAGAAAAATAGGCAATGTTAACACGACCTGAGTTTAAACTAATTATAAGAAAAGTAAGATATAACAGTGATGAGCACGAGTACTGTAAGAAAGAGTATCATGATGAAGCAAAGACATGCAGTATCAAGCTGTAGGTCATCAAGCCTAAGCCCGCTGTCTTTGTTCGGTTGGGCCTCGAATGCTCCCCGATTATGAGGTCCTGGAAAGGCATGTAGCACCGTGCTGTCGGTCGACTGACCTAGGCCGATTGCCTTTGTTTTGTTGGGGCCTTGAGTGCTCCCCGAATATGAGTACGAACGAGAGCATGTAATACCATGCTGTCGGTCAACTGACCTAGGCCGATTGCTCTCGTGGTGGGGCCGAAGTTATCCCCGTCAAGAGTAAGAGTGGGCATGTAGCACCGTACTGCCGGTCGTCTGACCTAGGTCGATTGCCCGTATACAACAACTGAATAACGCGAGTGAAAAATAGAGAAAAGAACACAAAATGCTTTATCTCAAGAGCACTTTTATTTATAGAGTATGAATGAGGGCAGAGTACATAGAATGACACTGACTGCTAACTCAAACAATCACAGAAGAAACAATATGCGTAGAATCTACGCAGATGCTCTATATTCCAAGAGTTGCCGACTGGAGTGCCGTCCATTTGAGACAGACGATACTATCCTGGTCGAGTGACCTCAGTGACGATGTATGGACCTTCCCAAGGAGGAGATAACTTGTGCTATCCCGCAGTCTTGAGCACTCTGCGTAATACCAGGTCCCCTATTGAGAAGGAACGAGGCCTCGTGTATCGATCATGGTAACGACGCAGAGTCTGCTGATACCGAGCCGACTGAATAATAGAGTTGAGTCGCTCCTCCTCGAGTAAGTCAATGTCCTCAAGGCGTGTTGCTTCAGCCTCGGCAATGCTACTGAAAGCCAGTCGTGGGGCTTCAAGCTGCAGGTCAGCAAGCAAGACTGCATCTGATCCATATACCATGAAGAAGGGTGTGTTCCCTACGAGGGCTTTACTGGGTTGCGTTCGAAGACTCCAGACCACGTATGGCAATTCACGTATCTACTTGCCAGCCAGCTTCTCGTTCTTGTCAAAGATCTTTTTCTTGAGTGCATCTAGGATCATGCCGTTGGCCCGCTCAACCTGCCCATTAGCTCTAGGGTGAGCCACCGAGACATACTTGATGCGGATGGACCTTTGCTCACAGAAATCAAAGAATTCTGAGCCCGTGAAGTTGGACCCCAGATCTGTGATAATGGAATTCATGATCCCAAAGCGAAAGATGATGTCTTGGATAAACTCTATTACTTTAGCAGACGTTAAAGATGCGATAGGCTTGAACTCGATCCACTTAGTGAACTTGTCGATGGCAACCAGCACGTGAGTATATCCACCTTGAGCTTTCTTGAAAGGCCCAATCATATCCAACCCCCAGCAGGCAAAAGGCCATGAGACAGGTATATTCTGCAACTGCTGTGCTGGGAGATGGTGCTGCTTGGCAAGGAACTGACAAGCCTCGCAATGCTGCACTAACTCAGTAGCATCCTTCTTCGCTGTAGGCCAATAGAAATCGGCCCAAAACGCCTTTCCGACCAATGTGCGTGAGGCAGCATGAATTCCACAGACTCTGGCGTGTATCTCCTTGAGCAAGCTCTGCCTTGATGAGGTGCCTAGGCATTTCAACAAAACTCTTGATGCAGCACGCTTGTATAGCTTGTTATTAATCAGAGTATAGCTGGAAGACCGTCTCGCTATTTGCTCGGCCACTGCTTTTTCCTCTGGAGTTTCTTCGCTCAGAATGTACTTGATGATGAGGGCCCTCCAGTCAGTCGGCGTATCCAGAATTAAGATGTGCCGGTCGGGAGGTATGTTCAGCTCGTCTAGCTAAACAGAAGGATGATGAAGCTCTTGGGCGAAGATGCGAGGGGGTACTTTGGCTCGCGACGAGCCCAGCTTGGATAGGATATCAGCATCCACGTTGCGATCCCGATCCACATGAATGTACTCAAGGCCTTGAAACCTGCCTTCCAGCTTGCGGACTGCCTCGCAATATTTGTCCATACTTATTTCGATCCATGTTGCAGTTGTCTTGGTTGCGTCCGAGGGGTCGAGACTTATCTCTTTCGTCGGGATAGCTGGTTGGATTGCCGCGCTTGAGGCCGCTTCTTGAGTCGGGATCTGGAGGTCTTCCTGTGACATGTTGGTTTCGTCCACCTTGAGCTTCTTCTGTGCCGCCATATGATTCTGCTCGAGGGCCATCTGCATAGCCTCCTGCACACACTTTGAGGCTCCCTTAAAGTCGGCGTGTATGGAGAGAGCGCCACCTGGAGCTAGCATCTTGAGGATGAGGTACGGGTAATGTGGGATAGCCATGAACTTGGCTAGCCCGGGATGCCCGATGACGGCACTGTAGACGCAGTTAAAGGTCGGGACTTCAAAACGCAGCGTCTCGATGCGGAAGTTTTCTATCGTGCCAAAAGCGACCGGTAGATAGATATGTCCGAGCGGGTATTTGCCTGCACCCGGAACAATTCCGAAGAACGGGGTATCCGACTTCTTGAGTTCGCTAAGCGGGATCCCCATATCTTGCAGGGCTCTAGGAAACACCACGTTGATGCTCACCCCACCGTCGATCAGCACCTTCTTGAGTCGGGTATCCCTGACTATGGGAGTTACGAGCAACGGGTACTTGCTTGGCTCGTCAAAGTTGAGCCACTGATCCACCCGACTGAAGGAGATCGGCTCGTGGGACCAATCGTACGGTTGCGGTGGCTCTGAGGTGGCCGCGTTGATCCGCCGATCCTCCAGCTTCTGCTGGCGTTTGCTCGCATATGCTCCGTGCCCCATAGGATGAAGTTGACCTCTTTTTTGACGTCGGGGAAGCGTTGATTATTGCCTCCAGCTGGCCGTTGCAGAGGCTGGTTCCGCGGTGAAGGAGGCGGCGGAGTTGGCTGCGACATCGGGAACTGGCCGCGTGTCAGCATGGCTTTGAAGTCGCGGCAGTTCTTGAGAGTATGCGCATATCCTTATGCGCAGGGCATGGCTCATCGAGGAGTTGATCGAGGGTCCGAGCTGGGGCAGGAGGCAGGCCACATGGTCACACTGGAGCTGGAGCCATGACTCAGACCTCCTCCCGAGGCCTCTTGTCCCAGCGACGATCTTGCCGTGAGGGTTCTTTGTGCCTTTCCTCCTTGCCTTTGCCCCGATCGTCCTGTCGGGGGCGGACAAGATCGCGAGCTCGTTCGTCCACCATAATGTAGCGGTCCGCTTCTTGGAAGAGACACTCCGAGGTAGTGGGCGCTCTTTCCAGTATGTGCTTGATGAAGATCTGGTCGTTGGAGCCTTGGAGGAAGTCATCAATCACCGTATCCTCAGATACGTCGGGGATACGATTCCTAAGAGCCTGGAACCGCTTGAGGTATGATCGCAGGCTTTCTGAATCCTTGCGCCTGATGGTTTTGAGGTCCCATCGCTGCGCCGGCTTGTCGGAGAGTGACTGGAAGTTGGCGATGAACAGGCGGCGAAAGTCGCCCCAGTCCTCAATACTGCCTCGCCTGAGGTGGCGAAGCCATTGAAGCACGTCCTGTCCTAACTTGATTGGGATGTAGGCCATCATGAGATCTTCTGAAGCATTAGCCGCCCGGACCGCGGTAGTGTACACGGCCAACTAGTTCCGCGGGTCCATCTTCGTCTCGAACTTTTCAATGTTTGAGATTTTGAAATGGGGCAGCCACTCGACGTCTTGAATCCTCCGTCCGAAGGCCGCAATGCCAGCTTCAGCGATGCCAGCTAGGTTACCGCGGTCTTCGTCTGGCCGGTGCAGCGGAGACAGAGGGCGATGGTCCTGCTCAGATCTGACTCGGGGGGGAGGGCGCAGCTGTTCACGGAGACGGCTCCTGAGTGACCCCTAGCAGCTGGAGCACGCTGAGGGGGGCCATAGTCCCGGTCGTAGTTCGCCCGCCGATCTATCTAGAGATGGTGCCGCTGAGCACGAGACTGCTCGATGCTGTGGCGTGCGTCGCGGTTGCCGTTGATGACCTGTCGTGCGTCAGCGGCCTCTTGATGCCTCGGGATGAGGTTGTCTGCTGCCCGAGCGAGAACGGTCTTGATGGCCTCCCCATCCTCATTGTCAGGGAGAAGCCCGCAGAGTCTGACTAGCGCCCCGCCGGCTTGACTCGGGGTCTCCATCACCCCTTCAAACTCCTTCAGAAGATTGCGGCCGGGGAGTGCTGCCACCCGCTGTCGTCTGGCTTGAGCAGTCTGCCAATTGCAACGTCGCTGCCGCGTCTAGTTCCTGCGCCGGTGGCTCTGCACTTCCTGCTCGTTTTCGCTCTCCCGAGTTACCTCGTCTATCAAGACAGGCAGCGTGGGATCCTTGTTACCCAGGATATGGCGACGCTGGATGTTATGGATGCGGTTTGCCCTCTCCCTTCGGTGGTGATCTTGCGAGGTTTCGGCGAGGACAGGTTGCTCATCGTCCGAGACCACTTCGTCGATCTCGTTTGGTGCACCGCTGATCACGAGGAGCTCAGAGAAACAGAGGGTGGAGCTGGGGAACGAACCCTCGGATCTGCTGGTGGTCGTGGCCGCCACCCCCACGCTGGCGTTCGAGGAAGGGACCGTGGACGTCGTGGTCGTTGCAGTGGTCGCAACGTGTTCCGAGACCGTAGGAGTATCGATGTTGTAGATCATATGAGGGTGCCCCGCATCGCGAGCCCTCTCAGTGTTCACCGGATGATGGCGAGCCTCGCTGGTCGGCGAGGTGCTCCAGCGAACAAATCTTACCGCCGGAGTGAAATCGATGACGAGTCGCAGGCGATGACCCATCGGCGGTGCGTCGAGCCAACTGTAGATGCGATCGTCCGGAAGAGGCACGGACTGTCTTGAGTCTGGCGCCCCCCGCGCACCCTCGTTGTTATTGAGGGGAGCCGAGGCATGGGAGAGAAGCCCCTGGTATGTGGTAGTAGAGTCGCGAGGAACGTTGGGCTCCACCCGAATCTTTTTTCGGCCCTGGACAGGCGAGGCTAGCCAGGCTCGCTTCGGTGCAGGCGGAGACGGCGGGACCCGTAGAGGACGTGGGACCCAAGAGTGAGTATCAACAGGAACTTGCCTCAGGCTCTGTGGAGCGCCGCCTGAGGCGTGGGCCCGCTGTGGGTCTCGAGAGAGGTTTCCTGAGGAACCTGACCTCAGTCCCCGACTAATTCGAGTCCAGACTTGAGTTGGGGAGGTTGACAGCGCCGTGCGACGGGTCGGGGCCGAAGCGGTGGTCATCTTAGGTACTGCTCAGGCTGGCGTGGTCGATGTAGATCCAACCCTGAAGAAGACCCTGCGGTTAGTTCGCGCTTCCGAGTCATGATGACGACGGGGAGCCCGATCTGACTCAGCATGACACGGAGGCGGATTCTGGCGAGGGGCCAGCGCCTCGTGCCGACGTGTCGAAGCTTGGCGTGGAGCCGAAGGAGGCTGATGAGGTGCTAGTCCCTGGCCATGATCCGATGGCGCAGATCGCCCCGGAGCAGTCAGTGGTTGCACGACGATGAGTGGTTGCACCGGTGCGTTGCGAAGCTGATGAAGATCGCCTCTCCGATCGGCGATGAAGGCGATCGATCCGAACTGGATCATGACACCTGGGGTGAAGCCGTTGACGAGGTGATTGGCCATGGAGCTAACCAATGTCGATTTCGCCGCCCCCTACCTGGCGCGCCAACTGTTGGTGTTTGATACTGGCAATGCACCACGGGGTGTGTCACGTGATGCTTTTGGGGTGGCGAGATCGGCGTAGTTTGATGGTTCGCATAGAGATGCGACAAAACACAAGGGTTTATACAGGTTCGAGCCGCAATATGCGTAATACCCAACGTCCTGTTTGCTATGAGTTGTATTGATCTGAGTTCCCGAGGTTACAACGAGGGCTTGGATGCTTGGTAGCTGGTATGCGATGAGATGATTGATCCTCTACGTAGGGGTCCCTCACCCGCCTTATATAATCCGGCAAAGCTTGGGTTACAAGTTGGTTCCATCTACGAGTCCTACTCTGATAGGAGACATAAAAGAGTATACATAATCTACTATTGCATGTTTCCTTCCTTGAGCCCCGCTACTTCCAAACACAGAGTCCAAATCAACTCCTTTACGCCTTTCCTGAATTATGACGCCGTTGACTTGGTCTTCAAGCTCGCCATTCATTCTCGGGCCCACGAGATTAGCCGGCACCCCGCAAAGGGCCTGCTATCTCTATTGGGCCCTCCAACGGCCCATGTACTGAATCCGCGCCGTGAGGGCCTAGGGGATATCTATCCCCCACAATGCCGTCTGTCGCATCAAAAAGGGGAATATCAAAGCACGCTTAGCAATATCTTTCTACCACACTTGCACATAGCCAAAGTCTTTGATTTGATTCATACTCTCTGCTTGACACTTGCTTTGATTTGGTAATACAAACATGATGAGATAATCGCACTCTCTTTAGCTCCACCAAAAACTTAGAATAGGAGGAGAGGGAACGTAAGGATTTTCATCCTTAAGAGATTGAGAGGTGATATTGAGAACAAAGGAGTGGAGCACCATATTTTGAAAAGTGAAAACCTCTTTTGCTCATAGCTGGGAGAAAATTGTTGTGACACATGTAACTTGTTCTCAGTTTCAACACCTCAAAATCAAAGTGTAGCCACCATTGAAGTCCAAGGTAAGATGAACCAACTTGGGAGTAACCTTTGTACTTGATGAGGCTACAGTTGTCATATGCCCTCTACACCATGCTTAACTCTTATTTGCTCGAGGACGAGCAAAAGTCTAAGTGTGAGGAGGTGTTGGCGGTCGTTATGACCTATTTCGACCACCAATACTTCATGTTCCAAGGGTGAATTTATGCAAGTTTTATACATATTAACCGGTTCCACGAGTTGTGTACAAAGATCTTGCAGAAACACATGTCATGATGAAAAACATACAAAACAGGGTGAAATATGGTATACCAAAGGCAAAGAAGGAGAAGGGCTAAAAACCCAGCCACCAGGGCTAAGTACCTAGGCCGCCCGGCCTGCCTCTGGCTCCAAATGCCACGATCTTCGACTTGCATGCAAGGAAAGACGTGTCAAACACAATGCCAGCTTGGAATCTGAGAGAACATGTCACTACACCACGGAAGGCATACACTTCATCAATCTAGCCCACGGATTGGCTAAGTCAGCAATCCAGGAGACATCCATCCAATGGCTAAGGAAGAAACACAAAGAGAATCCAATGGTTGAGGCAAAAACACACAAGGGTTGCCCAGGCCGCCCGACCCCACACCTAAGCCGCCCGGCCTCTAACCGCCTCCAACCGTCACAACTGACCTTCTCACTCTATAAATACCCCCTTAGACCTCACTTGAGGTGTGTGGATTAGAGTGTGTAGTGTTGGAGAAGTGAAGCTTTTCCTTAGCTTGTAGAGAGAGTGCCTTTTGTATCAAGGAGAGTAGTGAGTGGAGAGTTCGGGAGTGGGATTTCTCTTCTCTCCCGAGCTTGTATTATCAGAGGAAGGATATTCAGCTCCAGGATTGAGTAAAGTTCCTTATCTCTTACCTTTGTTATTTCATTCTTACTTTACTTCCATACTTAGTGATTTACTTGTCTGTTTACGGAAACCTTGTGCATGCTTATAGCGTTGGCTATATAGTGGTGCTTGCTTTTTCTGGCTCATTACTAGTAAGTACTAGTAAATTCTCTGAGTGTCACGATGGTGTTCATACTTAGAGTTTGCCTGTTGGTCAGCTATCCCACGCAGCTCTGGTTGGTAGACACACTAGGTGATAGCTTTTGTGTTCTCAGTATTCCAATCCCATCGTTCGGATAGACTCGCTGACGATATAGCCGGAACCTGTAGCGCCCGCCTTTCTCGGCTGGGTTATCAACACTCTGGTGCCTGGCAGTGGCTCTGCAGCTTTGGTGTCTATGTTTACATGACAAGTATCTTGCTTTGCATGCTTAGTATAGTAAAGTGATTTAACATCTGTTAAGAACCTGCTTTTCTGTCTTTTATCCTCTACTTGCTAGCTTCACTAGTTTGGCCATTGCGTTGTGTGATTATTGTACACCTCGTTCCTCGTGGATTCGATACCCTGGAATACTCTTGGGTGAAAGGCTACAGTGCATTTTCCGTGCACTTGCAGATTTGTATCTAATAGTCTAAGGAACGCCAACAACAATGTTTCTCAAAAAAAAATCTCTATACTACCTATTAAGCCTCTACCGTAGGCATCGACAACATGGACCATCCGCTCCGCTCCCGCGCGCCCTCGTCCCGCCCCGAGATGGAATCATGTTCTCTGTTCCCCGCCATTACCGGACGCACGTCGCCCGCCATTCCTGCGTGGCTCTCCGATTCCACCAATCCGCTCTGCCCCCGCTCGCCTCGCTCGCCCTCTCGCCTCCCTCGCGCCGCTCGCCTCGCTCACAGACGACGTGCGGCGCCGGCCGCCGCGGCCTCCGCGTGCAGCTGACGCGCCACCGCCGCCGTCGCCGCCTCCGCGCGCCTCCGTGCCAACGACGACGTGCGGCGGCCTACGCGCGCGGCCGGCACGCACCCCGCGCACCTCCGTGCCGCCACCTCCGCGTGCCAACGCGCCGCCGCCTCCGTGCCGCCAACAACGTGCGGCCTCACAGCCGGCACGCCCTCACGCGCCTCCGTGCCACCACCTCCGCTCCCGTCGACAGGACACGGTCCGCCTGCCGCTGTTTCCACTCCCCCTCCCTTGGCACCGCCCGCGCCCCGAGCGTCCCTTCCCCTCGCCTCACACCGTTGCCTCTCTCCACGGCCTCACACCACAGCTAACCGCTTGTTATCCCTGAGCAGGAAGGGGCCTACTGTGGGCGCAGGGGAAAGACAAGGGGCGGCAGCCATCATGGTGAGAGGAGAGGCGCTGACCGAGAGGGACGACGCGGCAGCCGGAGGTTGAGAAGGCGCAGAAGGGGAAAAGGCGACGCGCATAGGGTTGCAGCACGGACAGGGAGACGGCGGGGACGGAGCGGCACAGACGTGGAGGAGGCAGAGCGGACGGGCGTCGGGGAGATGGATCCGCGGGCAGGGAGGCAGATCCGCCGGTGGTGCGACGGGGTCAACTACGGGGAGCCTCGCCCAGGCCTTGCGGACACCACTCACCCAGGACGCGCGTCCTCCTCGCCGCGGGGCCATGCCTCGCCCAGGCCGCGTGCCCTCCTCGACGCCGGCTGAGGAGATAGCCGGCCCTCGCCGTGGAGGAGGCGACCGGGATGCATCCTCTTCAGCTCTCGGTCATCGCGCGTCGTGAGCGATGGGCGGTGGTGCAGAGGACAAGGCGATCGGGCATCAGGCGGAGGAGGGCACTATGCCGGCGGTGAGGTGAGGGGTCTACTGGGCTAGCGGCTGAGCTCCGGCTCTGGCGGCGGCGGCCGTTCTCTGGCTCTGGTCCCCGCGTGGAGCTGTTCGAGAAGGCGGTGACGCCGAGCGATGTCGGCCGGCTCAACCGGCTCGTGGTTCCCAAGCTGCACGCCGAGAAGCACTTCTCGCCGATGCCGCCGCGTCTGTGCTGCTCGCCTTCGAGGATGGCGGCGGCGGCGGCAGCAAGGCGTGGCAGTTCCGGTACTCATACTTGACCAGCAGCCAGAGCTACGTTCTCACCCGGGGTTGGAGCCGCTTTGTTAGGGAGAAAGGCCTCGTCACCGGAGACACCATCGCATTCTCGCAGGAGGCAATCGCCTTCGCATCCAGCACTGACGACGGGGAGATGGATGTCAAGCGGCGGATGTTCATCGAGCGCAGGAAGTAGAAGAGGAAAGACGACGGCGGTGGCGACCACGGCGATGATGATTGTCCGGACGACGGCAAGCGCGTCGTGAGGCTGTTCGGCGCCAACATTGCCGCTACGATTGGAGCCTATGCATGTGTTGAGTTGAACCACATTGGATAAGATGAGTTGTGAACTCATCGTGATCAATTCAAGTGCTCCAAATTTGAGCCCTTGATCGCGTTTTGTTTTGGCAAATGCAAAGACACGCTATGATTTCTCGTTCAGTACAAGCTTGCATGTATATTAATTATTTATTGGCTAACAAGTATTGTTATATATAGGTTCTACAGTAAAATTATTGTTAGATAATTGCTAATTTACAGACAAAAATTGGTGCATCCGAACATAGTGAATTTCTAAATACTGTTCTCATAAAATTATTGTCACTTTATTTGCATTTTGTTTTGTTAGAAATAAAGTATTTACCTGTAGCGACGTACGAGCCAACCGCTAAGGCCATGTTCGGTATGTAGGGAATTAATCCACAGGGGGAAATTATCCACGGAGCGATTGAGTGAATCCCTCTCATGTCACTCAAACCCCGTGGGGGGATAAATCCCCTACTCCCTCTAATCCCCTTTTCAAACTATGCGTTCGGTTTTGGCAGGGATCATGACAGGGATTGCTCAATGAATGATGTTTGCATGTGCTCATTAGTCATTACTAGTAAACTCCCGTGCGGAGCGTCATATACATCTCAAGTTTACATAGTGGATGGCAGTGATCTGAACCCATAAACAGAACAAACACTAGGTCTCAAAATCCTACATGTCAGTAACTTCATATGAAGACGTAGGATACAACAGAATTAAAAATCATCATGCACCAAGGTTCAGTGACATTACAACTCAAAACTCAACTAAACAAACGCTCACTGCTCTACGCAGCCACTACTTGAGATCATGGTCTTGCATCATGCCTTGCCAGCAGCCTTGGTCTTAGTCTGCAAAGCCTAAAATGAAAGATATAGCAGAACTTAGGGTAGTAATAGCAGAAGTGATCTGAAAATGCAAAGCCTGCAAAGACGTAAGGAAATGAGGATTATATTCTCACCACAATGCAAACTGTTTGAGCCAGACTTAGGCAACGTAAATTTAATAGCAATGTTATTTCAGAAAAAGGTGATTTAACGGTCTCAATTAACTAACATATATATATGATGGTCAGCTAATATTTCTCTAGTGTAAAATAAAACAAAGCAAGGCAGGAGACAACCTACCGGCTCAGCCATCCATCAAGGTAGGAGCCAACCTAGCCAATCTGAATTGAACAGAGCAGTGCAGTGGGCTGAATTGAATAGGTTGAGCAAGCCAAAAGATTAGAAAACACATCCAGTTCTGTTAAAAACTAGGTCCAAACAAATAGAGCAGTGGGCTGGAAGTTTATATCTATCTGTCCTATATACTCTACATAAATGGAAGGTTATGTAACAAGGTAAACATGCTGTAGCTGCAGCGACTAGATCTTTAGCCATAGGACTAAAAGAGCACACAAGAACTGTTATAATCAGCATGCATAAGAAAAACAATAGATATGAACTTGGTCACCATCTGGTAGATCAACAAAAGTTTGAGACTAGATATTATCGGGTTGGTCATCTAACCATTGCTCATCTCCCTTCATTGATCGGATAATGTTATGAAATATGGAGGCTACAATAGGTATCTTTACTTGGTTGTTTATTCTGTGAAAAGTGGCAACTTTCAGGATGGGAAAACGCTTCTTAAGAACCCCTAGTGTCCTTTTAACATGATTCCTCAATACTGCATGGCGATGGTTAAATAGCTCTCTATAGTTTTGAGGTCTACGGTGGCCTGCCCCATACTCTCTCAGATGATAGCGGACTCCACGATAGGGTGCAAGAAAAGAAGGCGTGTTGGCATACCCGCCATCAACCAAGTAGAATTTTCCCGGAGGTACATTAAAGCCATTGTTCATTGTAGATCTAAGAACTCTAGCATCTGTTGCAGATCCCTCCCACCCAGTAGATATAAATATGATATTAAGATCAAAGTTACAAGCTATCATAACATTCTGGCTGAGAGTGCCCTTTCTATTTCGAAATGGAGCGGCTTTGTCAAAAGATATAGATATAGGTATATGAGTACCATCAATCGCCCCGTTGCAATTCTACACACAAAAAAGCATTTATTTTTAGGCTTTACGGTTTATTTCTTCTAAATTTTTGGAAAAGATAGATATTGACAAGTGATACAAGTGTTAAGTTTATCACCTTGAAATAGGGAAAGACCTAGAATCCCTTTCAATTTTCAAATGAACTTGATTAGGATCGGGAGGCTCCATCCTGAATGGTTAGATGACCAACCAGCCTCAAACTTTTGTTGACCTACCAGATGGTGACCAAGTTAATGATCAGACCAATGTGCAAGGGAATAATTTGAGAGATACAATTGCTCAACAAACGTGGAGTGATTATATACAACATAGAAACTAGTGGTAATGTGTTTTGATGCTTTGTGTTTTAATAACCTAATCATGTTATAAATATTGTGTTATGAATATTTTGTGCAAATTTCCGCAGTGACCATGTTTGGAAGAGGTTCACCGAAGTTAAATCTGATGTTGTCTAAAGCCTCGCAAAGGAAGAATTCACCCAAAGTTCAACCTACAAAGGACAATGGAAGTACTTCATCAGGTGATAGTAGCAACAGTGGATATTTCAAGTCCTATTTTCAGTCTTTCTCTTTCAATTTTGCCAAGTCAGCTTGCTAGTTTATCTTTTCACCCATCTGGTTTAGATTTAGTCTAGTTCATTGAGTGAGTTGAGAGAAATCTAACACATATGTTGCAACTTGTTTACTGTAGAAAAAACAAGAGCAGCTTGGAACCCTGCCCTTGAGAAAACTCTTGTTGACTTGCTACATGAACATAATATTCCAGAATATAGGGGTCAAAATGGATGGTCATCTGAGGCTTGGAACAAGATTGTGAAGGAATTTCATGAGAAAGTGAACTAGGTGGTTTTCACAAAGTCACAAATTCAAGATAACGAAAAAGAATTGAAAAAAGCTTACAGGATTCTGAAACAAACGAGAAAACAAAGTGGAGCTTCTTGTAACAATGAAAGGGGTATGATTGTGGCTGAACCAGCTGTTTGGGCCAACATAATCAAGTTACATTTTTTACTGGACTCTGCTTAATTTTGTAATTAGCAATAGTATGCATTTATTAAGCTTTCTATTATTGTCCTGTAGTCGGAGCCAAATGTTAAGAGGTTTCGCAAGAAGCCTTTTCCTTTGTTTGAAGCATAGGGAGAGCTTCATAATGGTAAGTTTCATCATTAATCTTAATTCTTGTTATCGATACGTATGTTTCACATCACTTGTCTTAATTCTTATGTTATTTTACCTTCGCTTGCATTATAAATTTCCTATCTAGGTAATACAGCAGAAGGAACATATAACTTCACATCTACTCAGCTGCATAATTCACCTGAAATGATACCGGATGAGAGTGAAAGATTTGGGGTTATGCCTATAAACTTGGAAGAGAGAACTTATCCAAGACAAGATGAAGAAAAAACAAATGATGATGATGATGAAACAAATTTGCCAAGAAGGGATGCTTTTGTAACAAGAAACAAGGAACCAACAAATGAAGATGAAGGAACAAAATTGCCAAGAAGAGCATCTGCTGTAAGAAGAAACAAGGATCCAAAAGAATCAAAGAGGCAAAAGAAGAGCAGTAACATAGAAGCAATTATGGAGAAAGATGTTGACATAAAAGCCAAACAGATTGAGAGTGAAACTGCCTAGTCAGCAAAAGAAAAGAAGGATGCTCAAGCTAATGACTTTTCAATCAAGAGGCGTATATCTATTCTCAACACAATGGATGTGACAAAGGAAGAGAAAGTCAAAGCATTTAGTGTGTTTAAGAATCTGGACAGTAGCGAAATTTTTCTGAGTGCTTCTAAAGAGGATCTAGAATTTGCCATGATGTGGTTGAGGAATGAGATGGTTTAGTAGGTAAACAAAAAATTCTTTAACTCTTCATTTTGAGACCTTTTTCTTTCGGCCAACTATTGTTTTTCTTATGCATGCTGATTATAATAGTTCTTGTGTGCTCTTTTTGTCCTATGGCTAAAGATCTAGTCACTGCAGCTACAACATGTTTACCTTGTTACATAACCTTCCATTTATATAGAGTATATATGACAGATAGATATGAACTTCCAGCCTGTTTGTTTGGACCTAGTTTTTAACAGAACTGGATGTGTTTTCTAATCTTTTTAGCTTGCTCAAAAGCTTGCTCAACTCTATTAAATTCAGCCCACTGCATTGCTCTGTTCAATTCAGATTGGCTAGGTTGGCTCCTACCTGGATGGATGGCTGAGCCGGTTAAATGAACTCAGTAGGTTGTCTCCTGCCTTGCTTTGCTTTTTCAATGTTTTTTACACTAGAAAAATATTAGCTGACCATCATATATATATGTTAGTTAACTGAGGCAGTTAAATCACCTTTTTCTGAAATAACATTGCTACTAAATTTATGTTGCCTAAGTTTGACCCAAACAATTTGCGTTATGGTGAGAATATAATCTTCATTTTCTTACGTCTTTGCAGACTTTGCATCTTCAGGTCACTTCTGCCATTACTACTCCAAGTTCTGCTATATCTTTTATTTTAGGCTTTGCAGACTAAGACTAAAGCTGCTGGCAAGGCATGATGCAAGACCATGATCTCAAGTAGTGGCTGCATAGAGAAGTGAACGTTTGTTTAGTTGAGTTTTGAGTTGTAGTGTCACTGAACCTTGGTGCATGATGATTTTTAATTTGTTGTATCCTACATCTTCATATGAAGTTACCGACATGTAGGATTTTGGTACCTGGTGTTTGTTCTGTTTATGGGTTCAGATCACTGCCATCCACTGTGTAAACTTGAGATATATATGACGCTCTGCACGGGAATTTTCTAGTAATGACTAATGAGCACATGCAGACATCATTCATTGAGCAATCCCTGTCATGACCTCAGTCAAAACCCAACGCATGGTTTGAAAAGGGGATTAGAGGGAGTAGGGGATTTATCGCGCCCATCGGGTATGAGTGACATGAGAGGAACTCACTCCATCCTTCCGTGGATAATTTTTCCCTGTGGATTAATTTCCTACGTATCAAACGTGGTCTAAGACTGAGTTCAATGGAACTCTCTGTATAGGTTTCCTAAATACTGTTTTGTACTGTTTGACATAAATGTTGCACTGTACAGAGGGATGGGCAGTTGAAATAGTGTTCAGTGAGCCGAAGGATTTTTTTTTTCTCACGGGTATTTTCCGAGTAACAGAAAGGGTGGATGACCCACCGCTACCACCAACGGCGCCTTTTAACGGTGCTGCTGCTGCCTGCGGCAGATGCTACGGCGATCTCCATGGCCGAGCGAACCCTAGGCGGTGGCGGGCGCGGGCGTTGGTACAAGGCGGCAACCTCCTCCTGAGTGCGGTGCGGACTCCCCTGATCCGCGTCGCAGCGGGCTGGCCGCGGGCATCGGGATGAACCCTCTATGCTGCATCGCGCCGGTCTCGCTCGAGCACGCCGCCGCCGACCAGCTCCACCAGCACCCACCGCGCATCCTCGCCGCCGCACCGCCGCCGTCACCGCCGGCCCTGCAACATGATGCGGCGCAGGCTGCAGTCGCGGGGGTGATGCATAAGTGGGTCAACTACGGAAAAGGGTGGCGGTTGCGGTGGTTCGTGCTCGAGGATGGGGTGCTCTCCTACTACAAGCTTCGCAGCGGCAGAGGGGCTATCGTAGCAGGTACTGGGGAGGCGGCCACGTCTCCCGCTGCTGCTGCTGGTGCGGCGCGGGTGATCGGGCAGGGCAGTGTGCTGCGGGGGGCTCGGGAGTTGGCCGACGCGGCGGGGAAGCAGTGGAGGCCGTTCGGAGAGATACACCTCAAGGTACGGTGCTGCCATTGGATTCTGCTTGTTCAAGTTCTGACAAGTGAGGTTTTTTAAGCCGCATTGTTTGGGTAATGATTGGGCGGTGAATATTGTATTGGCAGTGGGGTAGATGGGCTTACGGTTAAAGAAACAAATGAGAGTGGTCACTTATATTCGTTTTCGTTTTGCCTTTTTCGATTGATGACATGCCATGGTTTGGAAACCTTGGCATAGATATGTTCTCACCCATGCGGAAAAATTTGTTTAATGCAATAACACCACAATTGATCGTCACTATGGAATTATCTGAATGATTTGGCACAATGCTGGAGGAAGCAAGACATGAATTTCTCAATTTACAAGAATTTCCTTCCCTGGTGTTTAGGTTTCATCAATTCGTGCAAGCAAGTCTGATGATAAGAGGCTGTACATATTCAGTGGGACGAAGACACTACACTTGAGGTGTGATAGTGAGGAGGACAAGAATGCATGGATAGATGCACTGCTGGCGGCAAAGGATCGCTTCCCACGGTCACTGACTAGCAATAATCTTGGTCCCATGGCAGACATTATGTTATCCACTGAGAAGCTTAGGGTGCGGCTTCTGCAGGAGGGTCTGAGTGAAGCAGTGGTCAAGGAGTGTGAATCTATTATGATGAGTGAGCTGCTGGAACTGCACAACCAGATAAAGTCTCAGCAGCAGCAGCAGTCTATTTTGATTGACCGCCTCCGGCAATTGGAGGTAGTATTCTATCTCTAGTTAGTTTACTTCATGATGTTCTGATATTTTGTTGTTATTATATATTGTCTTTTCCAATATTATTGATGATGAGTATTGAGTACAAACAACAACAATAACAACAAAGCCTTTTAGTCCCAAGCAAGTTGGGGTAAGCTAGAGTTGACAATGAACAAGGTTCACCACAGCAGGAGAAAGAGGGAGATGAAAAGGGCTTTAAAGGATGCTAATAGGGGTATAAAGCCTAATTACAGTTTAGACACATGGATAACTACTTTGCAATCACTTCTATCCTAACGCAACTACCTTGGAATACCCCATTCTTTCAAGTCCCTTTTGATTTCCTCATCCCATGTCATGTTTAGCTGGCCCCTACCTCTCTTCACATTATTCTCACGTCTAGTGATGCTGCCATGCATTGGTGCTTCTGGAGGTCTCTGTTTGACATGTCTAAACCATCTTAGCTGATGTTGGATAAGTTTGTCTTCAATTGGAGCTACTTGTAGCCGATCACATATCTCATCATTTTTGACTCGGTCCAACCTTTTATGGCCACAGCTTCAATGCAACATACGCATCTTTGTGACACTTAATTGTTGAACACATCGTTTTTCAGGAGGCCAACACTTTCCCCATATAGCATCGAAGGTTTGATCAACGTCGTGTAGAACTTGTCTTTTATCTTCTGTGGTACCCTCTTGTCACAGAGAACGCTAGATGCTTGCCTACATTTCATCCATGTTGCTCTAATTCTATAGCTAACATCTTCATCAATATCTCCATCTCTTTGTAACATCAATCCCAAATATCGAAAGGTATCCTTGATTACTACTCGGTCTTCCAAACTCACATCTCCCTCACATCTAGTAGTGCCAAAGTCACATCTTATATACTCGGTGTTGGTTAGGTCTAAAAACTTTCAACTCTATGATCTCCTGCCATAACTCTAGCTTCCTTTTTACGCCCTCGAGCCTCGAGGCTTTCATCACTAGCACTGCATCATCAGCAAAAAGCATACACCAAGGGATATCTCCCTGTATATCCCTGACCTTATTCATCACCAAGGAGAATAGATAAGGGCTCAAAGCTGTCCCTTTGTTGTAGTCCTGTGTCACCATCAGTTGTTCTAACACTAGTAACAATACGGTACTCCCTCCATCCCAAATTGTAACAAGGAGAATAGATAAGGGCTCAAAGCTGGCCCTTTGTTGTAGTCCTGTGTCACCATCAGTTGTTCTAACACTAGTAACAATACAGTACTCCCTCCATCCCAAATTGTAAGGGGTTCTAGCCCTCTTTTATTTATCCACAATTCCACATTCATATGGATGTTGATGAATCTAGGCACATATTGAACACACATACATGGAGGAATGAATGAATATAGTAGAGACCTAGAACCCCTTACGATTTGAGACGGATGGAGTATTAGAAAAAAAACTAGCAGCAGGGAAAATATATCCATATTTCTGGCAAAGTGAAAATATCAAAATGATTTAGCACCAAGCTTAATCTGAGCTAGGGCTTCACATACATGCTATCTTGTAGTCAGCAGAGTACCAGCAAATACCCTGCATAACTTGCCTGTCTTATTGCTGCTAGCATACCATCATCATCGGTAGCTTCACTCTTGTTATTATATACGTGGCACTGAAAAGTGAGAACAATAATTTGAACAGCCAGCATTGTATACTGATATGCATGTGATGCATGCTTTTTTCTAGAGTTTCCACCATATTCTGAGAACAAAGAGATATGTATCACGTGCTTTGCATATTTTATGTGTAATCAACAAATATTTTGTACATAGAAGCTATATGTGATTGAGGGATTTAAGAGTCTTGTCCATAAATGGCATTCAATTGCAATTCTTTTCTTTCACTGGAAAGCAAACTAGTTGTATTGGTCCATTTAATTTTACTGAAATACTTTGTTAGCAGCAAAGTACAACCTGTCTCTTGGTCGGCCATAGTTTCTTTAGCATACGGGCTAGTGATAGAGCCCATTCAACTGTTAATTGCATTTTTGCAAACATCTTTGAAGATTCTTTTTGTAAAGTTTTGCATTCGATTTTCTTCTAAAGTGAAAGAATTTGACAATAATTTTAAATGTCAATATGTCCATGTCTTGGTGCAGAGAGAGAAAGTTGAGCTGGAGAGAACAGTTGTACATGAGACTAAGGAGAGGGAAACACATGGTTATGCCAACGGCAGACAAAGTGGTTAGTAAACTGCTATTCTAGAATAATATTGCTTATGGTTGCTTGTTTTTTGTGTTTGATCCTGTTTTACTTCATCTTTCAATGACATTGTTAACCTCCAGAATGTTTAGGGTTGACATAGCTTAAATGCTTTTTGTGTAAAAATGCTTAAAACCTCTTTTTTGCTTCTTTAACATTCATTTATACCGAAATGGAAGGATTTGTCATGTGCATCTTGACTTATCTCTCCACATTTTACATAAGATGATCTGATGATGATAACGGTCATAGATTCAATTGTTCACTTATCTCTCCACATTTTACATAAGATGATCTGATGATGATAACGGTCATAGATTCAATTGTTCACTTATCTCTCCACATTTTACATAAGATGATATGATCTGATGATAATAGTCATAGATTCAATTGTTCAATTATATAATTATCCATAGTCCGCCTGAGGAGTATGGTTAAACATCATTATCTCTTTATTAAACATTATGCTGGTTTGTACTGTGCAATTCCCTTCGTTTGCTCAACTACTTCGGTACTTGTACAACTGTTGCTGGATGCTCAGTTTTCAATATTTTTCAAGATGGTCTGTTAGTGTGTTAGAACTTTCAAAACTTGTCTCAAATGTTTGTTCATCTATAGTTCGCACATTTCTTCATATTCTATTGCAATGAATGAATAGAAAAAACAGTTGTGCATCATAAATCATGTATTAAGAACTTGAACAGCCATGTATATTAGCCCCATTATAACTGTTTGATATTTTATTTTCCTTTTGCAGTGTAGCTATAGAGCTCATGTGCCACTGTAGTACTGTATGTATGTACAAATATGTTCTGCTCTAATGTTCTAGTACCATGAGATATGGACATATGTTAGCACATCCTTCCATTTGTTCCATTACCAATATAATTGATACAACAGTACTCAAGTACCGGTACATTCTGAGAGAGTAGAGACTGAGAGAGCAGCAAATCAAGCGAATGGGAGAAGGAAAACTACAGATACATGAAGGAAACAAGTAGTGTCGGTGTTATGCACCAACCATCTGACCGAAGGTACGTCACCGGCCGGGTTTATCGTATGAGGCGGTCGTCAATAGGTGTTCGATGGTATAAAGAACATAGAGAACACACGATTTAGACAGGTTCGGGCCTATAAATCGTGTAACACCCTACGTCACGTATGTTTTTTTGCGTGTACGTTCGATCGTTCATTGCCGGGAGATAGGGTTACAAGGAGCTCTAGTCCTAGTAGGATTTTCCTCCTAGGATTCCTTTTAGCTCTTCCTTGTATACGTCAAGTCCTTGTCCGGCACATGTTGCCGAACCATATCTTCGCCTTGCTCATGCCAGCCAACCAGTTTCACCTACATGATAGGTCCTATGGGCGTATCTCCCACAAGCCCCCGAGCCTCAAGCTGATTAGCATAATCATGTTGAGGGTCTTGACGCCTCGAGTCTTCCTTATGTATTCATTTCGATCTCCGATTGGTGTGGACCAAATAGGTGCACCCGATGGGTATAGCTCCCGAGCTTCAAGTTGACTTAAGCAGCAATCGACTTGAAGGTCTTGCATCTTCAAGATATCTTGTCGTCGTAGAACCAATGGTGTGCACCGAATAGGTGCGCCCATTCGGTGTGGCCCCCGAGCTTCAAGCCGACTTGCGTAGCAATCGACTTGAAGGTCAAGCGTATTTAACGTCGCGTCGTCGTCGTCTCGCATGACCCAGCGGTTTGTCATTGACTCATTGTCGTCTCACATGATGAAGTCTTCAAAAAATTTGTGATGGTATCCTCCATGTTGCCCCCGAGCTTCAAGCTCAGGTTGAGGATCACTAGCTGAACAATCTTGTGAACTCCCAAACGGTTCAGAAGCGATCCGAGTGGTTCTAATGAATTCCCGAGCGGTTCAGGGTAGTCGTTGATGCAATTACTGGAGTTCTCGGCTAGTGGAAACACCACATCACTAGCCGAGTGGGGCAGCCTCGAGCCAAAGAACTTGTCGACAAAGGTCGACGACAGTGTAGCCCCCGAGCCAAAGACAGTCAGCGAGGTCGACAAAGCAGTCGATGTGGTAACCAGGTACTTGGCTGGTCATGTCTCCAACTTCAGGGCTGGCAAGTGGAAATATTTCCAAGTGATGTCACTCCCTGGTAGCCTGTCGTTGCCGCCGCAACACACTCTGCTTCACATGTAGAGTGGGCGACGATCCTTTGCTTCTGTGACTACTAGGAAATTGGGCACCCGCCAAGGAAGAAGAGCACACCGGAGGTGCTTTTCCTTACATCGAGGTCACCTCCCATGTCGCTGTTGCTGCACCCGATGAGCTCCGCATTCTTTTCGCCGCGCCTGGAGTAGATGATCCCGTAATCCATCGTCCTAGCCACGTAACAGAGTATGCTTGGTGGTGAGGTGGTCCTCCCGTGGATCCTCTATGAACCGGCTGACGTAGCCCATGGCAAATGCCAAGTCCGGTCGCGTGTGCACTAGGTAGTGTAGCTTGCCGACGATGCTTCCGTAGCCCGTCGCGTCTGTCTTCATTGATGAGCTTGCTTCTCTTCCATTGGTGTTTTGTTTGCCCTGCACCCGCCATGCCGCTCCGCTCGAGTAGCTTCCCTGCATAGGAGCTCTGGCAGAGGGTGGAGTTGTTTCCCTATGCTCAGATAGTAGGTGAGCAGGCCGAGGTCACTCATGCGGAAGAGCTCTTTCATCTCCCACTTGAAGGTGTTGACGTCGTGCTCGCTGACGCCATTGACCACTAGATCGTCGAAGTAGACGCTGACCACCAGCTTTCTGTGCTCCGGGCGCTGTGTGTATAGAGCCTACTGCAGGCCATTCACCGCAACGATGAACCCCAGCGGCTGCTTGACGAAGACCTCCTTCTTGAGTTCCTCGTTCAGAAATGCGAACTTCACATCAATGTGGTGGACATTCTAGCCTCGTGTTGCTGCCCGCACAAGCACCGGCCGCACCGATTCCATCCTCGACATCGGCGCAAAGACATCCTCAAAGACGATGCTCTCCCGCTGCACAAATCCGCACGCCACCAGCCTTGCCTTGTGCCTGACCACTTCACCACGCTCATCCCGCTTCATGTTTTAGACCCACTTGAGCCCAATTGGGTGCCAATTGCACAGTAGATCCACCAGCTCCTAGGTTACGTTCTTCTAGATGGAAGCCATTTTTTCTAGCATTACTCGCCGCCATTTCTCATCTTGCTCAGTGACGGCGAATGACGATGGCTCCTCTGCAGCTCTTCATTGTTTAGAGCCCGAGCCGCCATGCCTGGGGGTGTAGAGTTGCCAAGGAGGTAGTCGATCGTGCTGAATTGCATCGGCTCCCCTTCATGCTCGATGTCTAGGTACGACGATGCTTCTCGTGGCAGCATGACATAGCGGACCGGCGCTGAAGATGAGGCTGTTGGCGTCGTGGCTTCCCATGCTCCCATAGTGAGAGAGCCTGCTCTAGGAGTTCTGCTACTATTGTCCTTGCAATGGCTTGGTTCTTCCCTTCTTATACTCGTTCCGATGGTGGAGATGCTGGAGCTTCTGCCTAGAGCTGCTTCCCCTGCTGGGGCGTGCCCAATCCTAGCTTGTTGCTTCGTCGAAGACTCGTCGCATGAGATGTAAACGCGCCGCTCCACTGGGTTGTTGAGGCGATAGTCTTTGCTGCCTGCCTCGTAGCCTAGGAACACCATCGCCTTACTCCTATCTTCTAGCCTGGAGAATGGAGAGGTTGGGCCGCGTCAAGCTGCCCAATTCACTCGAAAGTGCGTAGATGCGAGACATCGGGCTTGCGGCCTTGCCATGCCTGGAACTGAGTCTTTCCTTCAAAGCTCTTCGTGGGGAGGGATGTACACTGTGGTGCTTACTGGCTCACCATAGAATGCTGCTGGTATCCCCTTTGCCCTGAGCATACTCCTAGCATGCCCACAACGGTTTGATTCCGTCGCTCGACGCTGTCGTTCTGCTGCGACGATTAAGGGGCCGAGAAATTGTGCTCTACACCCTCGTAGGCGTAGTCGCAACCAAACTCCTCCGAGGTGAACTCTCCGTTGCGATCGGTCCTCGGAACCTTTAGCTTCTTCCTGTCTGTCCTTCATCGTCTCCGCCATGTGGTCTTTGGCCAAGAGCAGCTTCGGCCACATGAAGCGGCTGCAGTCGTCCACGAGCAAGAGGAAGTACCTCGTGCCATCGTGCGTGTTCGGCTTGATTGACGCACATGCCGCCATGGATCAACTCTAGTGGGTTCTTGTCCCAGTAGCTCGTCGCCTTGGGGAAGGGAGCCCTCCTATGCTTGCCGGTGAGGCAGCTGTCGCAAAACTCGCTGACGTGCTCAATCATTGGCAGCCCGTGAACCATATCTTTGCACGCCATCCGGCACTGAGCATCAAAGCTCAGATCACAGAGCATCAAGCCAACGCCTCCTTCTCGTGCCTCACAGCTTGACACATTGGCCTAGCAATGTTCACCTATCTTCACCCGGAGCACATTGTTGATAATCCCTGTAGTAGGCTTTATATTCAGTTTCAGACTTTTAGTTCTTGTCCTATCAGTTTTGATAGTTAGGAGTTAAGTAGTGGCCAAGTCTCTCTGCTCGACACTCCGCCATGCTCACCTCAGTTGCCGGCCGCCACCATGCCTACCTCGTTGCTCGCCGCCGCCATGCTTGCGGCCTGCCTCGCTGCCCGTCGCAACCCTACAACTCGCACCTCAACGAGGCATGGAGAGAATGAGGAGAGGGGGTAGAAGGCGACCGTCGCGGTCGGCAATGCGGCCACGCGTAGAGACGAGCAGGAGGAAGGCAGATAGGGCAGGGAAGCAGGGGTGGAAGACACGGTTGACGACATACGCACGTACTGCTGCCCTAGGGCCCGAGGACGGAGACGATGGCGTAGGAGAGGCCCCGAGGCGGCGGGCGAAGCGCTCCATCGCGGCCGCGTCCATCTCGCTGTCCCCGCCCATCACCTGTGTTGCGTGGCACTCCGGCCCGCCCCCGCCTCCATCGCCTCCTGTCTCAGTTGCGGCCATCCCCTCACCCACCGTCGCCGGAGGGCAGAGGCAACCCACCCCACATACGCACTGCCCTAGGGCCCGAGGACGGAGACGATGGCGTAGGAGAGGCCCCGAGGCGGCGGACAAAGCGCTCCATCGCGGCCGCGTCCATCTCGCTGTCCCCGCCCATCACCTGTGTTGCGTGGCACTCCGGCCCGCCCCTGCCTCCATCGCCTCCTGTCTCGGTTGCGGCCATCCCCTCACCCACCGTCGCCGGAGGGCAGAGGCAACCCACCCCACCAGCGGGATCGGAAACGGCGCAGCAACGGCTATAGAGAGAGAAGGGGAAGAGAGAGAGACAGCTCCTGGAGGCCGCGCGGCGGCGGTCACGCTCCTGCCCGCCCCACGCCCAAGCCAGGGAGCGCGGGCGCCGCGAGTTGGGCCTCCGCCGTGGGCGGGAGTGCGGCTGCTGTGAGCTGGGCCTTTGCCACGGGTGGGAGTGTGTGCGCTGGCGCGGCCAGGTTGGGAGCGCGGCCGCCTAGGCCGCCGTGCGAGTGGGAGTGCGACCGCTGGGAGTTGAGCGCGGCGGCGGTGGGCGGGTGCGGTAGGGGGTGAGGGATAAGATATACAGAGGATGACACGTAGGGCCCACATGTCAGTCATAGGCTGTAGGGTGAGACCCCAATCCGTTTGGACCAAAATAAGACCCGAAACAAGTTTATGGACCGAGATGACACACTTTGTAAGTTTATGGACTGGTGCGACACACCGGTGCAAGTTTAAGGACCGGGTATGAATTTTTCTCTTAATTATTTGTGACAGCAGTGAGTAGATTGATACTTTGTCCTAATTTCTATCTTTGAAAAGAATCTAGGAATTATTCTGACGTACTTAATTTACGTCGGACATGTTCCTACACCCTGAGCTTATTTCTCAAGTCTGCTGAATCAGCAGATTTCTTTTCAGTTTTGTCTGGAGGATGTACAAGTGAATCAGAACCTGACACTGCAAGTCATGTTGGTGAAGTTGAAACTGAGGAAGATGAAGTAACATATTTCGACACGAGAGACTTTTTATCTGCAGAGTCTTTACGAAGTGCTTCATGTCGAAGGAGGGAACTTATTGCACATGGTTTCTGTGGATCGGAATATGTTGGACATTCTGTTACAAATCCTATCAAGACTACTAAATATCCCTTTGTGCTACGTAGAGATAAGTTACCAGAGCCGAAGGAAAAAGAGAAGCCTGTAGGATTGTGGTCAATAATTAAAGAAAACATAGGGAAAGATCTCTCTGGTGTCTGTCTTCCTGTTTATTTCAATGAGCCTCTCTCATCTTTACAAAAATGTTTTGAAGATTTAGAGTACTCTTACTTGGTTGACCATGCACTACAGTGGGGAGAACAGGTAGAGTGATAAGATGCTTCAACACACACTCTAAAGAATTAATCACATTGAAATTCTGTTCTGGTGTATCTTGCTAGTTCTGTTTAGCTTTATTTGCAAGATCTTCCCTATATTTTCTGTGACTATCTAGTAAAAACATTCTCTAATTCTATTTTTTTTTACATTGGTAAAACTTAACTACTGTGTGGCTGATGTTTTGTTAGTAACCGTCTTTGGAAATCTCAGTGTCTCAGACTGCATTAGGTGTTCTGCAAATGATACTTGAAGTAACTAAATTTGGTCCACGTACAAACTTAACATTTAAGGCATGTTTGGCTGCCCAGTCGTGAGCAACCAAGAACTTTTAGGCCTGGATTGGGCTGAAAATCTAGCTAGTTGTGCTTCGTGTTACCCTAAACGCCAAACGGTCGGTTACCCTTTGTTTAGCGTTTAGACTGTTTAAATGGTGTTTACACAGAGCTAAACAGTCTAAAATGTTTTGTACTATAGGGGCTGATTGGATCAAGGCCAAAGTTGGCCAGGCCAAAGTTTGGCTAAGTTTGACCATGTTTGAATTTCAAAAAATATTTAGTCAAATGATAAATTTTTTGTTTGTAGACCTTATTTAGGTGCCAAATAAAGCATACGAACAAAAATTTTTCTATTTGACCAAATATTTTTTGAAATTCAAATATGGTCAAACTTGGCCAAAATTTGGCTTGGCCAACTATGGCCTTGATCCAATCAGGTCCATAGTATCACAGTATACATATTTATGCTTAATTGCTTATATAAAAATATAATATTTTAGCAAGTACACTCATTTAAGCATGTAAAAAATGAGTGTACATATTTATACATGCAACAAATCAACTGTGTATATTATATATGTACGTACATAGTTATTCAAGAAAAAACTCAAGTGAATTTGGCAATGTCCCCCTAAACAGTGGATTAAATGGTCGTTTAGCCCATTTAATAATGTGTAACTCTGTTCTGTTTAGACCGTTTAACACTGTTTTTTTTACCGTTTGAATAGTCAACTGTGTAATGCATTGTTTACAGCCTAAACAACATAGTTTTGCCCACTTTACCTAATAGCAATTATATGGGCTTAAGGCCCTATGTAATTCATTGCCCGTATGGGCCTAGGGTTGTGGTGAGGCTGGCCGGTCCCTGTTGTGCCGCCGCCCCCTAATAGACTAGGACTAGGACTCGAGTTCTCTAGGGATCGGACTCTCCTCCTCTCCAAGTGTATATATATGTACATGTACCCCTTGGTCTATTATCAATCTATTATCTGATTGCCCTACTTTCATGGTATCACTGAGGCTGGGCTTTCCCAGTTTTTCGCTTCCGCTTCCCTTGGCTGCCCTAGGCGCCGTCCCTTGCCGCTCGCCGCGTCCGCGCCCTTCGGCTGGCTCCCCTTGGCTGCCCCACGCGCCGTCCCCTGGCGCTTGCCGCGTCCGCACCTCTCGGCTGCGCTCGCCGCCGGCACCTTGCGTGCCTCCCCTGCCCTGCTGCCATGTCGGAACCACCAAAGTCCTCCGTTGAAGCTGATGCTGCTCGTCGCGCTAAAGAAGCTCACGACAATGCCATCGCCGCCGCTGAACAAGCCGACAAGGAGGCCGCCGCTGCAATCCAGGAGCGCGACGCCGCCATCCAGCGCGCCCGCGATGCTATCGCGCGGGCTGCGCAGGCTCACAAGGTGGTCACTGGTGGCTCCTCCGACGGCGACAAGGAAGACAACAAGGACCACGACACCAAGGATAATGATGACGATGGCGCGTCATCTGCCGGGTCCCCTGATCCGGAACACCTGCTGTTCCATGAAGCCGCCGCCCTCCTGAACCTTCATGCTCAGGCGGTGGCTGTACAGAACATCCGGGCCTTGGTGAACATCGTCCTCAACGTCGGCTCCGACGACTACTGCCACTGGCGCGAGCAGATGCTGCTCACCCTCGGCAAATACTCCCTCGATGACCACATACTTTCCTCCAAGAAGGCGCCATCCACTCCCGACTGGACGCGCATGGACTGCGTCGTCAAGTCTTGGATCTACGGCATCCTCTCCTTCGACCTCATCTTGACGGTGATGGAACGCGCCTCCACAGCGCGCTTTGCCTGGCTTGCTGTGGAATCCCAGTTCCTCGGCAATCGGGAACATCGCGCGCTCCTCGACGCTCAGCTCTGCACGTTCGTCCAAGGCGAGCTCTCCATCACCGACTACTGCCGCCGGCTTAAGGGCATGGCTGATGCCCTCGGTGACCTCGGCGAAACGGTCTCCGATCGCACCCTCGTCCTCAACGTCATCCGAGGCCTTAATGAGCGCTTCACTGACATTGGACGCCATCTCCGACTCGGGCGCCCCTTCCCCACCTTCTTGGAAGCTCGTTCCCAACTGCTCCTCGAGGAACTGATTGCCTCCGCAGCTCCTCCGCCACCATCTACGGCTCTGGCTGCTTTGACCACCACGGCGACCTCTTCTTCACAGCAGCCGCCGCCTCCGCTGCCTCCTACTGCCCCTTCGTCTGCTGCACCCGGTGGAACCAGCAAGAACAAGAAGCGTGGCAAGCGTGGCGGCAAGGGCGGCCAAGCCAGCGGTGGTGCTGCTGCTGGTGGTCAGGGCCAGTCCGCACCCTAGGGTCCCTGGCGGGTCTACAACCCATGGATCGGCTCTATCCAGATGTGGCCGGGTCTTCGGCCTACGCTCGCTCCACTTCTGGCCGCCCGACCGATGACGCCTCTTCCTCAACATCAGGCGTACATGGTCCAGCAGCAACCACCTGCTCCTGTTGGTCCTGGGTGGTTCTCCCTGCCCTATGGCGCCTCTACAGCTCCACTGTCCTGGGATCAGCAGTCGCTCGCCTCTGCATTCAACAGTCTCCTTGCAGCAGCCCCAACAACATGAGTGGTACTTTGATTCAGGTGCTACTTCTCACATGACTTCCCACCCTGGTACTCTTTCTCACATTACTCCCACGGGTCCTGGTTCCGGTTCTTCTATTGTCGTTGGTAATGGTTCCTTGCTCCCTGTAACAACCAATGGCGCTGTCCGCCTCCCTGGCTCTCTTCATCTTTCTAATGTGCTTGTTTCCCCACAGCTCATTAAGAATCTTATTTCCGTTCGCCAGTTTACCATTGATAATAGCTGTTCCGTTGAATTTGACCCGCTTGGTTGTTCTGTGAAGGATCTTCTGTCCAAGAGGGAAATCATTAGGTGCAATAGCACCGGGGCGCTCTACCCTTTTTGTCCTCCAGCATCTTCGTCCAGCTCCTTCGTCGCCTCAGTCGCCACCTTTGGCATCGCCGTCTTGGTCACCCCGGACGAAGCTCTTGGCACCCTTGCTCGGACATCTTCCATACCACGTGCTGCTGCTGCTGTTGCCCCGCATTTGTGTCATGCTTGTCAGTTAGGGCGCCATTGTCGGCTGCCTTTTTCTATTTCTAGTTCACGTGCTACTCGTCCATAGCACTCGTCCATTCGACCTCATACATTGTGATCTATGGACGTCGCCTGTCCCTAGTGTATTAGGTTTCAAATATTATTTGGTTGTCCTTGACGATTGCACTCATTATTTGTGGACGTTTCCCCTCAAGCTTAAATATGACACTTTTTCCACCCTCTCTAATTTTTTCTCTTTCGCTCAGACCCAATTCCACGCCTCCATTAAGTCGATTCAGTGCGACAACGGACTCGAGTTCGACAACTCTAGCTCCCGCACGTTCTTCGCTTCTCGGTTCATCTTCGCATGTCCTGTCCCTACACATCAGCCCAGAACGGTAGAGCCGAGCGCATGATTCGTTCCATCAACAACATCATCCGCTCGCTCCTTTTCCAGGCTGCCATGCCTCCTTCCTACTGGGTCGAAGCACTTTCCATGTCCACTCATCTTCTTAATCTTCTTCCCACCAAAACCCTCCATCTTTCCACTTCCCATCAGTCCCTCTTTGGCTCCCCTCCTTCTTACGAGCATCTCCGTGTGTTTGGATGCCTCTGCTACCCAAACACATCCTCCACCGCTCCCCACAAGCTTGCCCCGCGTTCTGTGCGCTGCGTCTTTCTTGGTTTTTCCCCAAATCACAAAGGGTATCGCTGTCTTGATCTCTCATCCAACCGGGTTCTTCTTTCCCTGCATGTTGTTTTTGATGAGGACAATTTCCCTTTTGCTGATCGCCGTGACGCTCGCACACCTCGGGACTTCGATTTTCTTGATCACACTGACCTGCAGCATGTTCCCTGTGGTTCTCTGCTGCTGTCTTCTTCTGCAGGTTCACCAGCAACGGCCCATGCGCCGCTAACGCCGCTGTCGTTACCTGGGCCATCGCCAGCGTCTTGCGCGGCCACGCTCAGGACGCCAGTAGCGACCGGTGCGTCGTCGCCCGCCGCATGTCCCGCGCCATGTGCGGCCACGCTGCCGTCTCCCGCTCCACGCGCGGCCATGCCGCCGCCGCCACGCCACGCGCTGTCGCCACGCCACGTGCCGCCCCATCGTCGTCTCCCGCAGCCTTGTGTATGGGTGTCGGCCTCGGCCAACACACATACATGCGCCGCTGCCGATCAGGCGCACCGTGTCGTCCGTTCAGCTACGAGCACCAGCTCCGGCTCCTCGCCCGATGTAGGGTGCTCCTCCCGGCGGTCTTCTACCTCGTCTCGTCCCTCGAGGGGCGCTGCCTGTGTCTCCGGTTGTTAATCAACATCGGATGACAACTCGTGGCAAACTCGGTTTCCGACAGCCGGCTCTGTTTCATGGGGAACAACTTTCACCAGTACCATCATCCTATCGAGCTGCGCTTGCCGACCCCAATTGGCGCGCGGCTATGGAAGATGAGCATGCCGCTTTGCTGCGTAATTCCACCTGGGATCTTGTGCCGCGTCCTCAGCAGGCCAATGTTGTATCCAGCAAATGGATTTTCAAGCACAAGTTTCGTGCTGACGGTTTTCTTGAGCGGTACAAGGCAAGATGGGTTCTTTGTGGTTTCACTCAGTGTCCCGGTATTGGTTATGCCGAGACATTCAGCCCTGTGGTCAAGCCTGCTACAGTGCGGACTGTCCTCTCTTTGGCATTATCTCGTCAATGGCCTATCCATCAGCTGGACGTCAAGAATGCATTCCTTCATGGGACACTTACTGAAACTGTCTACTGTGTTCAGCCATCAGGTTTTGAGGATCCGACGCATCCTGGCTATGTCTGTCGTCTTAAACAAGTCATTGTATGGATTCAAGCAGGCACCCCGAGCGTGGTATAGTCGCTTTGCTGCATACCTGATCTTTCTTGGCTTTGTGGAAACTAAGTCCGACACGTCTTTCGTCGTGGCTCTGATATTGTGTATCTCCTGGTATATGTTGATGACATCGTTCTGACGGCCTCTTCACCAGCTCTTCTGCGCAGTACCATTGCAGCGTTGCAGCGGGATATCTCCATGTCAGACGGGTCCTGTTCATCATTTCTTGGGTATGCATGTTCAGCCATGCATGGTCAGTACATGTTGGATATTCTTGCTCAGGCTGGTATGTCTGAGTGCAAACCTTGCATAGCTCTCAGGTGCTGAAGGTGCTCTTGTTCAGGATGCCACTGATTTTCGAAGCCTCGCTGGTGCCCTGCAATATCTCATTTTCACCAGGCCTGACATTGCCTATGCTGTCCAGCAAGTCTGTCTTCACATGCATGCCCCCAGGGAATCTCATCTTGCTGCTCTCAAGAGCATACTGCGGTATATACGAGGCACACTGGATTTGGGGCTCTTGTTACGACCGTCTGCCTCTCCTGATTTGGTGGTATACTCAGATGCTGATTGGGCCGGCTGTCCTGACACACGCAAGTCCACTTCAGGATATGCTGTTTTTCTTGGTGACAGTCTTGTATCTTGGTCCTCCAAGCGTCAAGCAACTGTGTCCAGATCGAGTGCTGAGGCTGAATATCGGGCTGTGGCAAATGCTGTTGCAGAAGCCTCTTGGCTGCGTCAACTTCTTATGGAGCTACACGGACCACTTCGGCGTTCCACTTTGGTCTACTGCGACAACATCAGCACAGTGTATATGGCTTCCAATCCCGTCCAGCATCAGCGCACAAAGCACATTGAGATTGATCTTCACTTCGTCCGGGATCGTGTGGCTCTAGGTGAAGTGCGTGTTCTTCACGTTCCGACGTCACTGCAGTTCGCTGACATCTTCACTAAAGGGCTACCTTCTCCTGTATTCATGGAGTTTCGTTACGTTCGCCAACCGACTCGGGGGGGGGGGGGGTAATAGCAATTATATGGGCTTAAGGCCCTATGTAATTCATCGCCCGTATGGGCCTAGCGTTGTGGTGAGGCTGGCCGGCCCCTGTTGTGCCGCCGCCCCCTAATAGACTAGCTCTAGGACTCGAGTCCTCTAGGGATCGGACTCTCCTCCTCTCCGGTGTATATATATGTACATGTACCCCCTGGTCTATTATCAATCTATTATCTGATTGCCCTACTTTCATTACCGTTGTTTAGTTGAACACCTGTGAAAGTGAAAGCCACTGTTTAGTTCTGAATAACTTAACTATTTTACTTTTCATTTTTATTCTTGTTAGGCTACATATTATGGCATAACAATATGCTTATTTTTAAACAAATTTTAGTTTTATAGTCTTCACAATTTTGTGAAATATTATTCTCTTAGTGCCAATGACTTTTGTTTTGCAATGTAATGATTCTTGGTATATAATTTAGGGTGACAGCTTGATGAGGATACTTTACGTAGCAGCATTTGCAGTATCAGGTTATGCTTCAACTGAAGGCCGACAATGCAAACCCTTCAATCCTCTACTGGGGGAAACATATGAAGCTGACTATCCAGATAAAGGACTTCGCTTTCTCTCTGAAAAGGTATAGGTGTTCGTGAAAATTATGAAATGTTTCTGAGTGTTGCTGTTTCTAGTTCCTGTCAGTTTTTTTGGTCAGTACCATGCAAGTTCTAGTACTAGTGGCTATAGTGTTTTCTGAAGCCACTTGATTTAAAAGGTATTCTTAACATGAATCGGTTAAATTTTTTTTACAAGAACTAATATTTATTTCAGGTCAGTCATCACCCAATGATTGTTGCATGCCACTGTGATGGTAGAGGTTGGAGATTCTGGGGTGATTCCAATCTGAAAGGGAAGTTCTGGGGTCGATCCATTCAACTTGATCCAAAAGGTGTTCTAACCCTTGAATTTGATGATGGAGAAACATTTCAATGGAGTAAAGTGACTACTTCCATTTACAATATCATAATTGGCAAAATTTACTGTGATCATTATGGCACAATGCGCATCAATGGAAGTGGGCAGTACTGTTGCAAGCTGAAATTCAAAGAACAGTCAATAATTGATTGCAATCCACACCAGGTAAATCAGTGACTTCTACACAGAATGAATTAATGTCAAGCAAATATAGATGATTTTGTGATAAGAACTGTTCAAAAGACCATTCGCTTTGAAAAATAAGGACAGACATTTTATGATGGTAGAGAAGCACTTCGCTTTAGATACTTGTGTCATAAGGGAGTCGGCGCAGGAGGAGGTCCTGAAGCGCTGATGCTCCAGCCAAGCACCAAGCACTACCCTTCTCAACCACAGCTAGCATTACACGTTGGGCACAGGGTGTAGCACCTTCAAAGACACAAGAATTTCGGCGCTTCCAGATCTCCCAAGCAACCAAAATGATTAGGGAATTAAGACCTTTCCTTAAACTCTTGTCCACACTTTTGATACTTTAGCACCACCAGTTTGAAAACCGCGTGCATCCTGGCTGAGGGGCAATAGCGAGCAGGCCCAATTTGTGGAGGATCAACGTCCAGACTTGCCGGGCAAAAACACATGAGACGAGAGTATGTTGGATGGTCTCCTTAGATTGGTGACAGAGGGCATGCGGCTGGATGGGGCAGCCCTCTTTTGGCCAATCTATCAGCTGTTCATACCCTATTTTTGATTGCCAACCATACAAAGAATTTGCATTTCAAGGGAGCCCAGGTCTTCCAGACACGCCCCCAAGGGCCAAAAGTGATTGGTCCAGTAAAAATCATACGCTGACTTGCAGGAACAAATACCGTGGCCAGAGAGACGCCAAATATGTTGATCGGCAGTGTCAGGCTGAAGTTCCACCCCATCAACCAAATTCCAAATCTGCAGATATTCCACTGGAACTTGCATGGACAGGGCTCCTCTTATATCTGAAACCCATTTGCGGTCTGTGAGCCCCTCTGCTACTTTTCTCTGTTTTGAGGCCCTTTTATAAATAAATTTGATCAAGGATGGGCATCATTCCGCAACAATTTTCCCAAAGAAGCCAACGGTTGGTCCAGAACTTCACAGATTCACCATTGCCTACCACGGAAACAACAGCCACATCAAAAAGGGCCTTTGCACTACGGTGTTCTTGGACAGGGAGTCCAGCCCACGGTCCCGAGGAATCAGTTTTTTGCAGCAATAGCCACCGAATACGTAAGGCCCAGCCTAAGAACTCCAGATTGAGAATACCAAGACCGCCATACTGCAAAGGCCGCTGGACAATTTCCCAGGAAACAAGGCAGTTACCTCTGTGTGCATCACCTTGCCCCTTCCATAAAAATCCGGAAACAACAGCCACATCAAAAAGGGCCTTTGCACTACGGTGTACTTGGACAGGGAGTCCAGCCCACAGTCCCGAGGAATCAGTTTTTTGCAGCAATAGCCACCGAATACGTAAGGCCCAGCCTAAGAACTCCAGATTGAGAATACCAAGACCGCCATACTGCAAAGGCCGCTGGACAATTTCCCAGGAAACAAGGCAGTTACCTCTGTGTGCATCACCTTGCCCCTTCCATAAAAATCCCCTTCTCTTATCGGTTGCACCGCATTGATAATTTCTCGGTTTCAGTTCAGTTTCTTGGGCTTGTGTCGTGTATGGTCGCAGTTATATGACTATATGAGGCGCCATAGGAAGCAGGAAAGGAGTTAAGTGGGTCGTGTTGTTAAGTCTACGATAGCTTTTTGTATCAAAGTTTTGTCAGAATTAGGAATTCGAGTTGGTTAGGACTTGCTAGCAGATTAGTTTCGGTTAGGGGAGAGCTTGAGATAAGTTGTAACTGCAGGCCTATATATATGGCCTTGTAACCAGGGAGACTCAAGTTTTATCGGGCTTTCTAAAAGCCGCGCCGCGTGCCTTCAGTCTAAACCAGGGAGACTCAAGTAATAGATTAATCTTTCTCCCTCTCTTGTTCCTGCCATCGCTGACTCCTAAACCTAGACCACACGGTCCAAGTCTCCGGCCATCTATCTCTCACGACTACGCCCTACGCCAGCCTCCTCGTACTGGTATCAGGGAACTCTGGTGCCAATCCTTCCACCATGAGGCAGCCCATGACCATTGAAGATCTCGCCAAGCACATGGAGGACATGGCTAAGTCGTTCACGTCCACCCCACAAGACATGCACAAGACCATCAAGCAGCAAGGCGATGAGCTGAAGACTCAAGGGGATCAGCTGAAGCTTCCTTCCGCCGCTGTGACACAGCTGGATCCCACAGCTATGGGCAAGGAAGTAGCCCTTGAAGATGACCCTGACAAGCAGCCGCCCAGCGCCGACAGCGGTGTGCTAGGTCCTCAACGAAACGCATCGTCGGCACTCGGTCAGCCACAGGGAGGCGGGCGGCTTGATACACATCCCGATACCCCTGCCGATCCAATCCGATGTTGGATTCCATCCTCACGCCAAATTGGAGTTTGGCGGACACAACACGCCTGATGACCGCAAGGTTTGGTATGCATCACTGCATATGACCGAAACAGCACAACTGTGGTACTACCGCCTTGAACTCAACGCCGGCGTTCCGTCATGGCATGCCTTTACCAAACTGGTGCATACTCGCTTTGGTCCACCTATGACTGATAGCCCATTAGGGGAACTCAAGCTCATGCACCGTACTTCCACTGTTGAGCAATACTCTGACCATTTCATGAGTTTGGCATGTCGCGATGCTAAAATGTCAGAGCTGCAGCAAGTCCAGCTCTAAATTGCTGGCTTGAAGAACCAATTACAGATCGACGTCGCTCTTCGCCGGCCAGCCACACTGAATGACGCGATTATGGTTGTCGGCGTTCCCGACACCAGAATACCGTATAGGTACCCCGCTAGTATGAAGGAGCGTAGGGGCATGGATGCTACCGCCAAGCTCAACGACGGGAGAGAGCGGAAAGAACAAGGTTTAGAGAGGTTCGGGCCACCGAGATGGTGTAACACCCTACGTCCTCTTAAGAGTGAGTCAATATATGGGGAGAACACAAGTTACAACCAGAAACTAGCCTATGGCGTGGAGCTCAGAAGAGCCTGTGAGTGTGTGGGGGTGAGAGTGATCGATCCCTCTCTAGGTGCACCTCCACTCCCTTTTATAGTCCAAGGGAAGGGGTGTCTTGTACAGAGGTTGGTAGCACAGGACTACAGTGGTGGTTTCCATAAACCTTATCTTAGAACGTGGTTCTGTACTTCATTCGCTGTGCGACGGAATGGCTGTCACGTCTCCACGCCCGTCGTGCGCCACCCATGTGCGACAGTGGAGTATTGTGGAGTCTCCAGTAACCGGCTCGGGAGCCGGAGGATAAGCGACGTCTTGCTCCGTCCCGTTTGATGGGGTGTGACGGGACGTGCACGCAGCCTGCGACGTGCAAGCGCACTTTTGACTCTTCGTCCCCACCGCATTTAATGCGGTTGGTAGAGGACTCTGCTTTCCCGAGGGAGGCTTCCCCGGGGTTCTTGGTGCGTGGCCCGGGGGTTGTGCAGCTACCCGCCACGTGTCCCCCCAGACTGCTCCCGCGTCGGTCGCGAAGCGAGGCTGGCACGGATGTGGGACCCGCCTTTTGGCCCCACGGTCTTGCTTCCTTATCTCTCGGGACATACAGTTTGTTTTCCTTATGCAGGCGAGGCTCTACTCATGCGTCTCTAGGGTATGGGTCCCCCAGGACGCTAACAATGGTGGCACGCGCTTATGAACAACGTCAGCTTCTTCCAGAGGTGTCACCACCACATCCATCGTCCAGGGCACCTTTCAGATCGTTGCCTCCTGCTTTTGCACCATCCTCATAGTCCATTGCGTCAACGCCGACACTTGTGGGGCTTGACATCCACAATTGCCGCCCCAGCAACTTTGGGGCGCCGCCATCTCACCCCTGGGGGGATGTCGCAGCATCGTGCCGCAGGTTTATATTATAATTGTGACAAGAAATTTGTCTATGGCCACAAGTGCAAGAAGCTTTTTATCTTGGAGGTCATCCCTAATGCTGAAGATGAGCTGAACGAGGCTGAACTCGCCCTCTGCAGCACAGAGGAAACTGAGATGCTTGGCTCGGGGTCCTCGCACAACTTCATTGACGAAAGTGTGGCCCGTAACATTGGGCTACCTCTCCACCTGTGCCAAGGTATCCGCATTGTCGTGGGCAATGGGGAGCGTGTTACTTCCCCCGGCATGTTTCCAGATACACCAATCGAAGTAGGTGCTAAACGGCTCTTGATTGATTGCTATGCGATGCCCGTCAATGGATATGACCTGATCCTAGGGGTCAGCTTCCTGGGCACACTCAGCCCTCTGCTTTGGGACTTTGCTGTGCAAACATTGTGTTTTCGTCGGGAGGTCAGGCGGATCCTTTGGGCTGGCCTTGACTGCCCCAGTCCACCTTCTCTCCATGCACTGCAGACCAATGATCAGCCCCTCATGCAAGATCTGCTCGACGAATTCACTGACCTCTTCGCTGCACCGACTGGGCTGCCACCAAAACGGTATCAGCCACCACATCCGGTTGTATCCGGGCACCGAGGCAGTGGCTGTTCATCCCTACAGATATGCCCACATTCAGAAAGAGGAACTCGAACGCCAGTGCGCTGAGCTGCAACACCAAGGTGTCATTCGCCCAAGCACATCAGCATTTTCCTCGCTGTTGGAGTATGTGTATGTTAGCCCATGTATTCGGCCCATGGATGAGGCCCATGTACTCTAAATTATATCACCACCCTTCTAGGGTTGAGAATAATGAATCCTCTCATTCTAGCATGGTATCAGACTAGGGTTAGGTCTTCTCCTTTCCCCTCTCCTTCCTTCCTCTGCCAGGGTGCCGCCGCCCCTGCGCGCCCCTGCACCGCGCGGCTCGCCGCGCCGCAGGCCGCCGCGCTGTGTGCCCGCGGCCGCCGTCCACGCCCTCCTCCGCGCCGTGCGCCCGCGGCTGCCGCCTGCAGCAGCAGCAGCCTCCCTTCCCTTTCCCTTCAACGCAGCAGCAGCAGCCTCCCTTCCCCTTCCCCTTCCCCTTCAAACGCAGCAGCAGTAGCTACCAGCCAGTCCCAGTCCCAGCACCTCTCTCCTTCCTGCAGCAGCTCCCCTGCCCTCCTTGCCGTAGCAATCACCAACTCCAATCTCGCCCCCTTCCATGGCGCCACCAGCCCTGCACCACCCCTCGCAGCAGCAGCTCCACCAAATGGCGCCGCTTCCTTGCTCCCCCACATGCAACGCCCAAGCGCGCAGCAAGACAACCCCGATGGTGCCTCCTCCTTTCTCCACCCCATCGACCTCCGGCACCGCCCCTCCCGCCTCCAGGGGCTCCACTTCCTCCTCCACCTTCACCTCTGGCACCGCTACTCCAGCCTCCGGGACCTCTACTGCGACCGTGGGCGGGGCTGCTCCGATTGTCGCACCTCTACACGTCCAGGCCGCGATGGCCAGGGCGCGTGAGCGCGCCGCGGCTGCAGCTTTCGAGCGTGAGTACGCTGCGTATGTTGTGCTCGCTCGCCGGGTCGTCGAGGCCTCGCCTGAGTCGTCGGTCTCCTGGCCAGATCTGGCCGCTCAGATGGTCCCGGGCGTCCTCGACCCCACGTCGTCCTCCTCTACGGCCCTCTTTAGCCGAGGAGTCCACCAGCCCCCTTCCACAGAGCACCACCACACTTGCTGCCCCACAGCTCGGCACTCCTCCCACCGCTGCCACCTTTGCTATGGCTGCGCCCTGGCCACCCTTCAGCAACCCTTGGTCCGGGCCCTTCCAGGCCTCAAGGGGACCTTAGCAGCAGCCAACGGCCATGTTCGCTTGTGCTGCACCTCCTCTGTCCTAGCAGTACTCCACTCGCCTGGACTCAACGGGGACTCGGTGCGCTGGATAGTCCATCACCTGGACGTGAAATCGGCCTTCCTCAACGGGGAGCTCACCGAGGTGGGTGCACGTGAGGCAGTGGCCTGGGTTCGTCGTCGCCGGAAGAAAGAACAAGGTGCTGTGGCTGCGGAAGGCTCTATATGGGCTGCGCCAAGCACCTCGAGTGTGGAACATTAAACTAGACTCGACTCTGGCCACGCTCGGGTTCAAGAAGTGTGCCTCAGAGCACGCGCTGTACACCCGACGCTCCAAGGAGGGAACACTCATCGTTGGTGTGTATGTGGATGATCTGATTGTCACTGGTTCATTGCAGCAGGAGATCGACAGGTTCAAGAAGGAGATGGCAGCAAAATTCAAGATGAGTGACCTGGGGCTTCTTTCCTACTACTTAGGAATTGAAGTGAAGCAGGCCATCGAGCTCTGTCAGAGTGCTTATGCACTGAAGCTGCAGGAGAGGGCTGGGTTGAAGGGGTGCAATCCTACCCAGGTGCCAATGCAAGAGAAGCCTAAGCTGGATGCAACACAATACAGAAGCTTGATTGGGGGGGCTGAGGTACCTCACACACGGCCAGATATCACATTTGCTGTGGGATATGTGAGTAGGTTCATGGAAGACCCTCACAAGGATCATATGGCAGCAGTTAAGCACCTCCTCAGGTACATTGCAGGAAGCTATGAGCTGGGATTTGCATACCCTCGGAGGAAGAAGACCAGTGAACTAGAGCTGAAAGGGTTCAGTGACAGTGACATTGGGGGGGGGGGGTGTTTAAATGGCAGAAAGAGGACCTCTGGGATGGTGTTCTTCCTGGAAACATGCCCCATCAGCTGGCAGTCACAAAAACAGAAGATTGTTGCTCTCTCAACTTGTGAGGCAGAGTACATTGCTGGGGCTGCAGCTACATGTCAAGGAGTTTGGCTGAGGAGGCTGCTGGAGGAAATCACTGGGCAAGCAGTGGCAGCACCCATCCTCAGGATACAAATCAGCCATTGAATTGGCTAAATGTCCTGTCCTACACAGCCTTAGCTAGCATATTGATGTCAAATTCCATTTCATTAGGGACTGCGTGGAGAAGAGGCAGGTCATCCTAGAGCAAGTTGGAACCGGGCAACAGCTTGCGGATGTGTTCACCAAGCCACTGGGGAAGAACCACTTTGAGAAGATGAAGACCCAAATTGGCATGGTGGTTATTCAACAAGAGCACCCACATTAAGGGGAAGAATGTTGATTGTAATATGGCTGCTCTCATCTGCTTGAA